>VXBC01004820.1:436461-487224 GCA_013399945.1 Ploceus nigricollis | reverse complement strand
TACAACATGCACATATCCCCTTTGGAAACATCTTATCCATGCTGACCTGCCTGACAGCAGCTGCCCCAGCCTTTCCTTGCTCTGTGCATTAGTCCATGTGATGGAGAGGTGTAAAAACCAGCAGCACTCCCACAGGGTGCTTCCCTTGGCAGGGAGCAAGGCAGAGCATGGAAATACCTTCAGAAGAAGGTGCTGGAGAATGTTAGTGTTTATATAGGAGGCAAGAACAGCTGCATAAGAATGACCAGCACTGCAGGAGACTTAACAGTGTGTACAGACTTAACAGCTCCACACACAGCCCAAGTGACATTGTCAGGGGGGCTGTGTTGTTTTATTTTCACTCACATCCACAGTTTATTTCTCTCCTTCCCACTTCTTGACCTAAGGTTGGGGTGGTTTAGACTTCTCAGGCAAATGCTGGAGCCTTGCTTTAAGGGTTGCCAGAGAATTTGATGGGATGATTTTTGCAATCACTTCTTTTTTGTCCTGAGCCTCTGTCTTTGCTGCTTTTCTCTCTGCCTCATCACAGAACTGCCTCATCAGACTTCTGGCCCATGAGTTTGTGGTCAGCCTGGCTGAAGGATGCATGATGTTTTCTCTCCCTGGAGCCCCCCACCAGCTAGAGCTGGCAGGGCAGATTCTCTGTACTTGGAGTACTGAAGCCACACAAAATCTGTTTCTAAACTCAGAGTCCATAAAATCCCACAGCAGCAGTGAAAGAGCCTGAAATACAGTCCTGAGTGAGCAGGTTTCACATGCAAAGCCTGAGATGTGAGAGATCTGTGCAATGCATGGCACACACCCACCAGAAGATAGGGCTTTACAAAGGCTTTTACAAGTCCAAGTGAAAAAGGGCACTGCTAAATATTAGTAGGTATGACACAGAGACCACCAGACATGTCAGCTGAGGCAGAATTAAGCTTTGTGCTTTGTGCCACAGGGCACAGGACTGAGGTATGAGCTAGATTCATCTAATTCAATGCTGATGTCCATGAGATGTTTTCATCCTGACCATCACTTGGGATTGCCTTTGGGATCACTGCAAAGGTAATCAAAGTACTGTGGGGGCTGCAAAGGAGCTCCCCTGAACACATTTTTGACTGATTTAATAACTCCTTCAACTGCAGCCAACTCTACTTTAACTAGCACACACACCTTCGTTAGAAGACAATCTCCCCCACACACCAGAAAAAAAAACCAGGAAACATTAATCCCAACCCTAACACAGCATTTCTCAATGCAGAGCCCTCCCCACCAGATCTTCCTTCTCTGGGTCTTCCTCCCCCAGCAGGTTAAGCATGCAGTCCCTTCTCCCTTTGCATTATTGATGTGAGGCAGTTTTTGCCTCCCAGCTATGTTTATTATATCCATGTGCTGCGGATGTGTGCGAGAGGAAGATGAATAGAGTCCTGCTAATGTCTAACAAATGCCCAGCACCATCCAGAGAGCTCTTTCTGCTGCTTCAAGGCACTCGTAAGGAAAAACACAATTTACTCCTCTCCAGACGTCACTGGCTATTTTCCATCCACGGGAATGTTCCTCACCACAAACACAAGGCATTGTTTTTTGGAGTTAGAAAGCCCAGAGAAAACATGCAGCTTTCTTGTATTAAAAAGGAATAAGTCTGCCCTCTCCTCTGCCTTTGAGGCTCAAAGCCTGGCACTACAGAGGCTGTGTAAAAAGGAAGGCCATCTCCAGGCAAAATGAAGTAAGAAACTAATCAAGCTGGGAGAGGTCTGGCTGGAAAAGCCATTTAAAATTGGGTTTTGCAGTTTGTGCCCCAGCTTTAGGTCCCAGTTCTCAGCTATGGTAAATTAAGGGCCTCGTGCCCAGTTGTGTCAGTGGATGCTTGCAGCTCAGCAGGAATTTAGTCCAGATTGCTTTTTTATTTCTTGTGCTTCCAAAGAAGATAAGATTAAAAATGTGGCCAAAGCCCCAAGCCACAGCTCCACTGTCCATTACACAAATGTAAATCTATACCAGCACGGAGCTGGGACTGCTATTTACCTATGACACTTCCTCTCTGAATGGATATCCATGAACACTCACTCGTATCACGACTTTAAAGCACACCAGGCAAAGATAAATCCGTAAATGGATATTTATTGCCATAGAAAACAGATGGCAGAAGACAAAGCTCCCATGTTCTTATCCCAAGCTGCAAGCACGTTAAGAATGCAGCAGGAAACGTCATTCCTCCTATAAATAAATTTCTCTTGAGAAGAGAGAACCCAGGGCTGAAAAAAAAAGTCAGTCTTTCTGCTCTGCAGGCCAGCTCCAAGGCAGGTTTTCCCACGCTACTCTGCAGCTTATGGCGACCTTTGCAAGAGAGGAGATTGCCTTCAAGCAAACCCAGCAAAAGAGTTCCAGTATGTCTTGCTGCTGTACAAACTCTTTTTATTATTTTTATTTTTTATTACTTTTATTATTCTGAGCTACTGATTTTCTTTTTCTAGTAGACAAAGCATAATTCAGCATTCAGCTTGCTACTAACCATTTTTCCAGCACAGATTCAAGAGCAGAGTGGTAAGAAACCTCTCACAGCGAGGGCTGGAGTGCAGGGTCCAACAGGGTGGAACAGGCAGACCTTGCAGCATTCACAGGGGAGTGATCCTGGCCCGTGGAACCCTTTGTGCAAACTCTGTGAGTGATGCTGTGAGCACTGGCTCTGACACCACAGCTGAGCGAGTGCTCTGAGGGAAGTTGATCTTTCCAGTTCACGCTGCTTACTTGAAATCTCTTACACTGGCGTGCAAGTCCTGCAGACCTTTGCTTAGCACCTTCACTGACAATTTTTGCATGGATATCTTACCTTGACAGCATCATGACTGATCTGATAGACTGCCGAGGTGACAGCAGAGTTACTCAGATATCACAGATAACAAACAAACAGTAGATATTTGAGTGCAAAAGTTGCCAAAGACCTTGAAGCAAGGAACTCCTGTTGTCTTAGCTGTTTTCTGGAAGTTACTCAAGTCTCAAGGTGACGAAAAATTATTCACCATCCCTGTAGACAAATAATTGTATGAAAAAAATTAATAAAAGGTTAATCTTAAGTAGCAAAGCTGTCACCTATGTAATGTTCTGATATAATCACTTGTGACTGCCGAAACATCAATTTTATCTGCTTCATCTGAGCTTTATCTCTTCTGACCTGTTCACAAGTATTTTGGAGGAATTGGTTTAATTTGAACTCTACCTAGACAGATAAATGCTTAGTGCACCTCTCAGGTGTCTGGAAGTTATAATATTTTGTGACACTTCTAAAAGGTGTAACAAATCAAAACAGACTTCTCTGTGAAACGGATCAGGAGCTGTGCCAGACTTCATCCCCCCCAAATGCATGCAGGTTAACAGTGCAAGAGGTAAGAGCATGGCAGAGGCTAATGGATAGTGACTGGTGAACTCTGAAGAATTTGGAACCAGGATACTGCTCAAATTGGCTTTCAAGTGGTTGGAGCTTATTGAATTATCGAACGCTCTCAAGGCCTGGAGAGCTCACGAGCAGAGGTTCTGCTTGGAAACTTCCAGAGCTTCAGATTCTTATTTTGATGAGAAAATGAAAAGCTTTTTTCATTAGAAATTGGCATTTGTTGCCTTCACATTGGCCAAGCACTGGGATAGAAAGACCAAGGGACAGAGCAAGGGCAAGCCCGGGGACAGAGATTGGGAGCCAGAAATGAGCCAAATGTTTTGGACTCGGGTGAAGGGAAGGGGGGAATCATGTGAATCCAGTTATAAAACTTCAGAGAGGGTGAAAAGGCTCCTCTGGTTCCTGGATCCTTTTGGCTAATCAGCCTGCTCAAAGGACTTTTTCAGGTAGCTGATACCATGATCACACTCCCAGCAGCAGCCCCAAGCTCACACAAAGGCGTTGTGATGGTTTAGTAGCAGGTTAATTTCCCTTAAGGTGGTGATCTGCTGCCCAGGAGGCAGGAACTTACCACCCTAAACTGAAGGTTCCTGGAAGGCTTTTCAATTCCAAGACTCAGTTTCTTGCAAAGTCAGCCAGTGATAGATAATGCAAAGTGGCAGTTTGGGTGGTTGAAATACCTTCCAACCTGTCCTAACCTAAAATCTTAGTCCTAGCTCATCTTCTAGCCAGGACTTGTCCCTAGAAAGGCTTAGACATGCCTTCAGCTGGGTTTTAAAGTCCAGACACAGAAAGTCTTCAGACTTTATCAATTCCTGATCTGTACAAGGAATAGCTTGAATGTTGCTTCAACAATTTCCAGAACTAACAGCATTTTCAGGAATCAAGTAGAAAGTTCAACACATGCCTTTTTCCACTTCTTAACTTCTTCAGTCTTTTCATCCATTTAAGTCAAGGTAATATACAGTGTTTGGGGGAAAAAAAAAATCAAAACAAAACAGTGGATCAGCAGCACATTTATTCTTCATAGATCTTTTCCATTTTCACTCTAAAGACTTCTTTGGTGCAGACCAGACACCAACACAAGCCTCTTAAACAGCAGCAGTGACTTCAGTGAAGCTCACAAGCACCAGGGCCCCCCCAGCCAGCCTGATGGAAATCATGGAAAAGGCTGTTCTGACCAAGAGGGAATGTGTTGTGTAGGTAGTCACACAGTTCCTATTTTGCTGACTCAAGTTCAGAAAGTTGGATTGAGATTTCCAACACGTTTCCAAACTCGTGGCCAAACTTTTCTGTCTGAGCTTAGCTTATTTCCTGGTGAAGTTTATATTATCCTCATTGTCTCAATAATTTCTAATGGCTTCAAAGTAAAGGTGATTTTTCATTCCACAAGCAAATGGGTATGAATGATTCCTACACTTTAATTTTTTTTTTTTTTTTTGGACAAAAATTTCACACTCTCCAAATTGCACAGACATGGAGTGCAATTTGTCTCCACTTCCCAAAGATACCACATGAAAAGCTTCTGGCAAGATAATGGACTGCAAATGATGCCATTTAGTCACCCTCACACACTCTACAATCCAGCTGTATTTCTGGAATATATTTAGAAGGTGTAATTAGGGCTGTGCATGCTTTGAAATAAGTGAGCAAGTTTCTTAACTGAGGTTGAAAATAATTTTATTTTCCAGTACTCCTGCTATAAAAACCACCAATCTTGATGGGGTGGGACCATGGATATCTATTTTCTCTCCAAGTTTTGCATCAACACAGATTAGGTTGACTCTAAAGACTGATAACCTGCAATTAATGTTTGTGCACTAAGCATCTACCCTTTGGGGATCTATGTGAAGAACAAGTACCATGTTACAGATTTACTATTTTAGTTCAGTACAGAAATCTCTGCAAGTGCAAATCAAATCAGCCTGAACTCAAAAGTTCCTGCCACAGGGAGTTTCCACCCTGCCAGCTCCCAACAGATGAGTTGAAGGATGAGATGAGTTTTGGAGAAACTCCACTAAGAGAGATTAAAGGTAGGGACTGCTGTTTTTAATGTGTGTTCCTCATGTCAGCTTCCTTCCAATTGTACCTTCATTCAGCTTACATCTACAAGCTCATCATGAAACTGTAGTAATTTTTATTACTGTTTTAGGACTCTTCAGTAGTCAAAGAAAATAGAGTAATGTGTGTATTCTGGTGACAACACATCCCAATATCTTCAGAGAGATCCCAATTTTGCATGGGATGAGTTGGCCTTTCCAGTTACAGGACATAAACTCAGTGTCTGCTCTGCGTGTTTAGTCCTGGGGAACAGCTCCTGATGAGGCATCTGGACTAGCCCAGCTCAGATGGCCCTGTGAATCTTCAGTTATCAGCCCAGGGTTTGGCCTGGGAAGCCCTGCACTACCATAGCTGTGGGAGTCTTGCTTGTCCTTGGAGGAGAATTCTAGGGGGGCATGTGCATTGCAAAACATACGGGTTGCACCCCACTCTAGAGAAAATATGAATCTATATTATATAGTTCTGCTTCCTTATTGCTGTGGATCACTAGAAAATCACCTGAGTCTCAGCAAAGCTAAAATTTGTGTCATAGGAGCAGCAATACATGCCCTTGTCAACAGCATTGTCCACCGAGTTGAACCAGGGTAGGTTTAGACTGGATACTAGGAGAAATTTCTTCACTGAAAGGTGGGTCAGGCATTGGAACAGGCTGCTCAGGGAAATGGTGGAATCACAGTCCCTGGAAGTGTTCAAAAGACGTGTGGACGTGGCACGTGGGGACATGGTTTTGTGGTGAACACAGTGGTTCTGGGTTAACAGTTGGGCCTGATGATCTTAGAGGGCTTTTCCAATCTTAATGATTCCATGACTCTACCTGCATGACTCCAGCAGACACAGGGCAGGTGCCAAGCAGCAGAGCCCTGTGCTCCACCCAGCTCTCTGTGTCCTTGAGGCTGTGTCTACACAAAGAGTTGTTCAATTTTAAGAGAGTCTATTTGAGTCTTTTGGGGGTGAAGGAGGTGGGGGGTGGAGGGGGTGTCTTGGTGCTTACTGTTTCTTTTGGAGACACCAGTCTTCAGAGACCCTGAGGGAATGTCTGAAGCTCTCTGAAGGACAGATCCATGACCATATTTTGGAATAGTGTTCCATATTTATGTGTTTTCAGGCTGTGGGCACCAGGAGTAGATCATTGAGATTGCACCAGTGGCTTGATAAAGGGCCAGATACCTCACCTGAGAACAGAGGAGGTACAAAAGGAATTGGATCCTGTACTTGCACCCTCTCCAAATGCCCCTCCTTCTTTGCAGGATAGATTTAATCTGGCATTCAAAGAGATATGTGTCTCATGTCAGTTCCTCTGCATAAGTGCCTGTATTTAATGTATCTGCAAAGGATGCTGAGGTTTGCCTGGGTGAGAGCACTGTGGGATGCTCAGGGGAAGAGCACAGATCAGTGAGCTCCCCTGATCAATGTGATCCATGAGAAATTGCCACTATACAGAGAGGAGAATGTCAATGTGCTTTTTGTCCTCCACAGTAATTCAAAAAAACTCTCCAACATCTTGCTTTTATTAACCCATTTGCTATAGATTCCATAGGCACAGTACACCTCTTACTACAGGGTTTGTCCTGCATGGCTTGTAATATTATCCATGATGCTTTGGAGCATCTTAGGAAGCTGAGTGGGGTTGGCATGAAGTAACTTGCTGTCTTTCAGTCTTCTCTTAATGCACCTGCAGACAGGCGAAGGAGGAAGATCAAGGCTAAAACTCTACAGGTAGTTTACCCTCANGTATGTCCCAGATATAACAAAAAAACCCAAAAAAAACCCCAAGCAAAAAAAAAACAACAACAACAACAACAAAAAACCAACAACCAAGAAAAGTGAATTGCAATATTTCACAGGTTCTCCTTTCCTCAGAGCTGATTTCAAAGCTGTTACTGTTGCCTGAGGGCAGAGCCTGGAGTTCCCAATATTTGAAAACACCATCCAAGAAAATCTGTCAAGGCCAATATGATAAACAGGCTATTGTAAGAGGGGAGTTTGGCAATCCTACACCACAGTTTAAAATTATTCCTTATAATACATTGGGCTTTACATATTACAAGGCTCTGCAGACATTGATCCTCTGCAGACCTCTGCAAGACCCAGCCAGTGCTGTTGCTCCCACTTGGCAGCCAAGATGCTTTCAGGGTAAAAGCCAAGGTGAGCTGCCAACACCCTGCAAATCTGGGAGTGTTTGATGCAGGATCAAACCTCAGGGCTCCCATTAGTTGGAAGTGCAGATCCACATCCCCTTCCTCCCTCTCCAGCATCTCTCCACCCAGCTCATGCCTGCAAACCACACCAGAGACTGGGAGGAGGCTTTCTAATTTTCATAATTTCCACTCTGAAACGTTGGAAAGCTTCCTTTTTCCAGCCTGGACTTTGTTGTAATGCAGGCATTGTGTATCGTCCCGTAAACTTTCGAATGCACCAATAGTGGCAGTTTCCTGCGGGAGAAAAAGGGTTTGCTTCAGTTAAAGCAAGTGGGAACCTGGCCAAGAAGAGTCATAAAACCAGAGGATGGTGATTTTTAAAAGCACAGTTATGTTAGTGCATTCCAGTGTACCCAATCAGTCACCAGAGAGCAGTTAAAGTGTCCTTGGGGCCAACCTCTGGCTTCTGGAGAATGGTGTCAGGGGAAGGATAATCAGGCTGATGCCAGTGGATGACCTAGCCCCTTTTCCTGACAATCAGTCACAGCAGACTTTGTGGGGCTGGCCAGGCTCTGGGTCGCTGAAGTATTGTGAAAATTTTTCATTCCTGAGCTTTGTTTCATATGAATCCATGGATGCTGTTATCCACCCGAGACTGGAAGGGAAATTGCTGAAAGATCCAGAGGAGATCCAGGGTGTAGGCAGCAAAAATGTTTTCCTGCAAAGGCCAAGAGATACCATGGGGCCTCTGAACATCCCTTATAGCACTCAGCACTAGTGTTTTTTCTGAAATCAGCACCTTTTTCCCCAGGAGTCCTCTATGTTAGGGGCTCAGGGTGAAAGAACCCCATTTTAGAGGGAAGGGAGCAACACATTTCTGAAATGTGTTGCCTTTTAGAGAATCACTGCCTTTTAGAGAAATTGCAGATGGAAACTCACAAATCCAGACACCCTGAATCATGTGAAGATGAATCAGGCATCTTGTGCAGCCCAGGGCATCTACCACCCAGTCTTGCACTCAGTCCCTCTCCTGTGAGGTCAGGACTTTGCAAGGAGAGATTGCAGGCCTGACCTCAAATTCCCCGGGCACCAGCCTCTGAGAAACCTTCTGATGTTTCTGTTTCATAACAATTGCCTACTGGGGAGGCAATGACCAACTCTCCCTCCCAGTTCGTAGCTTGCAAAGCCAAGCAATACCAACATGAAAAGGTCCACATTCTCTTATCCTGGAATGAACTGACCACGTCTGGTCACACAGGGACAGAGCCCAGAACACCATCTATATGGGCTTTTCTTTCCCATGACAAGTTTCCCAATCAGAGCTTGAATAAACATTAGGTCATCACCAATTTATAATGGCAGAAATTTATGTCTCTCTTGATCACATTTTCATAGAAGAAGAAATAAGCTTTCGTTCTTGTTATTCTACCCATATCTTAATCATTCTCTGACAAAAACAAACACACTATTTTGAAATCAAACAGATTCAGAGAGGGTGTTCCGTGCCCAGGCAGTGATTCTTGTCTGACTGGACCACTGCCGTGTTCAGTGTTGATTTTGGTGGGCTTCAGACATAAATCTTCCCAAAGACCATTTTTCTTAGTGCACAGAATAAGAGCCCCATTGTTACAGCAATGATGCATTTGGGACACATCTCCATTGCTCTTTAGACCAAGGCAGACACTTAATGGGGCAGTTCTCATAGCTGAGTATCCTTTTTCACCTCCTTTTCATCATGGAGCAGAAGAGTCCCAGGTACTGTACCTGGGGAAGGTTCTTGCTCTCTGTCCCCTCATCTTGGAGGAGCAATGGCTTGGAGGAGTGTTTATACTGAGGTTTAGGCAAAGCACCACAACAGAAATGTGCAGTCATTTGTGCTTCTCCTGAATCCTGAAATAAATCAAATGGGGTGAATCAGGACCAACTTTAAGTGCCTGGTTCTCACAGATCAACACCTCAGCCTAGGAAGGAAGTTTTCCCTGGCTTTGCAAGGTTGTGACATGGCTCTGTCAGTTGATTCCTGTCCATGATAAGGCTGAACCACATCAGTCAGAGCCCTTCAGAGGTTGCTGCTCAACCCACGTGTGTGTGGCTTATCAAGGCAATGGAGCCTGCACTGCTGGTACTGTCTGTGGCTGAAGGCAGTGGTGCAGGGACCAAGGGCAGCTTGCTGTCCTACACAGAGGTGGAGTGGGAGCCAAATCAGGGCAACACCACAACACAAATCACGAGTGCAGATCAAAAGACCTTTGATGCCATGGGAGCTTCATGTCTGGGTAGAGATCCTGCTGGAGGTCTGAGCTGCATCTGGAGCTGGGGAGGGTGTGGGGGACCTACAGGAGAGGACATGGTGTGGCATTCCAGGCTCACACAGAGGGCCTGGTGGAAACTGCCCAGAAGAAATGAGGGTAATCTTGTATGTGGTTCAAAGTGGATTTCATGGGTAGAATATATGGCTCTAAGCAATGAAGCAGTGAATTTATTTCAACCACATAGAGCTATTCAACTTGTGAACAACATTAGCTGGGTTTTGATCGCTCTTTTTCTGAGCTACTGTGGTGCTTGGGCAGAACTTCCAAGTTCATCATTCTCCTAAAAGTTCCTATATTTGTTTTCCTTAGACTCGAGACTTCTTTTTAAAAGGAAAATCTGCCATATCCTTCAGCTGCAAATGATTTAATAGCTCTTGGCTTTGTGTGATCTGAATATTTTCTTGTTCTCTTGCTTTGCAGCTGTGACCTACTTAATTACAAGCAGGAAACAAACCCCAGAATCATTAGACTTTCTGCCTGGCTTGAAGAAGGGGAAAAAAATGAAAATCTTATGTTGTTAAATACTAGGATGTCCTTCTTAATAACAGGAAGTCAAGCTCCAGATAGCAACAGTGAACATTTGAATTCTTTGTGAATCAAGATAAGAACAGCAAAGAGCTTATGGGTTTTATTTTTTATGGCATGGATGTTTTGGGGGCAGGGGAAATGACAGCCGCTTCTAACAGCCAAAATGGGAATGAGTCATAAATTTCTAAATCAAGAGCGTAAATCCTCTTTGTTTTAAGTTCTGAGCAGCTTCAGTCTGCTCTGTCCACGGAGACAATGAAGTGACTGACTTGCTGCTTCGACCCGGCAGCGTTCGATCTATTTTATCCTCTTTTCAGGAAGTATGAGCAAACAAGCCAGACAGTGAGTTAGGATCCCCCATGGCAAACCATCAGGTTGGAAGACAGAGCATGGGAAAGTTTGATTAACTTCTCTCCACCTCTGCAGGAGTGTGGGCTACCATTTATACCTCCTGAAACTCAGTACCCTATCTGGAAATGTGTATGGTAGTAGCTGTAGAAAGCAATCAGAGAAAAGGAAGGCCAGGACTGCCAGCTTCTGAGACTGGCTGTCCCACACAGGCACTTCAGCCCTCTTGTCCCTGTTTGTCACAGCCCTGGTGGCAGCTCAATAGTACAAATCTCCCAGTGCATCATGAGGTAATAGAAGCTGATGTTTGCTCAGGGTTTTAAACCCACCAGCAACAGAAGTGCAAGTTATCCTCTTCTGCCAGCTGTGCATGCAATATCACTGCAGATGGCATGGATCCAGCCCTGTCCTACAACAAATGGAGATTTTCCATTAGCAGGAGCCACAGGGGTCTGGGTTTCAGGAGTAAACGGGGTCGAGGTCAACTTTTATGCTCTACTGAGAAGGTCTAACTGGTCCCAGCTGGGGAGGTGTTCTCAGCAGGAAGATCTGCTCCAGTACAGAAATCCCCCTCTGTTGACTCCCACATTTCCCATCTGCAGATTAATTGTGCTGTGGCAATAGAAACAGCCAAAGAGCCCCCTGTGATCCAGCCCCAGTGCAGATGCCATGAGTGAGTGTGCACACACAGGGCGTTGTGGTTTTAGCAGCCCAGTGTGGCTCAGTCTGGGACATCCCCTGCCTCCATGGCAGCCTCCCTGCACACACTTAGCATCACCTGGATGTGTGCAGCACTGCTCCCACAGGCAGCACACACATACTAAAGCAGTCTTCACCTCAGGGAACATTTACTTATCCACAGTTATGCTCATTTTGATAATCAGTGTAGGAGCTTTCAACACAGAGGGTATATTATCAACCCAAGATATCTTAAGTATTTCTGATTTTTGCTGCATAACTCCCATGGAACATGACCAGTTGGCTTTCTAGAACACTTATTTACTTTTTAATGTGAAACAGATCCCCTGAGATTTCATATCACCTGACAAATGACAGTGAATTAATCTATTGAGGAAATGGAGACCCATAAAACTATGTGACTCTTGTAATGTTGCTCAAGAAACTGATGACTTTTCTGGAACAGGACCAGATTTTTCCTCATTTTCACTCTGAAGGTTATATTTGACCTGCTTATCTTCCTCTCTGTCCAGTGACAATTACATCCTAACCAGCAATATCAGTACTTACTAGTAATGATTTTTTATAAGGAGCTTTGGAATCAATTAAATATGTGTTCTTTATTTTAGGCAGGAACAGGCTTTCCAACCCAAAAGCAAGATCAAACATGAGAAATCTGGACCACTGATTTTCAAAAATATGTTCCCTTTGCCCTCCTTCTTTCTCACCCTTGTCTGTGAACAGAAAGGACTTTGTATCAGTCATTTAAAGCAGTGAGTGTTACCACTGGGTCTGAATCAGGCAGATACTTAAATATATCTGCAGGATAAGTTCCAAAAAAATGTTCTGCTGCAATGGGCCATTTGTGCTGTTTGTAGGCTTGCTTTGCATGGACAGCAAGGCTGCCCTTCATTAAATTATCTACCATGCCATAGGGCAGAACTGCAGACTGGCTGTTTATGAGCCACCAGATTTGTCCTTTCTCTCAGGCAAATAGTCCCAGTTAGGGGACACCTGCAAAGTGAAAAAATGTGTCTTCCAAACCACAGCCCTCAGCCAAGGCCATTGGGACAGCTTGATCATCATCTGATAAAGGGTGGGAAGCACAAGATAAATATATAATTCAAAATTATATGAACACAGATGTAACATAAAGGATCTGTCATAAAGAATCATAGAAAAGTTTGGATTGGAAAGGACCTTAGTGATCATCTAATTCCAGCCCCCAAAGGCAAACACTTGCTCCAGTCACCAAAGGAATAAGCAAAAGCTTGAAACAAGAAGGGTGTAACTGCACAAGTGTGTGACTCCTTCTGTGGGCAGTCAGGCATGTTTGATCCTCAGTCTGAGATTCAGTGCCCACCTGATGGGCACAGACTCAGGTTTGTCTCAGGTTTGTATTGTTTCACCCCTGAACTTTGTCAGAGGCTATTTTAGACATGGGTGAATAACATGGAAGGAAAACAGCTCAGCTGCTGGATGAGCTCTAGGCTGTTTAGTTGTTCCCTGTTCATACATGCCTCACAAGTAGGGTGTGATCTTTTTTTGTTTTCTTCTGGCCAAAGATAATTCTCCTGAGCATTTCTGCACATGATAGCAGAGAGCAGGGTGAAGATGAACCTTGTGGTGATGGGCATGTGCAAGCACGTGCTGCTTTGGCTGGAGAGCCTGGTCACAGTGCCCAGCAGGATCAGAGTTAATCATAAGCTTGTGTTTCCAGAGTGAATAATCGTATTTAAGATCTCACCATTCACTTTCTGCGGCTGTTCTGCACTATTTCCTTAATACATTGTCCTGACCTACATCCCCTCCTGCAGACTCATTCACCACAGCATCCATGGAGAAAGAGGATTGAATAGCAAATCTCTGCACAATCTCTTTCACATTTCTGCATAGCAGAAGTGAAAATCACTTTAGCTGGTGGAATATTAGGGACAAGTACAAGCCCAGCTTTATAGGATTCACCTACTTTTAAAGCTTGTTAAATCACCAACACAACTTACTTTAGGAAATGAAATGTGTATGATTTGAGGAGATGACATACTCTCCTCTGTCAGTCAATAAAAATCTCTCTAGAGTGAGGACACGAACAGCCTTACTCAGACAGAGCTGCTGTTGGCATAACGATAATGCTTAGCACTACCAGAGCACTTTACATTTTCAAAGAGCTTTAGAAGTGTTATGATCAAGGTGGGTGACTGGAATAGTAAATTTTATTCTGCTATTACTGTGAAGCAGCAGTTCATTTCATTATGGAACATTTTAGGCCATATGGACTCGTGAGAACATCTTGAGGAAATTGGCCAGGATTTCTGACTCATGATGTTCATCCTAAAATGCAACCAGCAGAGAAGCCTTCAGTTTCTTGAATTTTCTCTGCAGGAAAGTTTTAGGGCTGTCAGCAGTGGCAGAGCAGGGGAGCCAGGGAGAGGCTGTTCATATCTGTGGTTTTGGAAGCACGTGGAAGGTGAGAGTTAGGAGGTAACTGAAGCAGTGCAGGCACTCATATTTGCATGGGGCAGCAGATCTTTGGGCCAATACTTCCAAGAACAATTGCTTGTCTAGAGGTTCCAGAGAGGTGAGCTAGGGTTATTTGTGCCTCCTCTACAAGCCTTTAAAGGTTCAGGCATTATCATCGTCCAGATATTGTGGCCCAGCCAGACTGAGATCACAATTTTTTAGCAATCCAAAATTAATGCAGGGCCAACTCTTAGCTGATCAAAGCTCTCAGCAGACCCAGTATGGATGACATCTATACTTTATTTTCACTCCTCTTAAATTTGGGAGAGTTTCCTCTGCCTAGAGCATATATGCTACATAATAGCTGTCAAGGTCTCAGGATTTGCTTCTTCAAATCAAATGCCATTCCTAGGTCCTTTCAAAACCTTTCTCTCAAAGCTTTCCTTATACAAACAAAGTACAAAAGTACAAGAAATACGACTAATAATAGAAATACAACTAATTGCAGCCCTTGCACTCCAGGAAGCTTCCAATTGGACACACAGAAGTCCACCATGATCCCTCCTTGGGTGACAGCAAGGTCACATGTCAGGGGAAAGACAGAGAAGCCCAGATGAGTCAACATGAGGGATGACAGCACCTTGACTTGGGTGGAAACAGGGCACTCATAGACTCAGGTTCTCAAGTGGATTTGGTGCACAATGACCATTTGAAAATCTTGGGGGATCCTGTGGTACAGTGCAGCTACAGGAGGGAGGTCACTGCTGCAAGTCCCCTGAGTGCCCTGGCTCTGCCTGGGCACACATGAAGGGAGAAGGGTGGCTCCTTATCCATGTGTTTGATAACTTGGCAGCAGGACACCCCTTAACTGCTCCCATCGTATCAGACATGAAAATGATGTGCCATTAAGGCACGAGGGAAAACTGCAACCAGTTAAATATCTCAAAATAACATCTTCAACATAAGAAAGCATGAAGCTGAGACATGAAAGGGGGACTCTGGGCACAAAGATCTGACAACATTAATCCTCTTTACATCATAGAGAAATAAAGATCAAAAAGGGCCCTGAATTTGAAATAGAACCTAAAAGACCATGTTTGGCTAGAGCTACAGGGACCACAGGGGCCATGTGTGGAGCAGAAACAGGATGTTTCTGGTATGTCTATGGCAAACTCAAAGGAAATTGCCTCCCACCCAGCAGGTCCTTCTTTCAATGCACCCAAACACATCCACACCCATCAGAAAGTTGTGGCTAGAGGTTTGCTCTAGAGCATGATGGAGAGGGATGCTGAACTGCTCTTTCAAGGCCAGAACATAGCAAGGTGAACATGGACCCATCTCTCAAGATCCTGGTGCAGGTAGCACCCACCTACACCCGTGCATGGCAGGGATTTGCAGGGTCTGCAGAGAGGAGGAGCTGCCTGCAGGGTTTGGGATGGGAAATCCACCCCCAGCCTCCAAGCCCCAGTGACAGTCCCACAAAACAACACAGCAGCTCAAGGGGGTTGGCTTTTTGCTTTTTGTCAAGGGAAGTAAGGAGCTATTTTTATACCCTAGTAACAGCCTTTGGACTGTCAGTAAAACGTGGGAGGTTTCATAGTAAATGTTTTGGCTGACATTTTCTCAGAAACAGCAGGAAATAATCAGCGCATAATTAGAGAGGAAAAGACGTGCAAATGTCTATACACCTCTGTAGAGCTTAAAGGGCTTTTTTTTTCCTAACTGACCTTAGTGAAGGTGAAGCTGAGCATGTTTTGTACAATTATAAGATGATTTTACAGAAATTCGTCAAAGGGTACTCCAGTGGAAAAGCCAAGTTGCTAATTCTCAGTAATTTTTTCTCCTCTCTCTGCTGTTCCCTGTAGCAATAACATCTTCTGACCATTTTGGATAAAAAAGAGCACATTCTGTGGTGTCTTGCTTGAAAAGAGCTCTTTTGGTGGAGTATCCCTTGACTCCAGAGGGGATGGGCTATCTTTGCCTGAGAAACCTCCATGCTTGCAATTCCCTTGTGTCCTGCAAGGTGGGTTGAGCAATCTGTACTCAGACAGCTTTTACCCTCTCAAAAAACACTGTGTGTCAGGTCAGCAGGAAAACCTCCACAGGAAACCAGACAATCTGCTCTAATCATGAAGGTAAATCTATCCACTGAAACATTCACTGGGCCTTCTCTAGACTCAAGTGACTCCTAAGGAGACTGCTCCAGTCTATCAGTTAAATAAATACAGAGGAGAACTGTTTTCAGAAAGTCTGATTATGTCATCAGCCAAGTGAAAGGGCTCCTTCAGAGCTGCCCTCATCTGTTGAGTAATTACCGAGTTGGGACAGGGGCTGAAAATCTCCTTTCAGCCATAAGGAAAGACTTGATGCACATATGGAGCAGCTAATTTTAAAACTGCGGTATATCCTCCATTTCCCCTCCTCTCCTCTTTCCAGAATGCCAGAGGGGTTAGGTCACATCCCAGAGCAATCACTTGCTATGGTTTTTTTCCCCCCTCTGTTTTCCTTTATCAAACACATTTCTTTCTTTTCCTCTCTTGTGCTCCCAGGCAGAGATCTTGTATATCAGGCTGTAGCCTGAAGCAAATATTGTCTAGTCAAGTTATATATATATATATAAATTAAAATTCCTTTCTTCCAAATGAGGCTTTATAATTGAGATGTTCCTGGTCCCTTGTCTATATTGCTGCTTCAACAGAAGCAGTGTGTTACCGAGTTTAAAGGCAGGAAAATAACCAAGAGAGGATGAGCAGAGGGAGATTACAGCAAAGGCTGGGCACCAAGAAAACAGGCAGGGACAGGGAGAGGAGGAAGGAAAACTGCACTTTGCAGAATGAATAGCTCCTAACAAGTTTAAAGGAAACATTATTACAATTTTATTACCATATTTTATGAAGCTGCTCTAAAGACGAAGTCCTGAAAAAGCAATTAGGCTGAGAACATGAATTTTGCAGCTGTATTTTCCTGGCCCTCCACCTGCCCTGTCAATGAGCTGACGAGCGTCCTTGTGCCGTTATCGTCACGCACAGCTCACTTCGTGTCCTTCAGTCCTCAAAGAACAAAGTATGGATGGGGTCATGGTGGGACAGACCTACAGAAAATCAAGCAGATATTAATATTTCTGCTTCTTACCTATCCTGGGAGTTGAATCAGGGAAGACACTGAGGCTTTTTGGAAAAGATGCCTTCTCACCTCTGCTAAACCAGCAGTTTTAGGAGTTCAGTGCATGTAGGTCCTTCATGATTTCAGCTCAAGCTGTGCTGCCTACCCCTCTAAAAAAGTGCCTCCTTGGAAGTGCCTCCATGTAGGCATTCTCCAGCTGACTCCTGTCTGCTCACTCCAGATCCTGTGGCCTTTTTGCACACATTCCTCTGAAGGGAGAGTAAAATGAGTGAAAAATAGCACTGACAGGTAGCTGTCTCCAAGGGCGCTGGCTTGCACTGTGCCTTTGATAAAAATATTTCCAACCTCAGTTTCCCCACCTGGTGATTAAATAGGAATAAGAAGCACTCATTGAATTTAGTTGGAAAATGTCTTGCAACTTAGCTCCATGATTTTCTGGTGATTTACCTGAACTGCAAAATCCTCATCTTGATAGTGTATTTTTGCCCTCACTGGACCACTTCCCTCAGCTCAACTCATCATTGATGTTGACAGTACTGAAGTCTCCACCCAGACAAGCTGCTCCTGTGGGAAAACAGGCAGGGAACTGATCTCTTCTCAGCACTTATTTTAGGAAGGGATGCCAGGAGTGAATCTTTGTATCCGTAGACCAAAAACAGTATTTTGGCAACCAGTTCTTCTGGAACTTCCTCCTGGGCTTGTTCAGATAGGACCCACCCTTATGAATGTGAGCTAACCAAGGGTTAAAAATATCTCCACATCAGCTGAATCAGACTGATATTAAAAGGCCATCGACTTTCAAAAATATCACCCCTTGGATAAATAAGGTGCTTTGCAGACAGTTGCATAATTCTCATGTAAAGATTAAGTTCCCTTACGAGTTCAAAACTTAAAAAGGCTCCAGAAAAGACAGCTGGGTGGGAAAAAGAGTGGAGTGTAACTGTGCAGTGGTGAGTTAACACACGCAACAAAAGGACGAAATGTTGCATGTGGCAGAGCTGCCTTCTCAGATGTTTTTGGGAGTGTTTGAAAGAGTTAAGCCCAATAGTGGAATGTCTTGGGAATGCTGGCAGACGGAGAGTGAGCAGCTTTTTTCTTCCCTCTGGATGGAGTCCCAGGACTGAGCATGCAAAGTGATGACTTTGGATCTGAGTTTGCTTCTTGGGTCTGCAGCGGAGAGCTGGGAAGTGATGCAGTGTTACCAAGAAGTCCTTTGCAAGGGGATGTGCAAATGCCTTCCTAAGTCAGGAGAGGTATTTTTACCTCTTCCTTGCTCATCCTTGGGTGCAGCAGGACTCGCTCTGAGAAGATACACAGAGGGAGAAACCACATCCTGAAGGGCGTATGCAAAGGGAGAAAGGCACATCCCCAAACAGTTTATTTTGGCTGCTGGTTTTTGTTGTCCGTTTTGGTTTGGTGGTTTGGTGGTTTGGTGGTTTTTTTTTTCTTTGCTTTTTGTTCTTCTTCTTTAATGGAAATTTCAGTGACTCTTTAACCTTGCAGTTCCTAAGGCGCCTTGGGATTAGCTGGTTGCCTCTGAGCAGGGAATCTGGGGTGATTCACACAGGGAGCTGGCATGGCTGCTGTGCTCTTTGGCTTTGAGGATCTGCTCTACAGCTGGGACAGCCTGGTGTGGAGCCTGACGTCCCGGGCTCTGAGGACGTGCCGCTTTGGAAACCTGAGGGTCCTGCAGCTCATGCTGAAGCCATGGTGCATTTCCAGAGACGTTTATCAGGTAGGGTAACAAAACACCAGGCCAGACCCCCAAACCCCAAGGCTGCAGGGGGGAGACCCCCTGGGAGTCTCACAGGGTCCTGTCCCGTTCCTACCAACTACTTTGGGTCCTACACAAGTGGTGGGACAGAGGAGACGCTGTGGGCAGGGGAGGTGTGGCAGGAGAAACATTTTGGCTTGGAGGATGGTGATGGGGTCTCCTATGGTGGAACACAGGTCCAAACTCTCCTTCCCACAGAGCAGGGGGGGAATAAGTGAAAGCAAACTAATGTTAAATCTGCTATATCCCCTTTCCTTGAACTTTATGCTCATAAGCACAACCTTCGTTTTTCTGCATCCTAAGGCTGTCCCTACAGCTGCACAGGAATAATTTATCATTTACCCAGAGGAAAGGATGCCTAAAGGCACCTAATCTGTGGAAAATGGGCATTTGCAGAGGGTTTTCAACTGTAGTATAACTAATTACCCCTAAGTGACTTGTGCAATGCCTTCTGACTGCTTCATCTTGCAAAGTCCCAGGCATCTGATTGCCTAAAATTTCTGGTTTGCGTGATATATGATTTATGTGGTATAGAGAGCTTTGGGGCTTGGACAACTGGCTTCTCTGTAGAGTTACACTAACTACTTACAGCTTGAGGTATAGTGACACAGCTCTAACAAACTGTGTGTGTTTCTGAGACTGATTAAACTGGGTTAAACAAACTGAACAGCACAGAAGGAACTAGTCCTGAATGTCACTTTGAAAAGCAACTCATTCCAGTCCATAGGTGAGTCCAGGTTGCAGTGTAAACCCACCAGCTTGTTTCCTTTTGAAATCAGCCTTGGACAACTGAGGCTAGATGCTTATTCTGCTGTGAGGACAAGCCCATTACAATATTTATCATCTCCACAGATTTGTCTAATGCCGGATGCTGGAGTGACTGATTGGTATTTGCATTTGGAAAATGGGTTTTCTGCTACTCCCATTTACTTGGTATTTTGCTTTTCCTGTGCTTTGGAAGTCTCCATGTGTGAAGCCAAGTCATACAGAAGGCAACAGATTAAAAGCCTGTAGGAATTGTGTGTGTTGGTTAGAGGGAGACCAGGGCAGGGCTCTTAGTAATTTCAGCAAACTTTGAACCAGCTTCAAATCATGCTCTCGTTTCAGCAGACTTCAGGAATAGATTTTATGGTCTTTGGAGTTCAGCAAGCATGGGCAGCATTTTTATTTCAAGTCTTTGTTTGTTCCAGAAGACAACCACAGCCAGTAACACAAAGCCATTACCCAGGGCTTGGCTTTGAAACCCCTCTGAGATGTACCACTGGGATGGCTCCAAGTGAACCACGCTGCCCTCCCTGGGCTCTGCTGGCTCTTGGCTGAGCTGAACCCAGAGGTCAGTGTGTGCAGAGGCTGCCTATGGTGTGGGGCTGCCCCACCCTCTCTCTGCAGCTCATCTTAGGAACCTCAACGTGAAGCCAATTAGCTCACATGGGCCTGGGAAAGGGGAGGGGGAAGCAAAAGGGCTCAATGCTGAACCTCATTTTTACCCTCCACCTATGTAAAATCATCCTCAAAAACTAAGGAGTTGGTTTTCAGATGTGTCCAGATTCTGATTACTGATAATGTATCCCAGCCTATGCACCATGCATCAGGGGATGCCACTGCCTGTGAAGACTCCCAGGACTGGTGTTCTCCCAGCAGATTTATGTTGCTGTGAGCATTGAGCACATCCACAAGTGCACTTTTTCCATTGCAAAATGCTTTGAGATATTCCCCATGTCATTTTATCACGATCCTGGTATATTATTCCCCTTTGCCAGAGTCACCAATGAAATGGCACCAGCAAAGGTGCCTCTCTTCCCACCCAAACAAGCATTAATGCAGCCTGAAAGACACTCACAGGTCAGGATGGACTTGAATAGTTGTTTGTTTCTCAGACAGAATCTGTGAACATCTGCAAAAGCTCAGTAAAACCACATCACTTTATTTGCCAATGCCCATGAGCTTGCAATTCTTTGGAGAGGATCTGCAATGCTGGGTCAGGTACCAGGAGAATTGCTTCTGGGTGGAGGTTTGTTGGAAAAGGCATCTCATAGCTCATCACTGCACAGTTCCAGCAGCAGCAGTGTTATTAGCAGCCAGCATGAGCTGATAGCTAACTCTACTCTTATGTATATTAATCCTAAAAGCATTTCCTCCAGTAGCCAGCATCGTCCAATTTAAATGCTGGCAGGGTATTTTAGGAGAGTACTGCCTGGACAGAAAGCCTGACAGTTTAATCACTTCCCAGAGACAGAAACTTCTTCTACTGCTGATTATTTAGATGAGCAAATAAGCTCTTAACTGTGCTAGTTTTTGTTGTTACTATATATTAATCCCTGTTGCTACTGCACCTTGAGAGCAAAGCAGACCAGTGTAGGACTTCTGCCTGGTACGAGGACCAGAAAAACCCTAAAAAGAAACATTAAAGAGAAACATTAGTCAACTTTGTAAAATTAAGCCATGCTTTTTCATACTCTGAAAAGTGTGTTTGGTGTTTTTCTTTGAGTTAATCACATCTCAGTGCATCTCTGGTTCTGGTGCCTTTTGCTGAAACAGAGCTGGGGGCAGCAGAGCAGGGTAGCACACAGCCAGGTTCTGGCTGAGCAGGACTCACACTGCTGGGCACACAGCACTGGGGAGAACTCAGCTCCTCCACCAGCCAGGATCATGTTTGTTCAGCTATGGCTCTGATTTAGGTAACTTTTTCATATCCTTGCCCTAGTGTGTTGTGTCCACCATACAAACATTCCAAAGCTTGCCAATTGCCTTCTACTGTCCCATCTACAAAATATATAAAAACTAAGACAACATTGTACAGAGGGTACGGATTACTACCAACACAAGAGGCAATGGGTTCTTGGAATCAAAACAACTTCCAGGCATCAACATAAACAGTGTAATTCCCTTATTTATGATGAGAGACTTTACTTTCTTTGCTCTCAGAAAATCAGCACCGATGCTTTAGATGAAATAGCAGTTTTGGGGCGATGCTGGCTGCAGTGGTTAGAGTGGGATCTCAAACATTTCAGTGTTCAAATCCAGTCGGACACAGCAATTGGAAGCCTGGACTTGCTCAAGCTGCACTCTGGGCAGCAGTTGTTATAAAATAGGTTAAAAAAATCAAAAAATTGTTCCTTCATTCTTGGTCTCCAGACTGTATTTGTCTCAGGGATGCTGAGTGACTCTGTTTTTCACTGTCTGTAAGCAATGCTTTGGTACTCAGGCCATCTGAGCAGTACTGAGGGCTAGAGGCTTTTGGTACCCTGAAGAAAACCATCATCTCTCTCAGACTGCATTTCTTTCCTGGCACATAAATCCTCCCCCAAGTCTGCTGTGATTCCCAGGGACACATTTGTCTGCCCAGTCTGAAACAAACCGCTTGCCTTGATCTGTTTTCAGTGGGGCTAATATTCACCAGTTGTTATATTTTAATTGTAATGAATGCTTGCTATATTTTAATTGTGTTTTTTGATCCACTATGTGGTTGTCTGACTGCATGATGGGAATTCATTTGAAAAAGGAGTTGAACAAATAATAAACTTCCAGTCAGGGCTCTCAGACAGTCAGTTGTGCAAGATGTCACCGAGCTGTCGGATGTATTTTTACCAATGCCCAGATGTCTGACTGCTCTGACCTACTAAACAAATGGCCCTGTGAACTAACACAGTGCCTGCTTTTGCAGAAATACTCACATTTCAAGAAGTACTGGGGGAGGGCTGGCTTATTATTATGGGATAGGCAGTCAGCTCTGCATTTTAACATCCTGAAGATAATTCACTATTTATTTAATCTCCAAATCCATCAACAAATGTTTTAGTTTCCCGGCGATGCCTGTGCAATGTCAAAGAACATTAGGCAGTGCAGGACCTACATCTACAGTAAAAATGTGTTTATGTGTCTCCACTGTTTAAAATCCCACCAACTGCTCCTACCAAGTCAGAGGCAGGCCACTGGATGCAGAGCCCACTCTCAAGGATACAACTCACAGATATTTAATTCCTCACCCTCTGTAGAAAATGTGTCTTTTTACACACTGCTTCTTATCCACCAAGTGCTTGGAAAGAGAGTTAATTCATTTTACTGCTATAGAAACCAAGGCAGAATCAGATTAAATTACTTAGGTTATGGGCACAAGTGCAGAATTGTCTGCAGTGCCTCATTGCTCCCCAAATGTCCAGTTACAGGCAATGGAATTAAGGAAGGAGGTGGGATGTAGAATTTTGGGAGAGGAAAGAGCTTTTCATGTGCTGGCAGATATGGAAATTCATGGAATATTCTATAGTTTAGCAAAAAAGTTTAATTTTGGCTATTAGTAAGAAATTGTTGTATGTTAGGAATTAATTCTTCACTAGGGCAGTGAGGCACTGGAACAGATTGCCCAGAAAAGCTGTGGATGCCCCATCCCTGGAAGTGTTTGAGGCCAGGCTGGATGGGACTCAGAGCAACCTGGGCCAGTGGGAGGTGTCCCTGCACATGGCAGGGGGGTGGAACTAGCGGATCTTTGAGCTTCCTTCCAACCCAAACCATTGTGTTATTCTACTGTCCAGATCCTGTAATTTTCCCTGAGGAGAATGCACCTCAGGTGTGTTTCCCACACTGCTGGCCATGGGGTGCTAATGGTTTTTCCCCCAGCTGCCATGGGCACTGGGAAGTTGACCTGGAGGGTTTTGGGGTTTCTCCCCCATTCACCTGGGGTTTTGCTGGCACCCTGCTGGGTAGTGCATCCATAAAGGGACAGAGTGTTTCCACTTCATGGTGGGATCTGAGACATCCCCACAACCCCTCCCTATGAGGAAACATGGTCTTCCCCCTCAGAAAGGAACAGTTTGGAAATTCCATTCTTGTTTCAGCATCATTCTTCACCTGGTTGCCTTGAAGACATCTTATATTTAAGCACAATTAAAGATTCAGGAGAAAAAGCAGCACTTTGCACGCCTGCCCTGCTGCTGTAAAAGGCTGTGCAAAGCAATTTTGGGCAAGAAGGAGGAAGGAAAGGGCTGAAATGTTAAACACATCATTTCAGATTGGCAAAATTTCCAGGTTTTGATTTATAGCTTCATCACCAAGTAGATTAATGTGGAATTCAAACACAACCAGCTCTTTGCTTTCCTTCCAGGCCTGACATATTAACATTTCCCATTAATCTAGTCAGCTCCAGCACGATGAAGGCTGAGGAAATGGGGGATTAGGCATGTGGGAGTGTGGGGTGGGCAGGGGAAAAGAGCCAACAAAATTCACTTTAGTTAACTAACTAACTAAAGTAGAGAGCATGGGACTTTGTTCAGGTCTCAGGTTCTGGCTGGAGCTGTTTCTGACTCCCTTAAAGACAGCAAACCCAGATCCTTTCTCTTCTGGTGCTGGGCAGAGGGGTTTTCAGTGGGGCTGCTGACTTTCTGCTCATAAGGACAGTGGTGGAGGTGGGCACTGGTGCCCCACGGAGCAGGGCTCAAAGGGCTCTTTGCTGGCCACTGCCCTGTTCTCAGAACATTGCCATGCCCTGGTGCAGCTGGGGTCCAGGAGGCTCCAGGCCCTAGGCCTGCAGTCTCCCTAATTCTCCTAATTTTGTGGGGAGGCAACCATGACTTCTTTTCCCCAGCACTCTTTGCTGATCTAGTCCACAGTCTCTGGAGCTGCCCTGGAGACTGCTCAAACTTTATTGCTACATATTTAAGCATTTATGAGATTTGAACTGCTTCTCTTCAGAAAAAAAAAAATTAGCAACTAAAACAGCCAAACCAACAACAACTAACAAAAATCACACCAAGAAAAAGAGAGGGGAAAATAACCATCCACCCAGAGCTGCAGAAAGGCCTAATGAGCCTCACGTGCTTCCAAAGGCAGCTCAGGAACTTGTGGCTTGCAGTTTCTCACCCCATCTTCATTACAGGCAGAAGCAAAGAGGGTTAGATAGTGAGAGGGAGGGAGAGAAAATGCAAATGCTAACAATTCATTTTTGCCAGAAATCATATCCAACAGACAGGAAGAAAAAAAAAAAAAAAGCCTGTGGGGAAACCTCAAGCCATTTCCATTCAAGTTCTCTATGAAGAAAGCAGAGGAGTGCTCACTAAGGTCCCACCCCTAGGTATTTTTATAGCACACTGTAAAGTTGCCTTCAGCATTTGATACAGATCTCCCCTGCCTTTGTGGGACTGGGAAGGGCTGGGACAATCTGGCAGGATCTGTGCCACTGCCACCAGCCCCACCATAGCCCCTTGGGGGCCAACATGGAGCTGCACCAGGCTGGGGCTTGTGCTCACTAATTATTAGCAAACACAACCCTCTGGTGTTTTCCATGGGCTGCAGTTCATCCAGTGCTGCTAGAAAATGAGGGGGACCTTAAACCAACATTGACCCTCCTATTTGTCTTTACATGAACTTTTAGGGATGGTAGGAGGAGACTGAGTGGTCAAGTCTCATGACTGAGCTTTTTTTTGTTCAATAAATACAGCAGCCTCTTAAAAGAGGAGGTGTACTTGGCATTGTTTTGCTGCCCTGTGAATCCTTCCAACCTGCCTCCCTGTGAGAAACACTCAACCTCAGCTCCAGGCTGTTCATGAGAGAGGAGTCTGGCTGCCCCTATTTGGGACATGGGAAAAGTCTTTCATGGTGTGAAATCCACCCCACTAATAAATGGGTTAGGATTGCCATTATAGAGGCCACCAGCTGGAGCAGACCCAAGCAATGCTGAATTGTTCCTACACAGGGTGGATCTGAGTCTGTCCCAAAGCCGAGCTCTCTTGAAGTCCACCACAATGACTTGGTGTTCCTGCACCATCTTTGCTTTAGTCTGCAAGGGATAAAAACTGTGCTCTCCACAGGGAATACAAACTGTCTCAGCTCAGACAATCTCCAGCAGTTCACCCTGCTTATAACAGAAATGCATCTTGCAGCAAAGCAAGGGAAGTGGTTTTTGATCCCCTGGGTTTGCAGAAGCCAGGTCTGAACTGCTTCTTCCTAGGCTTAGCTATTTTCTGCTCAGTGTCTAGAATCATGAGATGGGATGCATCTTCTGTTCCTTTAGTTATCAAAAATTAGGTAATTCATCCATGCTGATTCCTTCCAAGATAAGCATCTTGTGCAAATCATTCTCTAGAGGTGCCAAGCCCTTTGTGCCAAGACCAGAGAGAGCTGAGACTGCTAAACCCAACTGCATGCTTAAGTATTAAACACCCACAGTCCTGTGACCTAGAGCTCAGTCATGTTGTTCTGATTAAATATATGTCATCCAAGGCCTGGGTGGAAAATTCTGGAAGCCTGCAGGAAGGTCAGCAACTGTCAGGACAGTGCCCAGCAGTCCTGCTTGAGTCATCAAGCTTCAGATGCTGAAGTTACCACAACATGCTCTGTATTGGGACAGGCCCCCAGGAACCTGCTTTTGGTAAAGAGCTTGGCTTCCCCAGAGAGACATTTGTGAACACTTCAAACCTCTAAAGTAATTGAAAACAGCAGGGAGTTTTGCCTGCAGCATTTTTGTTCAGTTCAACCCCTTCTGCCTCAAAGAGATGATTCAAGATGGATTCATTCTGAATATACGGCTCAGAGTAGCCCCAGAACAGGTCCAGTCCCATCAGGCTTCCACATGTTCCTTCTCTTGCATAAGAGAAGATGATCATAGGAAAAGAAGGCTTTTTCCTTCACTGTTTGCAACATGCCTTTGAGGCCCCACCAAAGTCCTTGTGCAACGGATGCCGTTTCCTTCAGATGTTCTCCTGAAGCAAAGGTGGAGCTGACTGGTGCCATTGAGCCAACCCTGCCCTGCCTGTGTTTGCAGCTGCACCCAAGAGGCTGCCATGAATCATCTGTGCCCTTGCAGAAACTCTCTTCACACCCAACCAACAGCATCCAATTGTTTAGAGAGAAACCGGAGCTCTTGGCCTTGGGAGTTTTGGGGAAAGAACAGGCCAAATTAGGCACTCCAAAGATGACTCTTTTGTGATAGCAAAAAAAGAACAGAACAAAGGCTCTGAACGCCATCCAAGTGTAAGTACCAGAAGGCACTGAAGTTGAGGGATGGCTTGCCTCTCCTCTGTTCCCTCTGTCCCTCTCAGGTTGGATTGAGGAGGATAAACCCGTGCACCTTCGACACATGCAAGTGGCTATAGGCAACATTTGCACATTAATTACTTCTTAAGCTTAAAGTTTAGATTTCTAGTGTCCACTCCTTTTGATTCATCTGTAAGACTCTTCATTTAAACCTCCTATGCACTGCATGTGTTCAAGTGAGCTCCCAGCAGAGGAGGGTTGTTGTTTTCCTAAATTTGAATCTTATGAGCCCAAGCTGGAGGGAAATATGGGATTTCAAACCCTGCCTTTTTCCCTTCCTCTCCTTTCAGTTCAGGAGGCGCCTTTTTTTAACCATGTGAGTTCATTGAGACTCCAAAACAGCTGACAAAGAGTAGTTTCAGGCCAGTCCTACCCCCTGCTCCTGGAGAAGAGATCTGCATGGCAGCCAGTGCTAAGTCCCAACTACAAAAAGTTATCCAAGGTCAAATTCCTCCATGCTCTGAACTTCCATCTACCCCTCAATGGGGATTAATGTCTGTCCAGCACCTGGCAGGAGTCACCCCATGTCTGCAGCATTGCATAACTTGCAGGCCCCATTCTGTGCAGTTACTCACCAGCTTCACTGGTCACTGTGCTGCTGGAGGTGCTGAACACTGATCTTGAGGGGCTCTCATAAACCTCCAGGAGGGCAGGAATGTGGGGTTTACAGTCATTGCAAACCTGCTTTGCTCCACTTCCATGAGGCCTGATCTTAACCCCTCTGTGTTCAGGGGCTTAGCACATTTGTACAGTCACTTCCATGCCCGTAAAGAGGCAGCTCATGATGAAGAGAAACCTGATTGAGGGCTGGGAATCTTTATGTCACTGTAAGTTGCTGTACTTGGATTGACCTTTGCTTTTTCTTCTTTCTTTTTTTATGATTTTTTAATATATTCTTTAGAACCCCACAGCCACGGGAGCCTAGAGTCATGCAGGTCCTCATGTACACAGCCACAGCTGAGACAACAACTTTGAGTATTGTCAGGGCTACAGCCTGAGCTGGGCTTTGCAAAACCTCAGGTGATCAATCAGGGCTTTTTCAAAACCAGACTGCAAATGAGGAACTGTTTGTGCCAGACAAATTATATCAGAGCAGCCACTGGGATGAGGAGGTACTGAAGGAGGAAGGGGAATAAGCAGCACAGGAGTTGGGTAATTTCTAATTAAAGTGAGAATAGAGCCAGTGTTCATCTCAGAAAAGAGAGGTTCTGGGAAGTTCACTGCATCGCATATTCTCAGGCGTTCGTCATCTGAAATGTCTTTTAATTGCCACTATTATATCATATCACAAACATTCTTGTAATTTATCAGTCATAACCTCCTACAAAGGGATTCTTTCATTCAAGCCATTTTCACAGAAACCTTTTCCCCTTGGATCCCAGTCCTGCAACACACTCAGACCGGGAATCTGGAAGTGGAACTTTTTTCTTCTTTTTTTTCTGAACACAAGTTGTTGCTTTGCAGACAACATGTTTCAGTAACAGACTTGTCCCAGTTTCAACTTCTTTCCTCTTCATCCCACGATAATCAGCTCTTAACAGCTCTCCTTCCTCTTATGGTAAAAGCTGAAATGTAAATAATCAGGATGTCCTAAGTGTCAGGAGCCTGCTGAGTCCTGCTAGCCCAGACCGTGGGTCTCCGACACCCGGCTGCCTAAACATTTGGCTCAGCCAACAGACTCTATTTATAATGTAAACTCCCCTTGTCAGCTCCTAACTCCTGGCTCCAGTTTTAGAAAATTTAACATTTCTGGGGGTTGTATTTTCCCACCACTTAGTCAAGAGCTGAATTTTTTCCTCTCAGAAAATACACTTGTGTGTCAAAGGCCACGACCAAAAAAATATCAGTAGTTTTGCAGCCTAAATATAGCACAGAACTGAGATCCCGAATTCCTGTGAAAGAGCCAGTATAAACAGCCACAGTCTGTGCAACCTGGGAGGGGGCTGCACCCAGGGCTGTTTCTCTATGTTATGGTACACCACGGTGCCTGGATGTCCTGGCATGGGTGAGGAGCCCTTTATGCAGGCACATCCTGGCCAAAGTCCTTCCCATCTGTGGCCTTCATTATCCAGCCTCAGCAAAAGGCTTCAGAGGCACCCCAGCCTGGAGATGCTGTCCTTGCACTGGCTTACACCCACGGGTCATAAGGGGTTGGTTGGGTGGTCTTGATGTGAAAGCCTCAGGTTCAAGTGCTGCCCTTCAAGTTGCATTGCAAGGATAAGCCATGAGGATGATCCCCCTGTGAACACACAACTAGCCAGAAGAAATTAAGCCTTGGCCTTCTGCTGGGTGCTGGTGATCAATGCTGGCTCCAAGGAATAATCCACTGCCATCCTGAGTGGGAGAATGTATAATAGCAAAATTAATCACATACTTACCCACGGATGGTTTAACAAGCACAAACACATTCCTCTGATCCATCTCATCTTACAGTTCATACACAAAGCAAAAAGTTCATACATCAAGTCTTTCCTACCAGGAGCTGGGGGTGACCAGAAGAGATGAATCCATTTGCTCTGCAGAGGTCTAGGATTGCCCCGGACTATCTTCCACCCACTTCACCTTCAGCCTAGGCCAGTGTCTCTCATTTATTAATACACATGGATAATGTCTTAACCATTAGCTGTAGATGAGAAAGACATGATAACCATTAGAGCTTCCCCTCCCTCTTGCATCAGGCTTGGGAGGGTTGGAATTAAATGAAACCTGGCCAAGGGAAGTGCAGCAGGGAATACAGTGGCATGGTGCTGAAATGGTTTGTGAATGCTCAAGGGCGGGCACAGCTAATTTCTGTCAAAGCTGATAACGCCGGTTTACCGCATCCCTTTTCATTTCACTGACCCAACTCTCAGTGGATCTCATTATCCTGGAACTCATTCAGGAGTCCCCATCTCCTCTAACAGGGCTCCAGACACCTTGCAGGTCTCCAGAGATTAATTGATATTAATACAGAGTAGTCATAAGTTTTCTCAGTGGGGCATTTGCTCCCGTGTCTCACAAGTTTGTTGTGTTTTAGGGATGAGTATATTTGGATGGCCTCTCGGGATTTTCTCCAAAGCTTTTTTCAAAGGAAAGGTCTTCTCCAAATCTTTCTACTCACATGCATCTTTTTGTGGGATGTGCTTTCCTCTTTCATTCTCAGCCACTCTTTGCTTTGGTGCAGCCAGGCTGCTGTTTGAGTAGCAAGTATGAGACCAGGGCAGGGTGACAAACCCAAAGGGATGACAAGCCTGTGGCCTTGGAGAGCTGCAGTGCCCTTGAAATACCACATATCTGCCCTCTTAGGGATTCACACAGACCTTCTTCCCTTCCATCTGCTGTTTGTCCTCTTGCTTTCCAGTATTTTTTGCTCTGCCTGTTCTTGCCAGGAGTTGCACCCTATCTCGTGTTCATAAGCAAATTAAAGTGCTTGCAGGTGACACTGCTCCTAACCTTCTCTGAGGCAAAACCCAAATGCCTCTCAGGATGCCAAGTGCTGCTTCACAAGTCCATGGTGCACCCCAGGAGTGAGAACAGCTGAGTGATTGAGCATTGTAGTGCAGCAGCTGTGGAGCATGGGACCAGCTATTTGAAGAAGACTCCTATGTTAGTCATCACTGACCTCATTTTGATCAGCCATCAATATACTCATCCTTTTATTTCAAAATACCCAGAAAGTCTTCATGCAAAATGAAGCACACTCAGAAAAAATACTCCAAAAGGAATTTTGCTGGGCTGTTTGGCAGTTTGGGAAATCTGAAGAATCACTAACATTTGACAGTTTTCATAGCTATTTAAAAAAAAGGGAGTTTTAAATTAGTACTCTAAGAGCCATGTGGAATCTGGAGTCAGACTGGGACAAAGCTGGATCTCAAATCAGCAGTTGTTCTGTTCTGGACTGGGGAGGCTTTTGGGGGTTAGCTGAATGCTGGGGACTGCTGAATAAGCTGCTTCATTTTGAATGAAAGAGATGAATAGCAATGTTAATTTAAAGGGAGAAATTTGCCTTGGATCCATTGTCCTGGCCTGAGACAAGGACACTGGGCTCTGCACCCAGCTTTGCCAAGGACACTGTAGCATCTGGGGATCTTGCAAGACCTGTGATGCCTGCGTGTCTGTGTTTCCTCCTCCGCTGTTCAGAATTGCTTTGGCACAATCCGAGTTTATAAAAGTGACAAGAGACTTCAGCCAAGCTACAAAAGCTGCACTGTGCATAATGAACAGTTCTCTTAATGAGAGAGAGCACCATCATTCAGCACCAAATTCATGCAGTCAATGCAGTCGTGGGCCTTCATCTTGCAAATGTGAGGGACAGCTTCCACACCATGGGCTGATAGGAGCAAAGCTGGTGTGCAGGGCTGAGACCATAAATCAGGAGGCAGAGCTGGATTAACTGGCAGTACAGCAGGATCTGGTGTGGAAGCAAGGGTAGGTGTGTTATGTGGTCCTGCTGTGCTGCTCAGACTTTCTTGCACAAGGAAGAAATATCCCCTTTTCCAGATTCTTTCAAATCCCTTGAATTTGGATTATTGCCAGGAAACCAAAGGAGCACAGTGAAAATCCAACAAATCTCTCCGTTATACTTTTCCAGGCAGTGATAGGAGTGANCTTGTTTCTTTCCCTGTTTTCATAGAACTGTTCCTGGTTTCTCTGGGTTTTCCTTCCCTTTCATGAGCCTGAGCACCTGTACCTGAAAGGTGTCATAACCCACCACTAAATGGCTTCACGAGGCAGCCTTAAACAGATTTCTGTTTGACAGCAGAAACTCAAGTCAGGCACCAACCCCAAGTATTTGCTGAATCAGAGTCTTTAATTGTATTCAGTAATAAAATCTGCAAAGTGAGGAGCAGTGAGAGGTTAAACATCTAACCCAGGGAATGGACAGAGGAGTGAGGAATTAGGAGAAGGCATGAAGCTGTGATGCACAGTACCACCTAGTGACAGAGCCTGGCTGCATGAGAAGGGCAATCCCGTGTTTGCAAAGTTCAGGGTCCATTTCCCCATCCCATCCTTAATCTGATTTCCCAACTGCGCCACATCCGTGACCATCTCCTGCAGGGGAGGGACAGCACCATTCCAGCAGCTGCTGATTTTTTTCCTCTTTTTTCATGGTTTCTTTTTTGCAAAGCAGGGTTTGGATGGACAGGGCTCCTTGTGTCCCATCAGAGGCAGCAGTGGGTGCTGTTTTGTTGGCTGTGTGGGGTGTGCAGGTTGGGCTCAGCGTGCATCTCCCACTGAATCACCCACGAGGAATTCCTCAGTGCACTGTGCAAACGGGGAAGTGAAAAATGCAGGGTCCAGTGAGTAATGCAGCCTTTCAGGGCATCTGAAATGAAAAGAAATGCCACGAACTTGTTCCATTTGTAGAAACGATGTGAAAGAGCAGTGTGACAGGCTGTGCTCAAGAGCGGGCTTGTAACCTTTTCCATTAATTTCTTTTCAAAGAATTGCTTATTGAAGGCTAAGCTTCTTTTTATAAGCCTTAGAGGCTGAGTGTGTCTGCCCTTTTTTTTATTATTATTGCTGCTCCTCTCCCTTGCTCTCTTTTTAGAGAAAGCAGTTACTGTACAGTGGTGGTGTTTCTCTCTGAGACAAGCCCTGCATCAAGATGGGAATTTTGTCACCTTTTGGCAGAGGTAGGATTGCATACAGCAAACTGAACTAGAAGAAATCCAGTTCTGTTGAACTTCCCCCTATTCCAGCCCACAGATTTACCCGTGATCCAAGCAGATGTGCTTAAAAGAATTTGATCCCTTCTCCTCATTAAGGTCCCTTTACACACATTCTGGAGCGAGGGCTGAAAGGCTCCGCTCAGTCTCCACGTGTGGGTGACTGAGCAGAGGTGACTCAGTGTCTGGGGTGCTGTCCTGCAGCTCGTGGGAGGCAGCACAAGAGCACTGCACCTCCCTGCAAGGCCCCACACACATGCAAGGCTCCTGCACACATTCTGCCTTAAATGTTTGTGTGAATTACAGTGGGGCTGGAAGAGCCTGGGGCCACCCTGTGCTCTGTGTTTTGTGTGAGCAGACAGGGTGGGTGTGTGTAAGGTTAGAGTTAGGGTCAGGGGTAGGGTTGGGGTTAGAGTAGCCTTTTCATCCTCCTTCCCAGGGAAAGGTTCCCCAGGGAAAGGATATTCAGGCTCTCTCCTGGTCCTCAGCTAAAGCTTCCCTAGTTGATGGGCAGTCTCTTTCTTGAACACCAAGCAAGCTGAGATGATTTTCTTAAACTGACATCCCTTCCCTGAGTTTCACTAAAGACTGGATGGGAACCCAAACACCAATGCTGCCTTTCTTTCAGTTGCTAAAATCTACTAAATCACTGGAGTGCAAAAAAATAGCACATTTGTTGGGGCCACCAACATGATTTTGTCCTGCAAAAAGTAATGTAAAGCCCCTGAGTGCAGTGATCCCAGCAAGAGCACCTGCTCACTGCCACCCATGGAATGAGGCCTCTCATGCAGACAGCCATCCCACAGCAAGTACAGCATTTCCAGTATGGTTTTTTCTTAGCTTCATGAAAGAAACAAGCAAGAAAAAGCTTTTTTCTTTCCCACAATCCATGGTGCTATATCCAGGTCCTGAGCACAGCAGCTCTGGAGGAGCTCCTGCAGCTGGGTAAACACTCCTGAGTGAATGGGGCCCTTCACAATGGAGTCACCAGGAAATCCAAACACTGTAAAGGCCAAACAATTCAGCAGGGACATAATCCTGTCATTACAACCCAAGCACCAGGAAAACACAGTCTGAATTGAGTTGCACCCCAAACAATAGGTTTTCCACCCCACAGGTCTCCAGGAGTGACTCTTTCCCTCAACTTTGTTCAGCCATTCTGCAGAAGGATATTGGGATCTCCCCCCTCCCCACCCTGGATGTTTCAGCTACAACAGGCTGCACCAGCCCCACTCCTCTTACAGGCCTGCAGTCCGTGTGGAGATAGGCTGCAGGGATGATAAATGCAGAAATATTAACAGGTTGAATTCTGTTCATGTTTATGCAGGGGTAAATGTGAATTATGACAGTGAGTTTACTGCTGATTTATACCAACCAGGCTGATGGAGAGCTGGGTCAGGTCGGCTGCTTCCACAGGCAGAGGGTTATATGGGCTTTCAGGCAGCAGGGTGAGGAGCAGGAGTGGAGGAGTCTATTCCATAATGTTTTTCCCTGGCATGTGGGAACAGGTGTTGGAAATCCAGTGTCATTTACTTCTGTCTGTGCATTTGTACAGTGGCTTTGTCCACTGTGGTCTCTTCTGGCTCTCAGATTCGTTGCTTGGACCCATGCAAGCTCCCTTTCCCCAGGATGTACTAATCATATATGTTTTTCTGGAATGCAATTGCATGCAAAGCAACTCTCATTAATCTCTGTCCATTGCTTCAAGGCATACTTCCTTAGCTGTAAATTGCAGATTTTACCAGGATCTGACCTTGAACAGAGAAGCCAATATAATACATCCTGATATGGGCAAACTGGCTGTGAGTCTCAAGTGAGCAAACAACAAGCCAAATCCCAAAGTCCAGAATTAGGCAGCTTTGTAGTAACTGAGGAGCTGGCTCACTGCGCTATTGGCATACAGGGAAATTAATCATATCCTGCAACAACGTTCACAGGATGTGTTTGATTTATTACTAATCCTGCACACTCTTGCAGCTGCTGATGTGCTGCCAGAGGGTACCGTAATGATGCAGCTGGCACCCCTGTCGTGACAGCCATCAACACAGCCAGTGCCTGCTGCTGGATCCATCATCCTCAGCGTTTGCTGCCTGAGCTGAAAAATCAAGCCCTGGAGCTGAGAGTTTAAGTTTGTCTCCTATAGAAATTATATTTATTTATTATTGTTATACATTCTTATACAACGATAAGAATGTATAATGTGCCCAGAGCGGGGGAGCATGTGTAAAATAATAGATATTTCAAAGTACTCATATCTGCAGAACAAAACTGATCTTGGCTCAGCCTGTGTGAGTTTCTATCACCCAGCTACCCTGGCAGTCCGTGGTGGAGGTGTGTGGGGAAGCTGTGCATCACCCTGAGGCCAAGATGGTTTGTAATCAAGAATGGAAAGACACAGCTAGAGCAGCGCTGTCTTCCCAAAACACATCTGACCCTCATGAGATTAGGCCATGGAAAGAGGATATGGAAGAAATTAAATTCTCATTCTCTGAGGGTTTCTTGCCTTGTTTTAGTCCTGGGCCTTGCCTGATAAAAGGCATTTCAGATTTTAAAATTCACGACCCAATGTTTGGAAAAACTGAAATATATTGACTATGGCAGTATTTATATTACATGCTTTTCTTAAGCTTTAAAAAATTGCAAATTAATTTTTTTTTTTTGGGGGGGGGAAAGGTCAAAATAAATTGTTGTGAATTTTCCTTGTGAATTTTCCTACTTTTTCACAAATGACTTTTAGCAACACATAAATTTCCAGGGCATTTTGTCACGGATACTTTCTCTGCCAAAAAACTGCTTTCATCAACACCTTTCCAGTTTACCAAAGCAGTCCCTTTGCTCAGGGGCTGGTCATGCATGCAGCATTAAATGTGCCTGCTGACCAGGAAGGGGCTGTGTCCATTCTCACACCAATGGTACCACTGACAAAAGGAGATTAGACTTATTCAGTTCAGCTCCCTTCCCATGGAAAAACCTGCTTTGTGCAGAACACAAGAGTCTGATTTTCAGAGCAAGGGTGATGTGTTTCCAAGGGTAAAGATGAAATGCAAGGTAAGACAGCTTCTGAAGAGGGTCCCACTGAGCTCAAGGTTGTTTCAAAAGACCTTTCTTTTCTAGGGTGTGCAGTCATGTCATGAGTTAGGCCTGGCTTTAAATCCCTCAAAATCAGAGATTGAGTGGTAGGGCTGGTTTAAATGCACATAACTCATAGCTGTGGACATCAAGATATAAGGCTTTACCTGTTTTATTAACACGGGGATAGTGTTTTTGCCTGATGTCCCTATCTCCTTCCACCCTGGCCAATAAAGCAGGGGAAGTTGGTGCATGGCAGGAGACCCTTGCATCATCTGGAGACCCTTCCCCAGGGCAGGGTCCTCCTCTTCCAGCACAGGCAGAACATCTGTGACCCAGTGTGGGGGACCCTGGGGCAGAGATCCCGGTCAGACATGGCCCAGCCTGGCTGTTAATTATCCCACAAGGAAGGGGAACCCGCTGCGTAAATCATGAAACGAGGGCTGTCAGCATCAGAGGGGATTCTCACTGGGATAACAGGCATGACCTGCTTTTCATGCTTTCTCTTTTTGTTTGGTGACATGCTGTCATTCAGTGAATAATCTGGAGTTTTTCTCTCGGGGGTTTCTCCCTTGTTCCTTCAGTACTGAGGATAACTAAGGTGGGGATGTGGGACAGCAGCTTCAAATGCCCCAAACACAATCTCTTGCAGCTGGGTAACTCCACTCATCCTGGATGCATAAAGTCTTACTAAATGACAATGGTACATAATGCACAGCACCTTCAGGATTGCCTTCAAAATTCCTTCAGCATGGTCACCCACTAGCTCTCATTCTCACTGAAATACATCCAGCACCAGAGCAACAAATATACATCAATTTTGCACATAAATATATACACGTGTATGGGGAAGAGTCCTTTAAACAAAGCAAACTGCCAACCCGCTTGCAGCAACCTTTGGTTTTATTCTGTGGGCATGTTCAAAGAGGGAAAGGTGGGTTCTGAGTTAGGACATTCCTTGTTGTGCCAGGAAGGGAGATACCAGTCTGAAAAGCCTATTCAAATGCTTCTGGAAAGTGGGGCTGGTTTCTCAGCACCTGGGATACAGCATTCACTTGCACATTACCCCAGATGAGTTCCATCAAGTTAATGCAACCCTGAGTCTCCATTTGAGCTGAGCTAAGATCTCTGTTTGCCTAAATGTGACATTTAGCACAAGGTCTCTTGGCATTGCACCAGGGCAGCATTAGGCACCAAACATGAGATGTGGCAGCACATTTAGACATGTGGACATTCAGGCCCGATCTCCCAACCAAAATCTACCATGTTCAGCAGAAACTGGCTTTAATCCCTTCTAGCTCATCAAGCTGTTGATAATTATAAATCATAATTATATTATAATAGTAAGCCATCAATTACTAGAGACTACAGAGAGAGAAATTAAAACATTCTCTAAATTTCTGCTGTTGCAAAGTGATTTTGACAGACTCTCTGCTGACAGCACCTTGCATCTGCCATACTGAGCACAACAGCAGGCTCAGTACAGGTCACTGCCTAAATGGGGGCTGTATTTTTGGTTTAGTACATTGCAGATCTTTAATCCTGTAGAAAAGGAGGCTCAGGGGTGATCTTATCACTCTCTATTACTACCTGAAAGGAGGTTGCAGCCAGATGGGTGTTGGACTCTTCTCCCAGGCAATTTGTGACAAGAGGAGGGGAGATGGTCTTAAGGTGTGCTAGGGGAGGTTCAGGTTGGGCAGTGGAAGGAATTTCTTCACAGAAGAGGTGATTAGACATTGGAATGGGCTGCCCAGGGAGGTGGTGGAGCCATCATCCTGAAGGTGTTTAATGAAAGCCTGGATGTGGCACTCAGGGTCATGGTCTGTTTGACAAGGTGGAGCTTGGTCATAGGTTGGACTTGATGATCTCAGAGGCCTTTTCCAACCTCATTGAGTCTGTGATTCTGTGATTACAGTAGGGTCCAGCAAAAGGTCTGGATGTTGTAGCACAGGGACAAATGTGCCCTTTCACAAGCATCTTCTGTGCCCACATAGCAGCCAAAATGAAGGGCCAGCTCCTCCTGCCTGGACAGTGCTGGATGCAAAGCAGAAGCAAAAGCACTTTTTGCAGTGATTTTTTTTGCAGCCATCCTTGGGGGAATAATTCCCCAGGAAGCCTTGGGTGGCTTTGGGTTCCCAGTGCTTTCCACAGCTACAAGCTCAGGAAAGAGTCAGAGCATCATGGTTGCTCAAAAGAGGCAAAGCCCACAGAAAGCTGGGTTATGTTTATGCCTCCAGAGTGGGCTGGCATCCTCAAACACCCCTTAGCAATGCTGTAGCCATAATTATGGTCCTTAAACTGCTGCCAGTAGAGCCAGGGCACTTGGTTGAAGAAGGGAACAGTGAGACACAAGCCACCTGCTCCCATTCCATTGCTCAAGCTGCCAGTGAGGCACAAGGAGCAGCATGGAGAAACAGCATAAATACCCATCCACAGGGGGCTGTGCAGAGGGTGCTGGATTTGTCATACTTCTGTAACTTTAGGCTCTGTTTCAGATGAAGACAGGGGTTTGGGCAGGCCAGCTCCCTGGTGCTGCTCTGTAATTCAGTGCAAGTGCCCCTCGTCCCTTGGAGGCAACCAGAGGCCACTGCAGATTGCACTGGGGGTTAGCCACAACCTTCAGAAAACTAGGGAAAAACACACTGTGTCCACCATCCTTTGTCAAAACACTAAATAACAGCCTGCCAAAGTTGGTAAATATTCCATGGAAGGCACAGGAGGCCACAAAGTGCATGTTTTATCTGTGGCCAATACAACATTTGCATCTGGCAGAGATCATGCTCTGCACCCAGAGCCTCTGTGAGTTTTCAGCATTAGCATTGCGCCTGGAATGCATTTTTCACCCCATCTCCTCGTTTCTAGGGATGCCATTATAAACAGAGGACCTGGTTTTATTGTTCAGTAGCAAATCAATCCAGCTATGCTGAGCACAATCCAATTATTGCTTGTAGTTACTGTAGGCTGAAGAAGTCATAAATAAATGAGCACAGTATTTAACATTTCAGTCCCACTGTAAGCACCCAGACCCTTGTGTGAATGGCTTGGTGTAGGGAGGATTTTTGGTAGTCATGGCAGGGCAGTATTGTCAGAAGGCAGGTTATGGTGCTCCATGAGGGCCCAGACAATTGCAGGATAAATGAGGGGTAAATACAGGTACCTTTTTTCTTTTGTTTCCCAGCATGAAGGTCAGCAGGGGCCTCTTCCTGCTCCTCTTGTGCTCACCCAGTGGGAGCAGAGTGAACTTGTGTCAGTCCGTGGGCTCAGGAAAGCCAGGAAAAGTTGCTTTGTGAAACACCAGACAGCTCCCAAGGGGACAGGGCTGAATGCTGGGCTCACTTTCCTTCTCTTACCACCATTCCCAAAGCATCCCAGATGTTTGGTTTTGGGTTTCAAACCTTATTTTGAGAGGGTTTGGGTTGTTCAGTGGAAATAAAGCATCCTGCAGTATACTAGTTGCTCATTACCTCATTAGCACAATGATGTATGAACAGCCACACAAGTACAATGATGCTCAGCTGCAATATAAACACAGTCACTGCTAAACTGACTCATTTAAAAAAGTATTCCTTACATCTGGCTTTCTTTTGGATTGTTTTTTTCCCCTCTCTTCTCTTCTTTTCCCCCAGACTGCTTTCCTACTTCTAACTCCAGTTGTCCCAGTTTGTGCAAGCTGTCACAAGTGCTGCAAGGAGGGAAGGTGTCCCCAAGCAGGCAGCCTGCAGGGAGCTGCCACGCAGAGCCTGTGTCCATGTCTGTGTCCCTCTCCATCCCCAGTCAAAGCAGCACAGAGTTCTGCTGTGATAGTGGTGAGGAGGATGCTGGATGGTGTTTAACTTGTGCACTCATTTATATCCAACTGTAGGGTCAAACTAATTATTTTTTCTAAGCTATCACTATTACTACTATTATTGTTGGGTTTTATTTATTATTATTATTATTATTATTATTATTATTATTAACAACAACAACTGTTTCTGCCAGGGAGCGTATAAAAATTACATTTGCAATTCTGCACCACCCCTTTATGTGATTTTGTTCCTGGTCACTTGGTAGTGCATAAATCAGTTTTCTTCACTAGTTTGGAAAAAAACAAGTGAAGCATCAAAGCAGGTGGCAGTTTCTTGATTCTGTTTGTCAGAAGCAGCAAGCTGTCCTCAGCCATCCAGCAGTTTAAGGATTTTGTTTTGAGAGAATAAAAGGATGAGAGGGAAATGGGGTATTTCCTATGGATTGCCTTGTTTATTTGCTTGGGCTTGCTTGTTTTTCTGCAAGGGGAAATCAGCAGGAAAAATAATTTCTAGTGAAACCCATGAAAAGGGAAGACTTCCAGATTTCCCTCCAGATATTTTGCACAGGCCTACATAAAGTATTTAGTAAGCTGCTACTGAAATCAACTTCTCTCAAGGGTTGTTCTTTCCTTCCCTGATAGCAGTAGAATGGCCTGTTATGGGGTCTCCGCTCTCCAGGTCTGAGTGTTGGCTGTATTTTAGCTGAAATAACCATCTGAAACATCGAGAACTGACATCCTTGTTCTTTGGGGGAGCCTTGTAACATTTCTCACTCCCGTGGATATAGTGGCATGGAAAGCCACAAGGACCAGCCACGTCCTGACCTCCAGAGCCTTTCCCATGGGGCTGAAAAGCAGAGCAGTGGCTGCTGCACACTGTCCCAATTGCTCTAGAGAATCAAAGGCTAGAGCACACTGCACACACATCCAGTGCATCATCCTTGAAAGTTAAAAATCTAGTGACATGACTTGAAAAACCTTCCTATTCCTAGGTAGGCTGTAGCCCAGAGGCCTGAATTCAGAGGTCATGAGATTTCTCACTTGATTCATGAAGTGGCAGCAGAAGGCAGCAGATTTCAGTGGACTAGCAGAATCCTCAGACTTGACTGTAGGTCTGCTCAAAATGTCAGCATGTGTGCTCTTCCTAGAGGGTTTATTTATTTTGGCCTTGGTGGAAGTACCCAGCCCAGCACTGGCAGCTGCAGGAACAGTGCTATAAGGGCTCTGGGAATAACCACAGAGACAACCTATGTGATCACCACTGGAAAAACCCACCATTCACCACCAATTATCACACTCCAGGTCTCAAGAGAGGCTACAATTATTCCCTGCTCCAAGTCTAGAGCAAATCAGCATTTTTCCAGTAATTGCAGTGTAGTAACTATTGTAGATGTTGACTTTTTAATAGCAAACACTGCTCAAGCATTAGATTTACAGCCATGTTAGTTAGCTTTAGTGACTTGGGAATCAATTACCTTGCTGTGGAACATGACCAAAGATTATAGGGTAGCCCATGTAATAATTTACACTGCCATCTAGGAGGAAAACTGTAACTTCAGTGTTTCACATAGACAGACACCCTGTTTGCACAGCAATAATTCCAGTAATAACAGCCGTAAAAAGGGAAAAAGGGAAAAGCTACAAAATAGGGGGAGACATGTAGAGAGCACTGGGAGGTGTTGGGAACTTTGCCATTCTCAATTATTTTTCAGAGTGATAATGGTGGTAGCATTTAGTTAATGACTGTGTCTTCCCAGTTTGATTCACTTGGGTCGATGCTGCACAGCCCTGCCCAGGAGAAGACTTGTCCCAGCTCAGGCACTGGGACACAGCCACCGTGTGTGTTGTGCCATCAGCAACACAAATCCCACTGCCAGCCCTCACTCCCTCACTAACAACTTGCCCTCCTGGCTGGTGCCAGCACTGCTGATTTCCAGGATCAGTTTTATAGGCAGCATTTTGCCCATTTTCTGCCCACCTCTCTGCTTCCCAGCACTTGTTCCCACACTTGACTCTTTTATCCCACATGGGGCAGGAAAAACTTGTGCCTATTTCTCCAGGTCCCTCTGCACAAAGAAAACATCTTTTCTTTAACTCCTTTGAAACAAGACCACCCAGGTCAGCTTTTCAGTCTGTGTTTCCAAGCAAGTTATAGAGAATGAACATTTAATTAATGTTTTTCCCCCTGCAACGAAGTTGCTGCTGTGACCCTTTAACTATTGGCTTTGTTCATCTTTCTCTCATTTATTTCCCATTTATTTCAGTCCTCCCTTCACATGAAGCTGGCAGCTGAGCTTTTGGAAGCATCCAAGTACAGCAGTCCCCTCACGAAACAACAACCAGAGAAATTATATGAAAACTGGTTACTGTCATTACAAAATGAACTAGGACAGAGTCTTACATATGCAAATATTCATCACCATACAATAAAAAGTGTATACTAATATATCAGACAATTCCCTTGACTCTAACCAGCAGAGCACACTCCGTTTTCAAAATTACTACGGTTCAAAAATATTAAGCCTGCTCTAAAATAATGGAATTAATAAAATGCATAGAGTTGGGCTCTATTCTCCTTCACCTTCTGGATTCAGCCCAGAAAAGCAGGTTTTCATAAAAATGTCATCTATCATGAGATTTGGCAACCTTGCACTCTCAGACTGTAAGGTCACTGTCACTGCAGCAAGGCAGCTGTCTCTGGGAGGAGGAGGAGGAGGGGCAGAAGTGTCTGACTGCAAGCCAGGGGACAAGAAAATTAGCATTGCTCTAAACCAGGAGCCTGAGCTATGGTGGGGACACAGCATCACTGCCCCTCTGACATGGTCCAAATCCTATAGTGACCCTACTCCAGCCACCTGCCCATCAGGTGGGGACATCCAAGCCAGGGTCCCCAGAGAGCAGCACAGCCCTGCCACCATGCATGGTGGTGGATCCTCAGCAATCCTGTGCAGACAAGGCACAGAAGAACCTTTTCTCATCCCTTGAATATGCAAAGGATAATGTACATATGCAGTGAACTCCCAGTGCAGGTGTTTGTCCCAGTTTTGGAGGTGCAGTTTATTTGTATTTAGTTGCAGTTTATTTGTATTTAGTTGCAGTTAAGCAGTGATTGCAAACATCAGGGACTGTGGGGCATTTGGATTTTATTTCCTCTCCTACTCCCCTACAGCTTTCCATGAGAATTGCTGCAGAAATTCTTGTTTTGCCTGAAAACATGTCTTTCACCAACCATGACTGTGTTTAAGCCTGTTCAATTGCTTTAATAACAGCCCTTCCAACACACTTAATATGAAAATGTTTTCAATGTACTCAAATTATTATCAACAGTCACCATCACTGNGTTTATTTGTATTTAGTTGCAGTTAAGCAGTGATTGCAAACATCAGGGACTGTGGGGCATTTGGATTTTATTTCCTCTCCTACTCCCCTACAGCTTTCCATGAGAATTGCTGCAGAAATTCTTGTTTTGCCTGAAAACATGTCTTTCACCAACCATGACTGTGTTTAAGCCTGTTCAATTGCTTTAATAACAGCCCTTCCAACACACTTAATGTGAAAATGTATTCAATGTACTCAGATTATTATCAACAGAGTGCAGTCACCATCACTATGTTCTGCAAAGCCAAACCACAAATATTAGTGAGTTTGTTGTATAGATTAATTGCCAGGTATCCTTTCTGACCTATGGAAAATGCTGCCATAGCTAATCTGAATAGAAATTCTTACCATATTTTGAATGAAACAAACTCAAAGAGTAATTGCAAAAGGCATCACTTTAACAATAGTTGATTTGTGTGTTATGTCTGAAATCTCTATTCACCTCTCATGGTTTAATGAGTTACACTTCACACTCTTAGGATAGAGAGAAGCATGTTATGATCAAACTCAGGTTATAGGTGAAGATAGAGGGATAATACAAGCTGAAATGTCACTGAGAAATAGGTGGGAGAGAACAGATTCAACCATAATTACAACCTTTTCCATCTGAAAAACAGGCACGTCATTTTCCTTAGCCCAAAGACTGCAACAACACTACAGAACTGCAGAAACTACCATTATAGTAGCCATCAAGTACTGGGAGTTTGGTAGTTGAGAAGTTCACTGGAGTTCACCAGTCTTCAGATAAAAAATAACTCCTGTTTGTCACTCCCAGCAGTCAAGGTGGTCATGGGGAAAAGGTGCTACTACAGTGCAAGTCCCACATCTCACCCCTGAGGTAGTGTCAGCCAGCTTACAGATGTTCTCAAAGTGGGGATTAGGTGTATAATGATGACTTTTTGTGAATCAGCACTGATCCATCCTTTCCTGCAGAAATGGAGCAGGGGATGACAGGCTGAGCAACAGGAGCATTTTTGAAGCCACAGCACCTAGGGTAAGATGTTCACCCTTTTAATGCAGCAGCTCTGTGGTTTGAAACCTCCCCAGGACACATGAATTTCAGTTTCTCATTTCTTATTTTGGGGGGGAAATATCTACATCACTTATCCTACAGCCTCACATGTTTGCAAGGCCTGTTACAGTCATTAATGAAAGGCATGAAGAGTCCTTGAAGAGGCATCAAGACTCAACTCTCGTGTCCCAAACAGCAGCAAGAACTGCTGAGTCCCATCACTGGGACACTTCCAGGCTCTCCTGCCCTTCTCAGGGCTGGTCTTCAGCAGCTCTGGGTCTGTGTGGCCCATGCAAACAGAGTTAGACATCACAGGGAGATCCCAGGTTGTTGCAAACCCTGCAGAGCCCAGGATGCTCAGAAACCAGAGCACGACTGTGTATGGAGAGGAAACGAGCAGCCTTTGTGAAGGGAACTAATCAAACCCTTCAGTCTCCTTAGCTGAGGGTTAACAGTCTTTGTGGTGACCACCCTGGACAGAGTATCAGGAGAGCTGGAGTTTATCCTGGTGTGCCTCAGTAACGAAAAGGAAATAGTTTTCAGATGAGCAATAGAAGCCCAATGCTTCTAAATAGAGCCCCATGCTCCCAAAGACATCAGATAGGCAGCAATCAGACTCAAGTTAAACAATAAATCAAGTAACACTGAGCCTTTGCTCTAGCAGAGCACCATTATGACTGGTTCTGTGTTTATTTAGAAGAGATTAGCCCATTTTAAATGTTTTCATATTAAATGTAATTTGGGTGTTTGTTATTGACTGGGTCTAAATGCTAACATTATTGGTCAGATAAATATTTTCTGACATATAAGATCTGTTCACTGCACTTTTATGACATGAGGCTTTACTTTGCTCCAAGATTTATTTTCTGTTCCCTTCCTCTCTTTGTGGGGATTGCTTCATAAAGATTAAAAAAAGCGTAAAGTAGAAATCACTGATAAAACTGTCAGAAACGGAGCAGCCTTTGTTAATCACCGATTCATTAGCTGGGGGAAGAAGAGGGGTCTCGAGCCAGCACAAAGGGTTTGGTGTCACAAGGGCTGTGATTTATTCCTAAGTCTGTCTCTCCCTCTCTCTCCGTGCCCAATTTGGTACAGGATCTTACCCAGGTAAATTGATCTCTCTATGACTCCATTTTCCCATCTGTTCAACTGAGGTAATGATCTTGCCTCACAGAGGTAGTGAAAACTTTCAGTAAGAAAAGGTTACCTGAAAAACCACACCTGCATCTGAAATTAGGCTACCCCCTACTAACACCTACAGGAGCTTTCCTTGGTTTTGTTTGGTGGGCAAGCAATGGAGTAGAGAAAAACACTTGAAGAAATAAAATAGTATAACCAAAAAGTAACAGAAATTGGAAAGCAAGCTTACAGTACTTTTTATTTCAATTGCTAAAATTGTCATTTTACTATATCACTTAGTATCTCCTGAGCCCTTATTTAAGGTTGCACTTATGTATTGAAACATTGTCTAAGTGGCTTTTTATTTTTGCTACATTTGTTTAGAAAAATCTTTTCATAATTATTTCGATGCCATTTTGAAATGTTCTCAGGATTTTCTGCAAAATGTGAAATAGAAAGCTTTTCCAACTGGTGTAAGTTTTGCAATCCTCAGTAGAAGGCAGTGTAAAACTACAAAAATATTCTTCAAATCTGAAATCATGCAAACTACAAAAGCTATTTCAGTACAAAAAGCCAAACAAATGAGAATGAGTTTGATTTATTCCTCTGTGCAAAAGAGAATACTTCATTATGTAGCTCATGCAAGAAGTACATGCAGATTTTGCCTAACAGGAGGCACGTTTTCAGGCTTGGCTCTCTCAGCTGATTCATTTGATGTCCTTCACAATTACCTGTGCTGCCTTTTGGCATCAAAGGCTTCTGGCTGACTTTCACCAGCACCAGTCAACTGCAGCATCTGAGGAAAGTGTGGGGGAGAATAATTTTGCCTCATTCCAGCCTTGCTCTCAGGTCCTTGCCATTCACTCCCCATTTGCTCAGCAGTTCCCCTGCATGGATGAGGTTGTTCACTTGCCTTCAGATGAAAGAGGTTTTCCCTTACTAGTTGCATTTTACTTCTGCCTGCACTGGAGCCATGCTTGTGGTCTGAGAGCATCTCTCCAGGTCTCCCCCAGCCAAAAAGTGCTCTCTGCCAGCACCATGAGCATCTTCTGGATCTCCTGATCCTCCCCTGGGGAAAGGCCTCTCCATCTTCCCCCACCACCAATCCCTTTTTATGGATGGAAGAGGCCGCTGCTATGTCTGATCCTTCCTGCATTGGTTTGCTTTCCAGCCATTTCAGGTGGAAATGGCAATATTCTCTGAATAGGAAGAAGTTTCTGAGGCAGAGCTTTGCCCAGCTCTGAAGAAAAGGGAAGCACATGTCCCCTCTACCCCATGGGAGAAGGGATTTGTGAGGACTTGACCTCGATCAAGGAGGGGAATCCCTCATCCCTTCTATTCCCCCTGCAAGGACAGGCATGGCTCACAGCACGTTCCATCAGGAAGATTTCCTTCCTTCTTCTCAGTCCCAGACCCAGCTGGGTGCAAAGAGGAAGGAACTGCAGGAATGGCTGCTGTCTCCAGCATCACTCCACTGAGTCGTGGGTGACCCTGGGAGGGCTGGTGGCACATCCAGCTCCTCTGTGGTCCCTTATGCACACTTGAGCTGTTTGCTTTGTTTGGCCTCTTGGATGCCAGGATTACCCAGAGCTAACTGGGACACAGGCGACTTACACGTGACTCCTGTCCCTTTCCACACCAGCCCCAGGCTGGAGCTGGAGGCAGCAGGCAGGATTTGGCAGCCCAGGATCATAGCACCAACCAGCTGGAGTTGGCTTGTCCCCACCATCCGTTCCAGCTGCCTCGTGGGGACCGAGCTTTGCTTCCCTGGGTAATAATCCTGCCAGCATGCACTTCCCTCCCTAATGAAGGGAGGATTTATTGCACCAGCTCTCTGGGAACGTCGAGGTCTGCTTCCTTCCCTCTTCAGCTCTCTGTGATCCTTTAAGTAGAGTCTGTGTGAAAATTAATCAGACGTGCTGGAAGCTTATTTTGTCCAAAGCTAAAGTCCTGCTTCTCCCTTTCCCCCCACCTTTCGTGCCCCAATTACTTAAGGGATTGTCCTGGAAATTAATGAAAGCATGACATGGGAATAACACCCACAGTTCATCTCAGAAGGGAAGTGTTTCTATGAAAGGCTTAACTAGAAACATCTCGTGGTTCACCCGGTAAACCTGGAGACCTTCCCGGTCGGAAGCACGCTGTGCTGTGACCATTGGTGTTGCATGTGCCTTATCTCCCACGGTTTACAGGTCCAGACTCAGTTATGAGTCAGGTCCTGCTCTGAGCAATTGCATTTTACTTTTTTGAATGAAATCCCTGTGGTTTACACCTGGTTTCCAAAGTCCTCGGCATGAATTGTTGCTAGGTCACAACGCATCAAAACCTGTTACGGAGGAAAACGGAGTGATGGGGACAGGCTTGGTGGTGGTACATGCAACCCTCCATCTCTTTTTTGCTAGCCCTGGTCCATGGAAGGGGGTGAGGGCAGCCTGGTGGCTTCGGTGACCAACTGGGTCACACCAGTCTTTCCTGCCTCTCAATACTGAGGCCTATTCAGCGTGTGGAGGACACAGATTATTTCAGATGAAAAGAGGTGATGCCATTGCTTCTTCTCCAGCCAAACTACATCAGAGCTCATGAGCAGTAAGACCATTTTATACCCCAAATTTCAGAGGGACCACGTGAATCAACCCACAGGCTAACCTGACGTTTCATTTTCTAGGTCTGGCTGACCCTTGTCATGGCTACAGTAAGTCAGCTGCATTGATTTACAGTGAAATTCATATGCCTAACAGCTTATATCATCCCTGGAAATGGATTTCAGCTCCCAAGTTACTTAGGCCCATGTTGCTTTTTAAGATTTGAGGCTTTTTAATCTTTTACTGCCACTCAAATATTATGAGTTGTGCAATCAATGAGAGTTAGGCCATTGAACACCTCCCACAGGGAGGCAGGCAGTTAGACACCTTCAGCAAATCCTGGATGTTCTTTGAAAGCATTTTCCTCACCTTCCATGGGTTTCAGATGTACCATATGGGGGAAATGGCATTGACTTCTGTAAAGCACTGCACCTCTTACAGATGCAAATCATGGAGTAAGTGTGAATATTACTTCATTACACATCATCTCCTCCAGCCCGTTAGTGCTAATTAATGCAGTTCTGGGGGTAGACAGTATTCATTAAGCTTTTCTGAAACTACTAGAAATGTTCATGTAACAGCTCACACATTCTGATGGCACCCACAGTCCTATCACCACGTTCCCTGTAAAGTATGTTGGTTCTTTAATCTTTGCTAACGAGAGTGGGAATGAATTGTCAACAACAATTCTCCAGCACAAGGCCATGGTGTTTCCTCCTAGCTTTATTATCAGGAACCAAGACAAAGGAATCAGCATGTTTTTATTGTGGCACAGAGGCATCTGGTTGCTGGAAGCTGTATTTTGTTTATGTCAAAGTTAAATATATGGGTTGCTGTTCAGTTTTTGGGACTTGCCATGATAGGAACCAGCTTGGAAGAAGCACAGCCATTCCTTGCTTCTAATCATTGCAATGACAGCAGCTTTGCTGCCTCCAGACTGGATGTTTGCTACCAGGGTGTATTGTTTGGGTTGTGCCAGCTCCAGAGACTTTGTGAGATTATGGAATTTCCTTGAAGAAAATGACTTTTGCTGCTGTTGCTGCTGAATTATAACTGGGAAATTTAGAGAGGAATGTGTATGTGATGTATTACTTTTTTACCAGGGAAGAAGCCCAGATATGGCCAGTTTTTCTAGGAAAGAAGGGTGCAATGAATAAATGTGAGGAGCTGGGGCAAAATCCTTGTCCAGTTCTAGGGAAAAACCACTCTTTCTGGTTGAGTAATCATAATCAGCTCTTGGCAAGGACAATACTCCACTGTCTTTCCACACTATAAGAAACAGTTCCCCTTTCTAAGCTCTAAAGTGTTAACTCCATCAGGTACCTAGAGGATGTTACCTTCACTACCCATCCAAGGCCCCATGAGCAACACTTACCCAAAAGGATGTGTTAACATTTCCTGCAATGGTGGGAGATATTCCTGCTACATTTCCTTTATCCATCTTCACTTAGACAAGCAACTTATTTTTATTACAAATGTTGCTTCATGTGGGAAGGTTTTTCCTTGCTAGTTCTAACCAGGGTCAGGACTGAATCGCTGCTGGGGTTCATGCTCTTCTTCAGCACTCCAGACAGAACCTCCTTGAGATACGTTGTGTCCTCTGCTGAAGGAAAGAGCAGAAGAGCATTTGGGAGGCAACTTGAAGTTTTACCTTTTTCTGAAATCAGTAGGTTTAAAATTGCAGGAGGTTTTGCAGTTTGTGTTCTGGTGGTTTTCCCCTCAGCGTTACTTCAGCAGTTGGATGTACATGTGGGTGAGATGAACCCATAAAACCACAATCTTTACCCTTGCAATGGAGCCATGGACAACCTGCATTTCCTGGAGCAGGGATGGATACCTTTGCTGCTTCTTGCCCCTCTGTCCTGACCTTGGGATCACCTCCAGAGCAGAGCTGGGCCACCTCAGCTACTTGGTCTTAACCCCAAGCAGCCAGAGGTCAGAACTGCCTCAATATTTATCACCTTAATCAAAGTCATCCCCTTGGGTGGAGTGGGCTGGGTGGGTGAGCCTGCCTGGGGCTGCATACACAGCTCTGTGTTTATGCCCTTAAAAATAGGAGAGGGAACTGTGCTTGTGCTCTAGCATTTGGTTATTGTATCCAGAAGGACGTTGCAGCCTGCTGGCCCCTTTATGTCCAGAGAGTACATAAAGACTCATAAGTCTGACAGCAAATCAAACCCAGCAACATCCCCAGTAAAATGAGACATTTTGCTCCTTCACCACCACCATGTCAGGAGAGTGACTTTGTCAACTTCGTGTGGGGCAAAGAGGGAAATTTCCTGTATCCCATGTATGTTCCAGATCCACCCTCACCATGAGCATCCTCATGGTGGCATGAAAGCCACCTGAAAACAAATGAAGAAAAGTGCTCACCTCCACACCTCCCCTCCCAAAGCAAACCTCTTCCCAGCCAGTCTGTTCCAGAGCATGGCACAGCAGCTGCCTCTGGTTTTTACCCATTAATAACCCCAGTCCCAGAGAGAAAATACTGATGGAGGGGCAAAGCAGTGGAACAAGCAGGAGCTTTAACCACAGGTGTGGTTGCTTCATGGTGTGGGTGCTTCATGCTGTGCATGTTTAAATCAATAAATCAGCACTTTTTGGAGGCCCACACATACTGTCTTTCTTGACTGATTATTTAATAGTGACACCCGTGCATGAGGGCTAGTCTACTGCAATGTGTAGAGATGTTCTATTGCTGGGCAGCATCCCCACTCTTTTACACCATCACAGGCTGCACCCTTCACCGAGCCAGGACCACGCAGAAAAATCATCAGAAGGAAGGCTGCCCTATTTTCCAGGGCTTCAGCCTGGCAGGAGCTGCTCTGTCTCTGGCCCCATGGGTGCTCGGGGCCCGGGGCTCTGCTCGGAGCATCCCCGCTGCTCTCGCCTCTCTCTGTTACCATCTCAAGGTGTGCACGCGTGGCCAGAGGGGTGAACACCGCCACCCCGCACCCTTTCTCCCTTTTCCATCCCTTCATCCCTTCATCCTCCTCCCAGAGGCGAGGGGGAACCCAGATGTTGGCAGGCCCGAGCCAGGTTCATCTGTTTCACATGACCCAGCGCCAACTGCTGCTCGCTGCCCTCCTCCCTCCTTCCTCCTCTTTCCTCCCCCTCCTCCTCCTCCTCTCCTCCTCCCTCCCCGGCTTCAGCCTCGCAGCCTCGCAGCGCGGCAGCGGCCGCGCAGGAGCCGGGCGCCGGGGGCCGGCAGGCGGGGAAAGGGAAGAAGAAGGAGGAAAGGAGGGTTCCGGCATCCCGGCAGGGAGGATGGGACGGCCCTAGGAGCGGCCGGGAGCGGAGGGAAGGGCCGCGCATCCCGCGCACCCCGCGGCGGAGAGGCGGGGGGTG
>VXBC01004820.1:369439-436325 GCA_013399945.1 Ploceus nigricollis | reverse complement strand
CGAGGCGGGCCGGGGCTCCTCTTCCAGCCCCGGCCCCCGGGGAAAGCCCAGCCGCAGTGTGCGGGCTGCTCCACGCCCCCTCCCTCCATTTACCTCAAACGGAGAGAAATGTGGGCAGCAGCTGCTTTGCCTGTCCTTTCCAAAGGAAAAGAATCCCCAAGCCCAAACCCTTGGATTCGGTGGGCGAGTAACGGAGCCGAGCGCGGCGGCTGGGGGAAGGAGACGGTGTGTGGGGGGAGAGAAGCCGGTGCTGTGATTCCTTCCCCCCTTCCCAAGCAATCTGGCTGCCTGTCCCCACTGACTGCCAAGATGGACTGCTCCTTCCCTTCCCAAATGGCTGCAGCAAGTTTAATGCAGAGCCGGGGGCTTCGCTAAGGGGAAAGCCCCCGGCTCGTTTCTCCTTTCCCATGTGCACCTTTTCCTGAGTCGGGAATAGAAAAGTTGCTCCAGATTCAGGGCTAGAAAAGACAAATGTATGGCTCTGCTTCTAAACTGTGCCTGTATGGGAGGGCATCTGCACGCCCTGCAGACTGGCTCCGCGTAAGGAGGGCTTTTGGCCGCATTGTTACCCGCTGGCTGCTGGGGAGGGCAGCAGAAAAGTTGTTTCAAACCTCTCTATAAAATTTCCGGGAGAGACAATTGTTTCTAATAATAGCCCTGGCAGCGGTTTAGCAATACAGCACACACAGATGCGGAGCTATCTAGCAAATCTCTCCCGGGCAAGTCAGGTGGCGGGGAAAGCTGAACTCCCAGCCTGTTGGTTTGGTTTGGGATTTTAAAACGTTGTCCTGAACAAAAACGCCGGCACCGCTCGCCCTTTCCACCGGCGAAGGGGGTGTGGTGCCTTTGCCGGCGCGCTGCACTTCATGGGCTCGGCTGAACCGGGCTTTCCCCGTGCCTCGGATGTCGGGAGAGGCTGGATCCTGGCTCTGCCCAGCTCCAGCTGGATATTGGGGTGTCTCGGACCCGGTTCCCTCCAGACTGGTGCCCGGGGTCTGATGCGCATCCCCCACCCGTGCACGGAGGGGTCTGTTATGGGCGTGGGTGTCTGTGCCATCTTCCCTGCCTAGGATTGCCTGCCAGGCACCAGAGAATTCCCGATGGAGCTAAACCCTTCAGGCTGATCCCCTTCTCCTTGGGGTGACGGCAGAGGGCCCGCCGGAGAGCTGCTCCCTCACTTGGACCGTGATGCTGAGCCTGGCCGGGCTCGGCTGGGTGGCTCAGAGCTGCTTGGCTCGACCTTCCTGGCACAAGTTACAGGTAGCCTGTTCTCTTCCAAATATTAATATTTGGAAGGTGGTTTTAAGCATCGGTGCCAGGCAGGTATGTGCCACGCTCTGCAGGAGGGCGAGCTGCTCGTGGGGTGGTTTCTGCAGCCCAGCTGTGCTGCTGAGCAAGGGGGCTGTGGCAGAAGCATGAGGACACAAGGATTTATTGCTTCTTAGGTAGAAGAGGGGGTATTTTGGAGGGTTCTCAGCTCAGTACCACCTTCTGCTGCTGCTACGGTCCTCTGTGTCCCTCAGAGGACCAAACAGGCTGAAGGAGTTGGCATTGCTCATCCATCATGCTGTGTGATCAGTTTCCACAGAAGGGAGAAGTGCACCAGTGGAGCATAAGCATGTGGATTTATGCACGTGGAAAATAAACATTTTGTTCTTAGGTGAATTTTTGTTCTAAATGCCCAGGCTAAAAATATGGGATCTCTGCTGTTATTTGAGCATAGATGAGCCACTCACAACCCTTCTGGGCAAGCTACTCTTGTCTCCTTGTAGACTATTTCTGGTGGTCCTGTTGTTGCGTGTCTGAACTGGTTATTGCATTAAAAATGCAGCTTGCTATTTGATGATACCTGTGGTCACAGCATTGGGTTGCTCAGGGCCCTACAGCAATGCAGCATCACTTGGTGCAGAGAGAGCCTGTCAAACTGTTTAGCCAGATCAAGCACTTCAGCTAGTGCACTGGGTGTTGTTGAGAGGGACATAAGACTGGGGAAGTCTTCCCAAGTCATGGAATCTAGTCCCACACATCACAGGTAATTACAGTGGTACATATCCCCTTTGTTGCTACTGTTACTGTGTGAGTAATAGCAGAAGGCTTGAATCAGTTTTGAGTACAGCTTAACAGCAAAGTCAAAGTAAAACTGCAGGTATGGATGAAGGAGAAAACGCTTTATTAGGGAGAATCAGAAAGGGGTTGGGGAGTCACTGAGGTCTCCAGCTGCAATCTGTTAGGACTGTGAAGGAAGGGTCATGCACTGCAAGAGGGATGACACGTGGGGAAGGTATTAAGGAGCGTGTTGATCCAGCATTAGCCAAATTTGGGGTCAGGGCTTAGTGGTGTCCCCGAAGATGCAGAAAGGCTCTGTATGACCCACTTCTTGTGAGCAGGATTGCTGGGACAAGCAAAGGCTGCTGTGACACACAGGGACACAGGTTCAGCTCTCAGGAAACTTGGGTGCCTTTTACTCAAAACTCTGTGTGTTTGAGGAAATCAAGGTTTTGGGTTCTCTGAGCTGCACCCAGAATCTCCATCTAGGTGGGAGCCACCCCACAAATGCCCATCTCTGGGGAAGCTGGGGTGATGTGCTATGGGATCAGCCATAAGAGCAGGTAACTGCAGCTCCCTGGGATCCCCATGCTTCATCACAGGATGGGGTGCACAGCTGGCTCCAGCAATGCCAATCTCCAGTCATCCTTGCTGGCTTGCTCCTTCCAGCAGCTGGAGGAGAGAATTGCCCTGCAGCCCCAGTGCAAGCAGAGCATGGCAGCCCAGCAGGCAGCAAGGTCTGACAAGGTTAAGCTGTGATGGAATTGCTTACAAGCCTCCTCCAGCTCCAAATCCCAGGTTGTCCCAGCCCCTCTCAGGTTCCCTAAGTCAGCAGTGCATTGCCCAGCGTGGCCTAAGGGGCCACTGCAACTGACAACATCCACTGATATTTCTTCTGCTCCCAGACTTATAAAAACTTAATCCCTAGCCCTCCTGTAAATCTCAGTATGTGCCAGGTCCTAGAAAGCCACAATTTGGTGAGGCTGCACAATGAGTTGGAGCCCCTGTCTTCTTTTCTGGGGATGAACCTCGTCAAGGACCAAAAATGACTTTGATTGCTTTTCTCTCTGATCTGACACTGAGAAGGGACCCCAGACAGATGTTTGATCAGTTCTGAGCTTCTGGGAGCACTTTCATGTTGATGAATCACAAACACACAAGTTTTGATCGTGTCTCTTCTGCTCCAAGTCACCTTTGCACTCCACCTACTCACGAGTCGATGTCAGCCTGAAGGTTTACTCCAGTAGGCTGCCTGCCAAAGAAAGTAGAAGACCCTGATGTACCTCCCCTTCCCAGTGCACCTCTGCTTCATGGCTGTGTGATATTCCTCTGAGGCCCCAAATCTGGTGCCAGATGCCCTGGGTGCCTCTCTGTGGGGTGAGAGACTCCCTCTCTGTGGGACTTCTGCCCTTGCCCAGCCTTAAAGTGGGAGGAGGTCAGAGGAGCTGGGACCATCTGATTTCCAGTGCCACCAACAATGTTCTTGTTTACACCCCACTTTGCTCCTTTCCTAACAAACAATACTTCTGCTTTTGTCCTGAGCTTCTCTGTGACATTTTCACGTGGCATGGAACAGTTGCTGTGTCCTCACCCTCAAGAAAAGATCACTAGTGGGTAGCTAAATGATCTTTTCACCCTCTGCCTGCACTGGTGAGATGAAGTGTGATTTAGCATAGTAATCTTTGGGAAAAGTCATTGAGGCAAAAAAAGAGGTAGGCAAGTTGACTTTTTGTTGCTTAAATTCACTGTAAAAAGGTCCAATGAAAATCTCCTGGAAAGCTGCAAACCAAAAAGAGGTTAATATTCCCATTTTGGCTAGAGAAATCATTTTGTATGTACACTTCCACACGTAATGCCTAACATTTTGACAATGGCTGTTGGGCTTGCCAACCCACTAGGCTCAGGCTCTAGTGTTTAGATTATTTATTTATTTTTCTTCTTAGAAGTCTCCAGATCTCCCAATCAAAATAAACCCACCCTTGTTTGGGTTTCCTGGCCGTGTGGGATTGAACGTGGCTGCAGCTGTGCCACACACGCTGTAAGCACTGCTGGCATCCCGTCCTTCCCAGCTGAAACATTTCATGCAGGGAAGTGCTTTGCAGATAGTGGAGCAGCCACGGGCTGACCCTGGGTTTATGCAGGACAAGCAGGGGATGGAAAGCTGCTGCATCAAGTGAGCAGCTTGGAGAGGCAGCACAAAATCTGAAGCTGAAACGTGGCACCTGTCCTAGAGTGTGGATTGAGCTTTTTCCACATTTAAACATGGTTTTGTCCTTGCTGTGCACGGGGAATGTCTGTGCTGGCTACCCCCACCCAGGGTTTTGTGAAGACACCCGTCATCCCAACACGTGGCTGCCACGTGTGTGCTCACACACTCATTTCCTGGTGAGGTGGGGCACGCAAGGGGACAGGGATGATTTAGGGGATGTGTAATCAAACACAGTGCTTCCTTTGTGCACACACACGTCCTCCCCCAGCGTGGAAGCGTGCTGGAAAATAAATTTGGGAGGTGACTTCCACCGTCTTCTGGAATTCTGAACTGCAAAATCCAAAAGAGAAAAAAGTTATATCTGAAGTGGCCTGGGCTCCCTGGGATGCTTTGCATCCCTGCTGGGGTGGTTGTGCAGTCAATGAAGGTGTCACCTGGGCTTGTGCTGCAGGAGGTGGTGGGAATTGGGAAAAGAGACTTGTTCCTCACCAAGACCAGAGAGAACTGCTGGGAAGCACCGAGTCTGCTTTGCCTCTGTGTTGCACCATGGAATGTGCCTTCTGAAATGCTCTGGGAGTGCTGATGGCAGTTCTGAGGGAAATCTGCAAATCCAGCAGTGCTGGGCTGTGTCCTCACTGTCTCAGTCCCCTCTCACAGGCACAGCTGATTGTGTACATGGCATAAGGCTGCTCCAAAATGGATATTGAATCTATTGAATCCTGGGAGCTTAGGGCTTAGGGGTATCAGATCCAGCTGCTGAGTTTGCAGACATTGCATCAGGCTGTTCCCTCTTCTCTTCCCATCCTTAACTCTTCTGCATCGATTCTTTGTAGTACTAAAGAGCTGCTGCGTTCAGTTCCAGAAAGGAACATCATTTCCTGGCTCTTAAAAAGCAGAGGCATATGGTAAAAACCAGGTTTGTGTTGAAGTGTTTATTTCAGGTCTCTCCTATGCAGAGGTTACAGACTGTCCATATTTAGTATGTCATGAGATGCCCTGATGCAGAGATGATCTGGTATTGCTGCACCAATAGCCAAAGAATTCTCAATACAGGTGATGCAATATCCTGGCATTAGTCAGGCTGTGAATGGGGTATAAAATGGGGGTATATTTCAGGCTGTGTCCTGAAAGTAGTTTTCCCTGCTTGAGCCCTGAGTGGGGCTAGTCTGAGCTCTAGTCCTCACCAGAAACACAAGTGTTCAGCATGAGGAGCTGTCAGGACTGGAGAAGGCAGGTTGGAGCCCTTCATACCCCTCACCCAGGGTGTGCAGGCAGAGCCCATGGAAGATGTCCCAGCCCTGCAGCCCCAGCTCTGCCCCGCTCAGCAATAGATGCACTCGGGAGCAAAGTGGGAGCAGAGAGCATCAAACCAGACTTCTGCAAGCAGGACTGGTTTCTGAAAACACCTGCATCTCTGAGGATGAGTCAGCTGCTTGTCATCTGAATGTACTCTGCATCTCACCCTGTCCTGCCTGTGAAACCAGCCCTGGGGGATGATGCCCACCCTGCACTGACCCTGTCAGCTGCTGCTGCTCAGGCAGAACCGCTGGCAGCTGCCCAGGCTGGGCACAGCCACAGCCCTGGCTCTCGACATCAAGTGTGTGTCAAACCTGCTGATTAGCAGGGGCTGGAAACAACCCGGTGACATATTTTCCCACTGGAAACATATCAGTTCTTGGAGTGTTATTCAAAACAAGAAGGGGGAAAAAAACAAAACAAAACCAACAGTTCTGTACACAGATTAACATTTTGCTTTTTTTTTTTTTTCCTTTCACATCTGGAATGACTTTTGTAAGTGTGTTTTCTATTATGTGCTATATATAACACTGCTCAGTGCTCTCCAGTGACCTGCTCTGTTACAGTACCTGAGTGATGCAGTGCCCAGTGCCTTGGCTCCATTGATCAGGCCAGCACCACTCACACCTCCCAAGGCTTAGTGATACAGTAGGTACAAAACACTCAATGAGCACTAAAAGGACACTTCAAGCCATAAATCTTAATTTATCCTTTAAAAATATTTCACACATACTATCACTTCCACTGCCTTGGGTCACTTTGGTCATCCTCCTATGAACCCACATTGATTTTTTTTCCTCTGGCAAATCACATTAGTTTCAATAGCAAATAAATAGTCCTGTTTTCTTCTATAACTAAACAAAACCTCCTGCAATGTGTTCCCAGAAGACTTGGATGCTCTCATGTAATTACACCCTCTCTGCATGCACAAACAAGTGATATCTGGAACATTTTGCTGAAAGTATGCCACATTTCAAGTGTGAAACTGTACAAAAAATTAAAATTTTATGTGTGTTTACAAGGAATTTAACACATCAGGTGTAGGAGAGATTAACAGGCATGATAACATCTTTGGGAAAAATAATAATAATAATAATAATAATCTATTGCCATGTACTTTATTGCCACATGGTCATTATCCTATGATGACTCACAGTGCTTGCTGCAGAATATATAGGGAATGAACCAGAAGGTGACCAGGAGTCCCCACAAAGAAAGTGATGTGACTTATAAAAGGCTTCAAGTCCCTCATTGGTAAAGGATTTCCCTCATAGATAATTTAGAAAATTTTCCCTTTGTGTCCTTTGTGCACAGCAAACAGAGTGAATACAGAGCTCTTCCAGGGGAAGCAAGACCCTTCCAAGGCATATTTTGGTTTCCTTGAAGCACAGCTATGCTCAAAATTTGATGAAGCACCTGTCCCAGGACCACTCTGCTTGTCCTTGTGGAAAGACACCAGAGATCCTTTATCCTCTTTCCCTCTGGGCCTCCCATTTTAGCTCTGCTGTTGATATTTATTTCTTTGGGCTGCATTAGGGACTGGCAACCCAAATGATGGATCACAGCTCTCGTATGCAATGTGCAAACATGGGATGAAACTGCAGAACTTGCCTTAGAGGGATTATTATCCAGAAAATAAGTTCACCCTGGGGGAAATAAAAAAAGAAAAGATCACCAAATAAAGATGTTCACAGAGTTTGGCTGAGCTGAGTTGGATCAGGAGAAGTTTATGTACAGGGCAAGTTATTTTGGGTGTTAACTGGGAAGTTGGCAGCCAGAAAGATTGTCTATCTGTTGTCTTATTAACAGAGGTATGAGGGGGGCTATTTTTGCAATGTTTTTTCCTTGTGATAGTGGCAGCTTTTCAGTCTTTGGGCATTCCTCTGGCATGCAGAGGAATAGCATAGTCTGGATAAATAGTCCCAAGGCCTGTAAGGTGGGATGAGGCTGTGGGCTGCCCTTGCCATTCCCCTTCCACTTCCCATAGGATGCAACCCTTTGGCTATAGTGATTTCATATGGATCAAGTGGTTTCATCAGACCTAAAGATGCCCTAAATGTGAACAGCTCATCATCTGCTGTGTCAGAAGTGATGGAATTGTGAGCAGGACTGCAGCTCTTCCTCTCTCACCAGGGCTTGGTGTTGACTCCAGGCAGGAGCTGATCTACCAGGCTGATGAGGCTGTGCAGGGAAGTCTGTTGGGAGAGGATGGAAGTCCCCTGACTCATTCAAAACTCATCTGCCTGACAGTGCTGCCAGCAGGGAAGAGCCCCAAGCTGGTGGGAGGAGGAGCAGCTGGGCTGCCTCTTTTGCACTATTATTTATTATTTATTATTTATTTCCTTAACCATTGCTGGGTGCAGCCAGCTTGCTGCACGTGCAAAAAGGCTGTAGGAGCAACATGGGCTTCCCAAGTAAAAGTGCAGGAGACAGCTACAAGATCCCAATTTGAGGCAAAGTTTTAACAGCTCTGCCATGTTCTTGACCTAAAAATGCTGGCCCCGAAGCAGGTGACCATGTTGAACCACCTGCACAACTGACCAGCTGAGTCAAGGTTTATCAAAATATACTTCTGCTGTGTGCAGAAGGTGTTTCAAATCTGTAAGGTTTAAGACATCTGTGACCAGTGAATACTCTAGACTAAAAATAATAAATAATACTGAAGACTATGTAACCTTCCTGTGGTCAGCCTTAGCTCCAGAGCTCAGAGGATGCTCTGATCAACTATATCAAAACTCCTACACTCTCCACTCCTGCCATGTAAATAGTGGGGATAATTCTTGGAAGCTGGTATATTTTTATACTGGCAAATGGTTTATTTCCTTGCCAAGAAAGGGAAGGGAAAGAGTTACAGGAGCGAAGGAGTCAAACATAGTAAGAAGTCTGCATTGGGAATGCCCTCTCCTCCTGCTTCAACATCAGAGGGCAGGGAGGGTGCAAGAACTTCTGCTTCCCTTTGTATTTGAACAGATTTAGATCTGTATTATTTTCAAGAAAGAAAACAATACGTGACCTAAACCAGCACAGCCTCCATTCTAGTGAGGAAGCCGGCCTGTCCAGGAAAGGACTTTCTTATCTCAGGATATAACTGAAATCAGGCCGTCGGGGCCGGCCATGCTCAGAGCAGTAATTTAGGCATCTGCTGGGTAATGCCCTGCTCGGTTTAAAACGTGGTGTTGGAATTAGATTTCATTCTGACTACACGGCTCAAGCACCAAGTGTTTCGAGGTTAAGACGCGGCATTCCCGGCTTTAAAGTTCGCCTGAGAGTTATTGCTTGATGTTGTAAATGGACTTAAGGACCGTAGGAGACGGTTTTTCATTTCAGCCCTGATACAGTAAGCCACTTAAACACTTGCTTATGTCACACTGAAATAAAGGGGATTTATGGACACAGCTATGGGCTTTGCTGAATCAGAGCGTTTTTGCTGAGTGCTGTTTAGGGGATGCATGAAAAATAACCTGTGCAGATGTCCCTGGGTGATGCCGAGTCCGAGCAAGGCTGGAAAGCGCTGTGTGGAGGAAGCAAGGAGCTCCTGGGCAGGCCAGGAATTCTTTTGTCAGCTCCTAAGACAAAACAGGGAAGTCACCAGGTCACTCAGCCTGCAGCTTGCCTTAATTTTTGTCCCATCACTCCGTGTCGGCATCCACACAATGGCTGGGTCGCGCCATCCGTTCGAGTGCTTCCGACAGGGTGACACCGCGGCTGACACCGTCCCACCTCCCTTCTCGAGGAGGACTCTTGCTTTCTAATTACTGAAGCTGTTCTCCTCTCTCCTGACAAATAAGCATTTGTAGAAGTCATCGCATCACTTGATGCAACCCCTCTGAAACACATCCCTGTGCAGATCCCCCATGCAATGGGTAATGTCGAGCACCACTCCCTTCATGCGGGATAGGAGAGGATTTTAAGAGCTGTATCTGTAATCACAGTTTTGACAATTTTGCCTCCCTTCACTAATCCATTGGAAAGGACATTAATTTTTCAAGGAGTGAGATAAAGAAGCTCACGGGGAAAGCCAAAGGCCTCGCACGCAATACATTCCTCTGGTGCTGTCAAACCTGTGGGAGGTGCTGCATCATTGTCAGCTTCTGTTTTCTGGCCAGTCAATCCAGCTATGGACTGTGTGTGTATTTCACAGAGCCTCAAAGCACTTCCATGACAGGGAAACCCACACTGCTTTAGAAGGTGAAGTCTGGTTATGCATCAGCCATTGGCTACTTCTCTTCATATCGCCATCGTCCATTTCTACAGCATATTTCTGTGGCCTTTCTTCTCAGCTTCAATGCTCCACTTGCCACCAAGTTCCCTTGAAATGGAATACTTAAAAGGTTGTTCCAGTTTATTTGAATATGCAGCATCTTGGTTTTCTTTCCAAAGTACTGCTAGAAGGTGACAAATGCCTGAGAATAGAGCTGGGATTCCCTTCCCAGGGGAAAAAAACAACTGGCTTACAGCTGACCTTTCCTGCTCCAGAGTACCAAATAGCCTTTCCCATAAAAAATAATAGCATGAACAAATTTGAATGAAAAAGTGCCTAATGAGCACGCACAAAAAGTGTCTAGTGGGTTCCTACTTCCTCATACCCAATTTGTGGAAGTGTTCAAGGCCAGGTTGGAAGGGGCTCTGAGCAACCTGATCTAGTGGGTGGCATTCCTCCCTGTGGCACAAGGGTTAGAACTAGATGATCTTTAAGTCCCTTCCAACCCAAACCATTCCATGATTCTGTACTGCTTATTTCAGAAAGCTCAGCTCGTGTTCTGAACTGCGTTGCTGACCTTGGCAGACAGGACAGGCTACATGGACCTCTGCTCACAAGCCAGGAGTAATGGGCCAAATTAAAATCATTTTTCTGCCTTTTGAAAAAAACAATAACACAAACTACTATTCATCATTTATCTAGGAAAGACTTGTGGAAATAAATAGTGGAAATAAGGACTGTATTGAGAAACAGCAGTTTCTCCTGACTGTCTCACATCCTCAGAGCTTCAAGCCACTGAGGCACGGGTGCCTCAGATATTGCTCATTTTAGTGAAAAGGAAGAGCAGAGAAGTGAGAATGTGTGAGGGCTTTGGGCTTGGACCAGGGGGTGGCATAAGCAGTACTTCAGACCATGGTGATGTGCTCACCAGTGCAGGGCAGTGGGCAAGTCCCATGGTTGGTACAGATGAACGACATTTGCACCAACAGTTATCTTCCTCCTCTTCATTAGGTATGTTTCCCATTGAGTCACACCTAAAGAATCAGATTTAAGCATTGGAACAGGCTTTTCAGGGAAGTGGAATCACCACCCCTGGAAGAGTTTGAAAAAGGAGTAGGTGTGTCACTTCACAATATGGTTTAGTGGGCATGATGGTGTTTGGTTGAAGGCTGGGCTTGGTGTTCTTGGAAGTCTTTCCAACCTTAATGATTCTGTGATTCTATGACTGCAAAAACAAGCAAGCCTCAAGGGCAGAGCCCAGCCAGTGCTCCTCCTCATGTCCCCTCTCTCAGGTCCCCATCAAGGGTCAGCCCCGTGGCTCAGCTCTTTGCGCACTGTCTCACAGCCATCCTCATCCCAGCCACCATCAGTAACATTTATTAGGTCCAGATGCAGACTAGCAACAGGGAGGATGTTCTGCAAACACATGGCATAAAAATAAAGAGAGTCCATTCCTCGAGGGTCTTGAAGTGTGAGTGTAGGACAGGAGACAGCAGATGGACACAGGCACATGAAGAGGCCGTGCTGGTCAGTGCAACAGGCAGCTGCTTGCCAGACTGGCCGCAGTTCAGCAAAGTGAAGTGCTGCCACATGCACAAAGCTGTGCAGACGTCAAAAACACACTGCTTTTCCTCCCTCTCTCTCTCGCGACAAGCTTAGGAGTTGCCAGGATGAGAAGGCGGTAAGAAGTGGTCAAGTGAGAGCAGGATGTTTAATCTAAGAGTTTACTGTAATCAGTGGGCTGTCATCTCTCCCTATCTCCTTTCAGCGGCTCTGTCCAAACAGTGGACAGAGTGACACAGATTTTTGTGAGTTCAGCACAGTAATTGCCTCCTGTACAGGCAGTGAGCGTTTAGGAAAGATTCTGCCTCCAATTATAATTTCTGATGTGATTCAAGGAAGAAAATGCTGTATTCTTCTTTATTCCTGCAGTCACCGTCTAATGAATCGTGCCACGGGTATTTTTAGAACTGACACTGTAAATAGCATTTGCATTTGGTGCCTTTGAGTTATTTAGTGTGACAGCACTTTCACCAGGAGGGTTTTTTCATTTTGAAAGGGAAAGGTTCTCTTTGGAGCAGTTTCCTCCCATCGCCTCAGCTGTTTGTGTTGGATGGAGCAGTTCTGTGGGCAGTTGTGATAATTTAGTGACAAAGTGTTGGGTGTACAGGGATTAGCTGAGCGTTGTGAAGGTTTTGGGGCTGTGTCACAGACAGTTTATAGGATTCTCCGAGACAATGTTTGAGTTACAGTGAAGATGAATAGAGAGGAGGGCAATCATCAGAGCACTTCATGGCACAAAGCAAAACAACCGCCAGCCTGCCTTCCCTAGGAAACCCCTTGTGTAAATATTTGGGTAGAAGCCTCCAAAGGAGATTTAAAGTCTTGTGATAAAGGTAACTAAAACGTCCTTTCCTTGAGAAAACCAGCTGCGATTCAGAAGATCCCATGAGTAACCACAAGACAGATTTCCTTTCTGCAGCATCTCTGTATTAGAGTAAACAAACGTGTATGTCAGGACTTGCTGTAACTGATGGACCTCAAAACGTTTTGCAAAGGTCAGGATCAGTTTTTCTGTCCTCAAGGTGGAGAAGCCAAGGAGCAGGGAAAGAATGCCCTGTGTACAGTCAGCCCTCCTGCGGACTACTCCAGCTCCTCAGCCACACAAACACATTGCTTCAGGTCTTCACGTGCCTTAAAAGCAGTATCTCTGTTTGGGTATTGAAAATATATTATCCCCAGTCCTTACACACTCATATATATATAAATGACAGCTTTTTAAAAGCACTCATGCTCAGTTTTTCAAGCCTTTGGGGGGATCATGCTGCATGTGCAGGCACTAAAAGAAGTGGCAGATTTTCAGAAAAACAAAGTGAGTTACTGAGCTGTTTTGGGCGGGGAAAAAATGTGTTCTGCATTTTGGCACAAAATTTCCATCTGAGCTCGTGTTAAGTCTGGTCCATGAGATGCTCGTGGCCCATATTCACACCCAGTGTGTGCGGCTCACTGCCATATGGGTGAACTGTTAGCACTCAGGAGTGTGTAACACAGTCCCACCTCTTCACATGTCTTGAGAAGCTTTGGAAATCTGAGGGATTGGTGTGGATACAGCATCCTGGCAGAGCTGCAGCTGAGTGAGCAGCAGGGATAGCCGTGGAACTCAGCTAGGAACTGTCTCACTTCACTTGAAATGCTTCAGTGTTTTCTCTGCTTTGAGCATCAAGGGCATCTCATCTGTTAGGCTGAACTTGCTATTTAGTTTCTGGGGTTAGGGAAGAGGGATCTTGCCCTCCAGAAGGAAAGTGGGGGACTATGTCGGTACAGGAAATCTCACTGAGCTCACTGTGAAAACCAGGACTTGATCAGGACTGAACTCTGTTTCCCTGCCACATCCAGTGTCCCCCTCTTCTGTCAGGAAGTCTGCTCAACCATTGTTTCTCATCCCTTTGCTGGGATTTTGCTTTTTCAAGGTGAAGGACAAGCTAAGCTTTGGTGCCTCTTAGTTCAAGTTCCCCTTAGCTTAGTTCTCCCCATGCTTCTCTGGGTAAGAGCCTTGGGAAAGGAGAACCTCAATTCAGTCCTGTGGTCTCCCTCCCTCCCTGCATCCAAACTCTGGTACTCTCAGCTCATTTTGGTGACCTCCTGCTCACATCCATAGGGCTTTGGTGTTGATTTCCCTTCTCTGATTGCACAGGGAAGCAGAAAGCATTCCCTGACTGGTTTCACAGGAGCCAGCGCCAGCCCCATGCACGGCAGTGCAGCAGATAGTGCAGAGCAGCCAATTTGCACAGTGTCAGAGGCAGCAGCTTTTACCCAGACAGGCTGTGCTAAATCAGGGCCTTCTCGCTGTGCTTTGAAATGCTCCCGTTTCTTGCTCTGACGAACTGGCAGAGTTTGTATTGATCCGACAATGCAAAAAAAGCACATAATGTGGGCTTCAGACACCTGGTGGAATAATAAAGCAGAAAGGGGGGAGGGCAGGACCATCATATTATAGCTTATATCAAGTAGGAAGCCTGTCTCTACCTTATTTTCTTTTCTCTTGGAAAGCACTGCTCATTTCTAAGGCAAATGAAAAGCCCCGTGGCTGGAGGAAGGAAACGCTGTAGCAGATCTCCAACCTGTGGACCTGCTGAGCTTCAAGGGATGTTCATGAAAGGCCTTTCAATTAGTCAACCATCATGTGCTGCATTTCAGAGCTTTGCTTTATTCAGATATTTATTCATGTTCCCAGCTGTTTGCATTTGGGATTTCTTTTAGCAATGAAAGCACTAACGGGTTATGAAACTCCGGGCTGGAAAAGCACAGAGAGCTAAAGAAGCTCTGCATGGGAAGCAAGCACTTTGCTGAAACACTACAGCACGAAGTCAGACATCTCAGAAAATGTTCCCTCTTCCTCCTTTCAGCTTCTTTTATTCATATTTCAACTTTTTTATAGCCAATGGAGCACAACACATGAAAGCAGGGCTGTGTTCCATCCCTGCCATCACCACAATGAACTCACTGCTTTATCTCTTGCCTTGGGTAAACTCATATTAAAGCTGGAATATCAGTGCATATTCCCCATCTTGGAGATGCAGTGGATATGTGACAGTAAGAGGATGAGGGAGATGTCAAAGCACAGCTCAGACACTCAGTTTTATCTGCTGGGGAAGCCCAGTGAAGGAAGCTTGTGGTTCTCTGTGCCTGTGTGAACATGACCCACACAACTCTTCCAAACAGGAGAAATCATTGCAAAGCCCTTCTTGAGCCTCTGGCATAGTTTTACAAGTGAGCTGAAAGCTGCTTAATAGTGAAAAATCTCGCTTACCAAGTAATACACCTTAGGAGAAGCCATATTTTGCATAACATTTCTTACTGGCAGAAATTCTCATAAGACAATTTATTGCCCTGGCGGTAACTGGTTGACATTTATGAGAATCCTTGTTTTACAAGGCCTTCCTTTGGCTGCAATGCCAGGGCTCCAGTTGTGCTGATGGAAGAGAAGGAAAGTGATGTTATTTGGCGTGCAGGATACTCAGAGGCGTGTTGATGTGAATAACAAAAAGGGGTAAATTCTGCGTGAGTCGCATGGGATTGTGCCTTCCAGAATTGTAAATTGTGGGTAAGCTGAAGGGAAAAGCTCATTTTGACTGAAGTTTTCTCATAATAAACTATGCACCTTCAATGGCCAGCTCAAGGTTCAACAGAGTTGTTGGAATACTTGAATCTTTGTTTTGTGGAAGGGGCTGGATAAGACTCACTTCAATGTGGTACAGGAAAGGGAGAGATGGATGTGGGACAAAGCTGTCAGGAGGGAGGACAGAAGGACCTAATAGAGGCTGATGGGCTCCTGTGCTGAGAGATAGCAGGATGAGGGTGATGCTGCTGGAGATGGCTGAGGTTGCAGATCCTGTGGCAATGGCCACACAATGCCTGGATTCTTGAATGGGTAAAGTTGATGGTGGGAGCATCCACCACTGCCTCCTGGATGCCAGCACATCCAGCCCCATCAACCAAAGGAGCAGCTGATTTTTAACCCACAGAGCTGAAGCAGAAAGCTGAGTTGTCCTCAGTTAACCCCCCAAGCACACTTCCCACTCTCCGCAAGGCAGCTTTGTGTCAGGGGCTCAGCTCAGCTGGCACTGGTGGGGAGAGGTGATGGATGGGGGCAGGAATGCCCAGGATGCTGCAGCACTTGTGTCTCCAGCAGTCTGTGACCCCCCCGACAGTACCCTGTGGACTCTCTGCTCCCTTCTGGTGATACTTTAGGACTCACCAGGGCAAACAATATTATTAAATTGATGTAGGGATCCATGCAAAGCACAGGAAGGTGCCTTGGCTGCAGGTGGTGGGTCCCTGGGGGGCTCAGCTGAGCTGTGGGGCTGCGCTGGGTCTGAGCCAACGTGGGTCCAGGTGTGCGTGAGCGTTGTAGGGCGAGCCCACACTGGGGGGCTGCCTCTGTGCTGCCTAAGTCGTGCTGAGAAAGGGATTTCCAAGAGCCAAAGAGGCTTAAGGCTGCCCATATCTCATTAACAGATAGTGGGATTGTGCCTGTCTCTGAAGGGCTTTGTGGGACTGAGCTGGGATCTGTAACTCTGCAAAGCAAAGTTGCTTCTCACTCACAGTGCTCTATGCAAGAGAGGGCTTGATGCACTGTAGAGGAGTTCCCTCAGATCACAGCTCATTTATTTCTTAGGATCCCAATCTATGGACCTTGGAAATCTCATATAAGTCTTGTACACATAATAGTTTTATTGATATTATTTGTTAACTGTTGTAATAAACTGCTGGTATGGAAACACCTTTGGACCAGTACAGTGATGTCACAGGTGGCTCCTGTGGTACATCTTAAATCGGATACTCCAAGTAGGACAAGCCCGTTTCAGGATTCAGGGCCAAACAAACACCTGGTGCCACTCCAGGGAGTGGCATCAGCAGGGCCCAGGGAGGAGCCTGGCTCCACAGTACATGTGGCATGGCTGGATCACGGCTGTTGAGGGGCTTGGGGAAACTTGTCTGGATGTCTCCTCTGCCAGCCAAGCCAGCTGCAGAGCTGGAGGCTTCAATATGAAACCTCAGGGCCCCTGTGCTGCAAACCACCCCCTGCCCCCACTGTACACACTGGAACACCCTCCTCCTGGCAGCTGCATCCGAGCAGGCACCAGACACCGCTCCATGACAGCTATCAGGGTGGCTTTTCTTTTTCTCCTTCCAGCCTTTTCTTTACCCTGGTGCCAAAAGAAGGGGGATTAATTTAAAAAAGAAATAAGTAAACACAAACCAAAAGGACTGCATTGAATGAAAGGCTCCAACTTGTGCTGGGGGAAGGCAGCAGCCACGTGCTAAGCTGTGACTCCAGGCACTCTGACACACGTTCCTCTTCTCCCTTGCAGATGACAGAGGGTCGCAGATGCCAAGTGCACCTCCTTGATGACAGGAAGCTGGAGCTCCTTGTTCAGGTAGGAACTGCACATTTCATCATTTGATAGCTTGCTACAGCTGTGGGTTTTCACCAGGGTGGGGAGAGTAAAGGGTTTTCAGCTGGTTTTCTCAGCAGCTTCATGCTGTGATTGCCTGCAGAGCTCAGGGAAGCTGCAGTAGTGCTGCCTGGGAAGGATCTGCAAACTCATATCTGTGGGAAGGACTAATTCAAGACATATTTTTACTCTATTCTGTGCCAAAACTGTCCCAGTCCCTGCCAATGAGATAGAAAAGCACCTCTGGTCATTTCTGACACTATTATATCTCTTAACTATGTTTTTGAGGCACTGCTTAGCTATGAGAAATGCATTGTATCTGCTTAAAATACCTCCAGCTTCTCTGCTTGGCATCCTAAATTGCTGGGCTCCACACCAGAGGGGATTGTGCCCATGCTCCCACCTGCACTGGGAATGTGGTTGGCAGCAGAAGGTGCTGTGGTGGTCATGCCACAGGCAGGGATTTTTCGTAGGTTCATGTGTCAAACATAAATATGTATTAAAATTGATCCACATTCTATCTGCTTTATTTTTTACTTTTGAAAAAAAGAAGGAAGACTGGAAACAATGAGAGTCTGGTGGTGGCTTTGTAAGGATTGGATGGTGAAAGCTGTAGCATCCTACACTTTCCTGACAATTTTGGCTCCTGTCTCAGAGATCCCCAATGGGTTAATAGCAAGAATTAGAAGAGTGTCTTTCCTTTTACAAAGGCTTCCACAGGCAGCCACAGGCAGCCAAAGCAGCAGGAAATGAAACTTCCCATAGCACCCAAATGCCCTGGCTACAGCTGATAAGATGGGAGGGGGGGCAGGATCCTGCCCAGCACCAGCAAACCTGAATGGGGATGGCTGAAGGGGACTTGAATCGCCGGAAGCACTGGAAAGTTCCTTAAAAATGTCATTACAAAATTGTTAATGGGTAATGTTTTTTAAGCACATAGTCATCGAGGAGGTGAAATCCCTCAGCTGCCCCTGACACACAGTGTGTTCAGAGAGTGCCTGGATAACTGTGAGTCAGGCCAGTGGTGGAATGAGAACTGCTAAATCAGGATGACTAATTAAAACAAAACACCATACCAATGGTCTCTGCATAGGCTGCACCAGATTCTCTGATGCTTTGCAGCTGGCTGGAAGGAAGTTTAGTCACCTTCATCACAAGGGCATAGCACTTGGCTTCCTATTTCATCTAAATGCCTTTTCTAATTTTTCTTAGTTCAATTAAAAATTAAAATGGACTATTGGAGAATAGCTCTGCTAAAGCACTGCTCAGTATATTAATAATCACAGCTTAAAATATACTGCAGGAAATCTATGTGAGCTGCCCTAGCCAACCTACTTATTTGGGATTTGATCAATGACACTAAAAAACCACAGGAAGATGACAGCCAAGGAGGCTGGTGTGGGAAGATGTGTCCACTTCCAAGAGAGCAGAAATGGTGTCACGTGATATTATGTTTTTCTAAGTGTTTGATCACACCTTCAGTGGAATTCCTTGTAATCAATATAGGAAGCAAATTGCTCTGTAAATCACACTAACTAGTTTGCAAGTGACCCATGGTTGAATTTTATTAGTACAACAAATCGTTTTGCTGTTTTCAAGTAATGTGTGAATGGGGGAAGCCAGGAGGGTGATGATGAAAAATTCATGCCCAGAAAAAGCAGTAACCTCTGTACTCTGTGCAGTACTCGGATCTCTGAGTTCCCCTGTGCCCCCATCTGTACAGGAATGTCCACTGAGGCATCTCAGATGCTTTTCTGGCTTAATGACAATGCTGTTAGGTAGCTTCTAGTCAGGGTGAAATCACTTTTAGGTGGAGCAGATGAAGAGGAAAGTGGATGTTTTGGACTTGAGTATGTCTCCAGTATTGATACTCTTTGCAAACATGGACACAACACTTTGGTTTGCCTGCCTGTAAAGCACAGGCAAAGCCACCAGCATTGGGTGGTCCTGGAGCTGCTCCACTCAGCAGGAGTGGGCTGAGGTTAGCAAGATGAGCAGCTCTCTGTCCCAGTGGACTGAGCTCCCTCTGGGAGCAACATGCACTTTGCTAGGGGAAATCTCACCAGCTAACCCATATTGTTTGTATCTTATCATGAGATTTCAGATAATAATTGTTTTGTAAGTTCTGAGCACCGTTGTTTTTATTAGTGTTACCTTATCTTGTAGCTGAATTGAAATAGAAGCTGTAAATAAAGTGTTCATCCAAGCCCAAGCTTCTGGCTGTCACTTCAAAGCTGTGTTTTTCTGTGGGTGTCTTGCCATGGGCTGGAACAGAGGGCTGGTTTGCTGGGTTTTAATCATGAAAGAGGTTCCTCTATAGCTTTGTTGGGCCTCAAGATCTAGACCTGCATTGGCTTGAATTGCTCAGGGGTCAGTCTCTTAAATTCTCATGTGAAATTTCCTCCTTTACACCAACCTCAACCTTTCTTGGAAGCTTTTCCACTCCTATGAGAGTTTAGGAAAGAGCACTGGTAATCAGTAAATTTGATTTCTCTCCACGGGTGAGATCAAAATAACAGCCTAACCTGGATCTGGCTTTACAAGGCCTTTCAGTGCTTGTGTGTGTGATGTCAGGTGCTCTGCCTGGAGAAGGGTTCAGGGATCCTGCTGCTGTATTTTCATAGAATCACAGAATCACAGAAAGGTTTGGGTTGGAAAGGATCTTAAAGACTGTCTAGCTTCACTCCCCTTGCCATGGGCAGGGCCACCTTTCACTAGAACTGAGTAAAGAATTTCTTCCTAACACCTAATCTAAACCTCTCCTATTTTTTTAGTTTAAAACAGTGCCCCCTTTTTCCATCTCTATCTGCCCATGGAAAAAGTAACTCTCCCTCTTTTTAATAAGACTCCTTTAAGTACTGGAAGGTGTAGTGGGGTCTCCCTGGGGCCTTCTCTTTTCCAGGATGAACAACCCCAGTTCTTTCCTCTTTTCTTCATGGGAGAGATGCTCCAGCCCTCTGTTCATCTTTGGGGTACTCCTCTTCAGTGTAGAAAAAAAAACAGCAGAAGAAGCTGGGTCTGACTGAAGGAGAGAGCTGGATACAGCTCCCTCAAAGGGATGCAGAGGCCTCCTGGAGCATCTTGAAACAGCTTTGGCCAGTGACTCTGGGGAGCTGAAATTATTTCCTATCCTGCCTGAAGTGCTGCTGGGCAAAACCAGATGCATCTGGGAATAATCAGGGTGTTTACAAAAAGCAGTGTATTAAGCAAATATACTCCCTTTTTGTCTGTGAATTAGCTGTGATCAGACTAGAGGGTTCATGAATATGTCATTTGAAACATATCAATTGGTGGGTAATGAGGGCCATACCCCAAGCTGCAGGAGGACAGGGAGTGGAATTGGTGCTTCTGCTCACAGAAGTCAGGAGTGGCTCAGTGTGACAGCTCTGCCAGGCCAGACTGAAATGTTTCAACACCACAAACTCCCTCCCAAAACTGCAAAAACCCCTCTGACAGGCCACACAGCTATTGCCAGCTGGACCCACCAGGCACATAGGTTTTATTTGCATTACCATACCCCAAAAGTGAGATTTTGGCTCAGAGGCAGCATTTATAACCCCTTCTGTGAATGTTGGCTTGCTTCAGTGTTGGCACATAATGCAAAGGCTTGGGGTTACCATCATCAGGGAAGAGATCCTGGTTTTACTCAGACAGAGGGTCTTGACTGAAGTCTTGTCCTCCCAAATCAAGTAGCTGCAGAGTGGTGCAGCAGCAGCTAAGGAAAAGCAGAGACACAGGCTTTGCAGATAAAAGAAAACCTTCCCCAATGTGTTTTGTCAGATAAATGCTGAAATTTAGAAGGGCTAATCATAAACAGAGACAGAGGAGGATCATATGGAAATCTCTTCCTGAGGGTCTGAAACTCAAAGGCTGTTTGACTTGGGATTAGGCAGAAGAGTTGCATTTGGTGTGTGTTTCATTTGATAAATGCTGGAGATCTAGGGTGTGTGGCAAGTTTATACAGCATGTTTTTTTGACAGTTTTTTCTTTCTGAGCAGGAGCAGAGTGTGGCTCCTTGGATCTTACAGTCTGGGGTTTTTTTTCCTGTTTCTCTTTGATGCATGTTTAGTTTCTAGCACAGTTCTTTTTTTTTAAAGTGTGTGGCTTTATCCAGCTAATCTTTTTCAGCGAGCAAGTCCATTTTCATACCTCTGGAAAATAGATTTCCTCCATTCCCCACTCCCAGCCTCCCTATCAGTTATATTATTTCCCAGTGACCATGTATCATTTGCCTGCTGCACATGAAAGGTTTGTGTTGCTTTATTTAAAGACTTTTGCGTAATTGGCAATTCATTCCTTTTCATGTGGGTTTTATAAACATGGCTTTTTTTCTGGGATGGCTGAATCAGGCAGCCTGGCTTGATCCTGGCTCCTGCACTGGCTGGAAGTGCCTGTTATCTGACAGCAGCTCAGGCAACTGTCATCCAGAAGTGTTAAGCCTCCTAATTCTTTCTCTCTGGAGGAGCTATTGCAGAAAGGGAGCTCATCTGAGGCTCATAGCAGAGCCGTCTGTGGGGTCTGAAAGCTCTGCAATTTGATTGTAGGAAATAACTGGGCAATTTGTTTCTAACCTTCTTCCCAGGAAGCACTAAGCCAGGGAGAGACAGGGAGGTCAGCACAACCTGTAGGTATTTTGGTGATTAACCCACCTATATGTCCATGTTGACACTTCTTGAATAACTCTTCTTGCAGCATTTCTATCTCCCAGCTGCCGTGCAAGTGCATCCAGAAGCACTTCAGGAGTACACCTGTACATGCACAGCCAAAATTAACGGGATGCACTGAACATCCCTTTTTGCCTTGCTCAAAACCAGCTCTGCTTTGAGTGAGTGAGGAGTTTTTCAGGAGCCCAGGATTTGTTTGCAGTGTGCCTGCCGTGGTGCAGCATCTCATCCCCAGGAACCTCCTCCGAGCCAGACTGGGAGACACTGGAGCTGTGAGCCAGCACCGGGCTGGCAAACTGCCCTGTGGGCTGCTGACTCACTGCCACATGGATGGCTGTCACCAGCGTGGCTATCCCAGTGGAGATGCTCAGTTTGGAGCACACCAGTGTCCCTCACTCCTTTGGGATCAGCCTTGCTGGCACCAGCCTGAGGCTCACTGTCCTGGGGAAGCAATGGCACCTTGTGAGAGCAATAGCTCCATTAATTATGGCTGGAGGGAGAAATAAAACAGTCTGCTCTCCTCCCAAGAATCTGTTGTAGTTTTTGCAGTATTTTCAGTACTGCTCATGATCAAGAAATTGCAACCCATGGGGTTTTACCCGTGTTTTCTTGCTTTCTCACTTCTGTATGCCAGTGAGCAGGGTGGTTACCTGGGTTGGCACAGTGGGAAAACTGCCAAGGTTCCCCTTTAGGTGGTGCTGAGGCTGGCACCTGCCTCACATCAGGAGAAGCTGCCTAACTTTGGATAGAGGTTTTGCATGAGGACCAGCAATATATCCCATCCTCAGTGTGGGGTAAACAAGCCCCAGGATTGCCTCAGTCTCCCCAGGGAAGACACAATGCAGAAGAATGGGGTCCAGCCCTGCTCCACTGCCAAAACTGGGGATCCTTTTGGAAACATCAGCTCCAGGGCTGATGCAGAAATGCAGCTGCACAGCCCTGACCGTAAATGGAGATGTTTGGGTGCCAGTAGCTGTCCTTGCCATGCAGGAGAGGCAGCTCCAGTCCCTGCAGAGCACCAGGCTCTGCTCCAAAGGCGTTTTTAACCATCCCTGTGGAAGGCAGTGCCAGTGCTGGGCTGGGAGCAAGCACAGGGGTGAGTACTGCCCTGCCAGCCCCACTGCCCTCCCTACACCCTTGCAGGAGCTGCCCAGTGAATATATTCTTGGAGTTGTTTATAGAGCATATCCTACTGGGCATGGAGAGCTGGAGTGCCTGAGGAGAGATCCCTGCATCCCCTCTTCCCACCCAGCCTCTCCATGCCTGCAGTGAAGCAGCTGAAAAATGTTCCTTCAGTTCATACAAGGGCTCAGAAGTGACTTGATAACTGTCCTCTGAGTGGCTCTGAAGGTTATGGGGTGGTGTGTTGCTCCTCTCCAAAATAAAAAAAGCATGTTTTCTGTAGGGCAGACAAACAACTGGAGACCAGGCTGAACTTGAATGGACTTTTATACTAGGACTCTGGCAGTCCTTCACTGTGAGAAAATGTGAAAACATTGAATTTGGATCATAATTTAAAATGAGTTTGAGCTGAAGGGGGCTCAAATATGCCTTCTAGAAAGAAGACTTTATTTTCCCAAATTGCAGTGTTAGGACTGTGGTTTCTTTCAGAAACAAATCCTGATTTACTACAGCAAGAGTGCAACTGTAGTCAAGCCCAGCAAGTATTTGCAAAATTGCAAATGGGATGTTTTAACATCTTTGGCATTAAAAATTATGGAAGTCCAAAGCTTTGGATCAACTCAGAATGATCCTGCCAAGCAGTGTCTGAAGTGGGATTTACATCACTGGGACAAAGCACAGAATTGCCCCTTCACAGCCTGTGGCCCAGGGCAGATGAGGAGTGTGAAGCCACTGTCTTGACAGGAAGGACTTATCCTGGCCTTTGTGTGCCTCCCAAGTTCCTGTTTGAAACTTCTGATCGTTTTGGGCACAGTTGCAAACTGCAAATGTATGGCTGGGTTTGGTCACCATGGGATGGGGAGAGACAGAGGGGAGATTGCTGGACCAAAAGGGAGGTGGGACCCCAGACTGGCAATTCATGTCTGTGCTCTCACTGAGCAACCAGTGAACTATGAGCTAAGAGCTCTTCTGCTGAAAAGTTGTCTGTTTACCAAAAAAGTATACATTTGGCATTGCTCCAAGGTGAATGTGGTGCTGGGAGCATTCCCAGTCAGCTCACCTCCTGCAGACACAGTTGCTGTACAATACCTAGATGTTGTCTTAGACCAGGTAAATGGATAAATGAAAAATGGACCAGGAGAGTCAGGTGTGCTCCCAAATCCATCCTTCCAGCCTCCAAGGTGTGCCTCTGTTGAACTGCTCTGCAGAGCCTCTAATTCTCTCAAAAAGCATCTACCACTGCCATCCATGGCTTACAGAACTTCTAGTGTCAGACTGGAGGGCTGTATCTCAGGGGTTCAGTTCTCAGCTTAGGCTCCAGCAAACCCAGAAGTCCACAGAAGTCAAGCCTGGAGAGGAGAGTGTTTGCTGGGAAATGGAAATAAAAAAGAACAGGGGCAGAAAATAAAGAAATTTGATGTGCATAGCTGGGAAGTTCAGCTTAAGAGCCAGAGGGATCTCAGGCAGGGTGAAGGTGGAAAAGCAGATAATCTCAAGGTTGCCCTTGGTTATGAGGGCAGAACTGAAAAGATTTAGGACAGGAGGCAGAATTAGCATCTCAGAGGGAAATCCTGAGCCGGGTTCAGATTTAGGGGTGAAGAGCCTCTGCTCTGCACCTTGTTTTGGCTCCATTAAGAACAACAGAGTGGTGCTGGTCCAGGCTCAGCAGCTCCCAGGTGTGCTGCATGCTCCAGGCTCCCCAGAGCTCACCGTGGGTGAGAACGGACACAACCCCCGTGCTACAGATGGTACTCAAGGGATGGAGCTGCCAGAGGAGAACATTCCAGCAAGGCAGGCTGTGCAGAGCAAGCTGGCAGGTCGTGCACATCAGTGAGGGTCACAGGGAGCAGGATTTGAAGAGGTCAAGTAGGGTGCACAGCTGCAGGCAGGGATCAACAGCGAGCCCAAAGAGATGGAACATGGAGAGCCTCCAAGGGGATCTGCCGTGCACCGAAGGTCAATCTGGTCAAGCAGCTCTAGAGAAAGCAAAGCTGTGTCTGGGAAAGGCTGGACTGGAAATTAATGAAACCCAGCAGGGATAGTTCAGCCTGTCCAGATTTGTTCCTCCGCACAGGCATGGGAGGAGCATCAGCCGAAGCTGGGACAGGTGGAGGCAGGGGGCAATAGCCGCTGGGAGCAAAGTGTCCCCGAGAATGTGCTGGCTCAGGACTGACCTTGCCGAGAGCAGAGGCACTTCTGTGTCTTGGGGAAGTCAGCTGGAGGGGGGGGATGCTTCCCTGGTACAGCAGTGCTGCACATTCCCCTCATTCTGAGCTCCCTGGTGGCTTCCGAGCAACACTGAGAGCTGGTTTCCCCCTGTGCCCTCGGACCCCTGTAACTGAGCCCTGCACCTCTGCCAGGTGACACATGGGGAGCCTCAGGAGAAAGACTCCCACAGCAAAATACTCACAGCCTCATAAGAGAATGAACTGGGAATGGCAATCATTGCCCTCCACAGAGTGAAATGAGGGTGTGATTTCCAAAGGCCTGCGTAATCAATACCCCTATTATCAGTCTTCCAGAATAAATTGCATTTAAACTAATACAGGCTGGGGAGCTATCCGTGAGCTGTCAGGAGAGAGATAAGCTGAAGACACATGTTTATTCATACTGCATATGCTGACAGCTGAATGTTCTTTACAGCTGGCTAAATGGGGGCGAAGATATTCAGTATTTTTTGCAGTTCTTCTGCTAAAATTTGTCAAAAAGCCTTAATTTTGAGCACACCTGGAACTTTTCAAAATTATGGGGGGCAGGGGAGGGGCTGATGAAAATCCCACTAAAACATCTGGTGAAGGAAGAAAGCTATTTCCTCTCCTATAACTCCTGAAGCTTTGCAGAGCATCAGCAATTTAAATTGTCCTGCTGACCTCCCACCACACACACCAATAAGGAATGGCACATCCAGCATCTAATCGGTCAGTTACGGAGAAAACATCTCACTCACAGTTACTTGGGAGAAATTCAAAAATTCACTATTGTTTCAGGCTCAACTGCTCCGTGGCTTCAGTGGAGCTTTTGTTCAGCCTGGACCAACCTGTCAGTGTCCAACAGTGGCTGTGAAACATGCCATTGTTTTCCATGAGATGCTGCTCCAGCCATGGACAAGCCAGTGTCACCCAGCCTTGCTTCCCTCACCCAGGAGCAACTACAGGATCTGCTCAGCTGTGAGGCACTAAAAAGCTCAACAGTGGAAGTAAATTAGGTTTAGCAGCAGGACTATGAGGCTGAAATTCACAGGGCTCCTCCCACTCTCTGCTGCTGCTCCTTCATGGTGGAGTAGCCCTTGTGTTGGTGCCACATCCCATCCCTCCAGCCCTGGCTTGTCTGATGAGCTCCACAGCAGGCAGTGGTGGGGTTCACCTCCTTTAACTTAAGGCACAAACAGTGTGAATGTCTGTGCCTGAGCCATGCTTTTAGAGGTGGTGGAGGGAGGAGGGCACTTGTAGGACACAGCTGAGCTCATCCTAAAAGGGATCATCTGAAATGAGTTGTGCCCCTTTCTCTCCTCCACTGCAGAAAGACTCTCTGCAATCAGCTCTCTCATAGGTGTTCACACTGGGGGTGGTTGTGTGTGGTTGTATCAGTCCTGTTCTGGCTCCAGCTCCTCCTTTTGTGTCCTCCTGGCTGGACAAGAAACCCAAGTAGTAAATTCAGGTGAGAAAGTGCTAAATGTGGCACAGGATAGAAGCTGCCTCCTGGAAGATAGTGGAAATAGAAAATTATTTTTTTATAGCATGGTCTGAGCAAGCAATTTTGAAAAATAATAACAGATGTACCAGAGATTATTCCAGGAGATATTGAACAATCTGGAGGAGTGTAGCTCAGGAGAAATGATGAACGAGGCAGCATAGCAGATTTGCTTTCGTGCAAAGGTAAAAAAGGTGCATTTCCAATTGGAGCTAGCATTTCAGGATGGAACATTTCCCCTTATTGCTGCCATCAGGCTTTGCAGTACAAATACTAGGCTGATAGTGAATAGGTGAGCAGCTTGATTGTCTAATCTGCATTACTCAGCTTATAGAAAATTGTTTTCTATTCCCTTTCCTTTTCAGCCCCAGTGGACGCAACTTAGACAAAAGATCTCAACTTTCAACCAAAAGGCAATTCCTTCAGCATGACACAGCGAGAGCTTTGGCCTTGAGTGAGGCTCCTGGGCTCAGGGGCATTGCACAAAATGAGCAAAAAGGGTCTTAACTGTCTCACTGGGAAATTATTTCCTTTTCCTTTCCCTTGCTGCAGGGAACCCAAAGCAGCAGCTGGCCATGGCTGCATGGTGTCAGGTGGGAACAGTTTGCCTGCAGCAATGGATTCAGGCCAGGTGGTTTAGAGCAGCTCAGGTGTGCTTACACAGACACAGGTTTGAGCATCACACCTGGCAATGACACTGAGCAAAGCAAAGAGGAGCTGGGTCTGGCACCACAGTGCTACCAGCAGAGGCTGCTGGGGCTAGTTCAGCCCACTGCCCGTGGCACAGGAGGGAAAGGAGACACCTGCAACCACACAGAGGGGCAGGAGGCTTGGAATGGGCAGCACAGGCATGCAAGGAGACCATGCTGCCCTTCCTGAGAGAGACCATGCTGCCCTTCCTGTTCCCCAGCCCTGCTTACTCCACCTCTCCCTCTACAGTCCTGATCCAGTCCCTCTGCTTTTGTCCAGGAGTGTGTTTTTTGGGACCATTCTCTCTGGAAATGACGCAAAATGCCATCCTCAAGTGATAGCACAAATCTCCAGCCCCCATCCCTTGCCGTATTTGCAGTGTGTGGCTCATTGGTCCTTTCTGTCTTTATTTTGGAGAAGTGCCTACTTATGGGGAGGCTTTGGGCTCTGGGAAGTTGAAATGGATTTTTGTCTCTCTTTGGTGGACTATTTCCCTGAGTTCCCCTCCTCCCCCAGGGCTGCAGTAGCTGCTGACAGCAGCACAGCCGTGAGTTGGGTGCCTGGAGGAGGAGTGAGGCAGTCACTGCAAGCACAGAAAGGCTGCCTGTGGCACTTGTGTCAGCCATAATACTGGATATCATCAGAAAAACCATCAGCTTTTCTAATTTTCAGGACAGAGGAGATGGCTCTTGGCTTATAATTGGGTCATGCTTTAAAAAAACCAGCATTGGCTCATCATAAGCAACAAGATGTACCCATTCTGCCCTTTCATTCCTGCCCCGACCTCTCCCAAAGAGGCAATCCTTTTGGATGAGAGGTTATTAATACAGATAGGATATCTCTTACTTTCCCATCTCTCTGCACTCAGACATGGCTCATTACAATTATGTTTGAACGAAAACTCTCCTGTTATTACCTTTGCTGGGAAACTGCCCATATTTGGGGCGGAAGAAGCACAATTCCAAATCTGCCTTGGGAGGAAGCTTCAGTCTCTGTTCTGACTTTGAAGCTATCTTGGTAGCAGGTCAAATAGATGCTTGGAGGTAAAGCCAGCAAAACATGCCAGCTCTGGAAGGCTTTTATCTTTGGGAAAATTGGTTAATAGTACAGATTTTGGTTCAGTGACTTATCTCTATGTTGGTGAGGAGTCTCCCCTCCTCTGTGCTGCCAGTCTTCAGCATCCCCATTAGCAGAACAAGTGCCTCCTGTGCCCTCCTGTACAAGCAGGCAGCAGACTCACACTGCAGCCTGGTCCCTGTCACATCTGCCTTTGGGAGCCACCATCCTCTTCATCCCCTGGAGTAACAGAGTACTACAGGCATCCCCTCACCCTCACACGGGCACAGGTACATTTTGGGCCACTGGCATCAAACTGCCAAGCTGCAGAGGTACCACTGGCTCATTGCTGGGTGTATAGCCCTGTGGTTACAGGAATCAGGGGGGTTGGAGCAGGAGGTTCAGTGGTGACTAAATGTGACCTGACGAGATCGTGAACAGGCCAACAACTTCCAGCTCATCCTGGCCCTCCTGGTTTGGCAGCCCAGACAGGGTTAGAGACTTCAGCTTGTCAGAGTGGATCTTGTAATATCTCTGAGTTATGCTTGTCTCCTGGAAAAGGAATGAACTAAAGAGATTTGCATCTTTCCTTTTTAAGAATAAAATAAACCACACCAGCCAAGCCATTTTCACTTAATTTCCCCTCCTCACTTTGAAGCCAGGATGACTACTTAATGTGTAGAGTTGTTCTGACCCACATGGTGATGTGGGCAAGGCCATTGCTCATGTTTCCCCAGTCCCTCTGATGTTTATTGGTTTGTTTTGTTATTGGTTATTGTTTGTTGTTTTTATCCCAGCATCCATGCATCAACCCCACGTAGCAGCCAGACCATTGCATGGGATGTGCCTCCAGCTTCTCAGCAGCTCAAAGGCAAAAAGGCTCTTTGGCTGTGGCACTGGCTTGTGGAATTTCTTGATTCCCAGAAAGACTAGTTTTTGGATTAATTTTGTTCTGTCTTTTGAGGACATTTCAGCAATAGATGCCTGATTAGAATACCTTTCCACTTGGACTCTGCCTTTACTCCCTCTTCTTACATATCTCTAGTGGACAGGGGATGAACAAGCCTATTTCATGATGTTCAGTTCTTCTAAACTTCATCTTCTCTTTTCATTTTTATTGTCTTTTGAGCAACCAGAGAGTTTATATGTACTAATGTGCTTTAAAGAGGAGGAAACACCATCCATGCCCCTGACCTGGTTCATCTCATGGGCACTGGATGCCCATTTCTGACTGCTTCTTACTCTGCTGTTTCCCTCCACTCTTGTCTCAGGCAGATAAATTGGGAACACAGACAGCAGCTGGGATAAGCCCCAGTAACTCCATTGTCTTTCCTCCCTGCACTCATGTCCATGTCACAGGCCTTTTGATGATCCTTCAGCAACCAAAGCTGCATCTGTGTGCTCCACCATGACTTTGGGTCCAGGCTTTGGGATAAGGGGTGAGATCTGTCCCTGGCAGCACATCATATACTCCTGAGAATGGGTACCCCAGAGCCAAATATTTCTAGAAAGCAGGATGGTGACTTTTATATGTATCTGGGAATTTGTCAAATTATTCAGCAAATGTCACTCCAGCTACAGAGACACTGATGGTCAGGCACATTTGCTGTGATTCAGAGCTTGTCACAAGCATTTTGCACAGCTCTAGCTCTTGGGCTCTAGCAGCTGGTTCTAAAGCAGTCCATTCCCTGAAAAACACTATGGAGGCAGAGAGCATGAATTATTATTTGTTTTCACCGTGTGGACAGTTGATCAGTGACAGATGTTTCTAATTGCATTAAGCAAGTGGAAATAATGAGAATTAGATAGCAGATTCTCCAGGAATTTACATTTAGATTGAGTTACAATTTGCTGTTAAATAAACAAATTCAATGTAGAGGCATTCGTTCTTCAGCAGAAATGGGAGACTATTATTTTTAATTATTATTTGATTACTTAAAAATGAGCTGTGTTACTGTACTTAAAAATATTTGACTCAAGGGGATGACTTAATATGTGCACTTTATGTGTCCCTTAAAAGATATGGAACGATGAAATTGTTCATCAACAAACATCTCCACCTCCCCATTACAGTCACATGGAAAGGCAAATGAAAACCAGAGGCTGCCAGAACCCATCTCCCAGTGCACAATGGGATGGTGGTGATGGGATCAGGCTCACCCAAACTGTCTGCATCCCTGACAAACTGAATTAAGCTGCACTGATGGAAGACAAGCTGCATCCCCCTTTGGACACCACGCTCTGCTGGGCTTGGCAGGAATTCCAGGCTGATAATCCCCGTGATGTGGTGTGGAGCTGAGGGAGAGCCAGCGGGGCCGAGCAGAGGTGGGTGCTGAGGCTGGAGCAGGGCAGGGGAGGAGCACGGCCTCGGCACGCGGGGAGCAGCAGCATCTGCTGCCTCCAGATGACACAGATCTGACAGTTATCTCCCCATCCATGCCAAGAGGAAATGAGCTGTGGTTCAAACTGCTAGAGGTTTTCCTTTTGGGACTCTCTCTCACAGCTCTTTTTTTATTTTATTTTATCTCCTAGATTTCAAGTTCAGCTTCAGACACCAAAATGTGTGAGTCCCCTGTCAGCAGAGAAGGGATTTATGTGCAGTGCAGATTATTGTATGTCTCTGTTTAACATAGAATCCAAGCTATAATATTTTTTTTACCAACTAGCTGGCTCAGCTTTTAATTTTTTTTTTCCTTTTGCCTAATGAGAGCCTTATCCAGAACTCCTTGAACTCACAGTCTGTCTATCAGCTTCAGTAGGCTTTGGATCAGATTTCACATCAGTGATTCATTATTAATTACACATCTGGGACTCCCTTTTCAAAGAGTTCATTGTTAAATAAATTCACTATTAGACATTACAGACTTGGCATTCTTGTGCATTTAATAAAACTCTGGCAAACCAGCAAAGAGCCATAGGCCAGCTTCTCTTCTGGTACTGATGGATGAATCTCCACTGAGAAGCAGTGGTTTACACTATAAGGATATAGTATATCTCTTTGCTCTCATATAACCACTTTCTGTGTGAGATTAAGTCTGTGTTTGAGAATTTTGCCTTTTCTGGGATTTCTCATCTCCTTTTTATAACTTTTCCTACCAGCAAGAGTTCCTCTGTGGATTCAGACACTGCATGGTGAAATATATTTCCCATTGAGTTTCTTTTCAAAGAGATTCTGGCATCTTTTTACTTGGACAAACTGCAATCACATCTTCAGAGCTTCCTGAGACAGCAGACAGGCAGGCAAATGTTTTCCTGATCCTTATGGCAAGTGGAATGGAACATTGTCTTTCTAAATATATAGGGTCTTTCCCATAGTTCTCCAAAATCTAGCTCAAATCCAGACATTGAAGTGACCAAGAAGCTGCTCTTGAAGCTCGGTTTGCAGAGGAATAATTCTGGCAGGGGAATATGTAGAAATAAAGGTTTTTCTAATGAATTCCATTCAATTGGAGGCTATATCCTTGGTGAAAAAGGGCATCTTATGTTGTGATTTAATGGTACAGGGTATTATTCCCACTTAGCAGCTGAGGGCACAGGGACCAGCAGCCCATACAGGTGTTTACTGTGCTGCAAGGATCTCCTAAACTGCACTCAGCCCATCCTGTGCTTTTGCAGGGCTGCCCAGACACATGAGGAAAAAAGGATGGGGTGAGACCTTTTTTTTCTCCTGATGCCAAATCAGAGTTTGGCTGAATGGTCCTGGTTAATACCAAAGTCCAAATAAATTGTGGGGATATAATCAGATGATGGCTACCCAGTTTCCAAAGCTTTCACTTGGTCAACAACTGTTTAAGGTATATGGAAAGAAAAACCAATAGAAATGCAGCTCCCACTGTTTAAGTAATGAAGTTCTGAATGCTGATCAGAGGCAGACATCCACTGAGTCCATGGCATGCTCCCAATGCAAGGGATAAAAACTACCACACAGTTGTGGAAGGCTCTGTGAAGGAAGAGAGAATTTTGACACTGTGACACTTGAGCCCCTGAAAAGTCAAAGCTAATTCCCTACTACAAGTGAAACATCTCTCCTGCTTTATCACAGAGAATGACAAAACCTTTTCCCTGCCCAAATTCACCTTCCTCAGTTTTTCAGAAGTCACATTAAATGCGATTATTCTCATCACCCTCAGGTATGAAGTGCAAATCTTTCCAAAACTGCAGCCCTTCAGCATTAGAAATGATAAAGTCCTTTACTCCTTGCCATAGAGCAAGTTTGGGGGTTGGTCCACAGCCACCTGGTAGGATATGAGGAGGGAGAGAGAGATGGGAGAGATCTGTCACACCGGCAGTGTGACTGCTGGCCAGTCAGCAGAGATGCCTTCAGTTGCCAGAGGCCATCAAGACCTCTGGCATCATTTTCTGGAGGTGTTTGTGCTTCCAGCATCTGCCAGCAGCATGACTGATCTCCAGGCTGGCCCAGCTTATGAGACTTTGTCTCTGTCACTCAATGAAATTTACTGGGAACAGGGTCTCTGATATCCTTGCCCACACTGCTGCTGTGGGATCTGCTCCTGCCCATCTTCCACATCTGGTTTAATGGAAGCAGGAAGAGACACAGTTGCCTAATCACTTCCATCTCACTTTGCAGTGAGGATGTGGCTGGCTAAGACCCGGAAAGACATTTTCTGGACATTGTCAAGGAAGTTCAGCCTGTGCCCAGCAACTCCCTGTGCTATGCCACTGCATGGCACACTTGGACATTTTCCCATCCACAGGCCAAGGATCACTCCTTTTCAGAATCCAAGCTGCCTTTATTTGCTTTCTATCCCTCCTGCTTAGAAAAAATTCCTCAATTCTCCAGAGTCTACAAGCTTCTCCTTTCATGGTTCATTACATTCACTGGCTAATTCTACTATTGCCCCAGTACCTGGGTCATCATCCACATTTGTATGCACTTACATTTTCTAATTATTTTCTTAGTAGCTCTTTATCACTAACAGCTTCTACCCTGCCTGAATTATCTCCTAACCATTCTGTCTCATTTCTTTATTCTTTCTTTGCAGAAAAAACAGGTTGGGTTTTTTTTGTTTGTTTGGCTTGGTTTTTTGGTGTTTGTTTTGTTTTGTTTTTTTGGGGTTTTTTGTTGGTTTTTTTTAATAAAAGACACTCATTATCTCATCTGGTCATTCATTTCACCTTCCTCCTTTATAATGGAACTGGTTTATTACCAGCACTTCTTTTTACAAATATCAGGGGAAATAAGCCTTTCTTATTCTCCCACTAATTCCTATGGTGAGCAAGTATTATTTTGCTTTCTTTTCTTTTGAGTTTTGGCCAATAATAATTTTTCTCCATTGCCTCCTCCTTTACTTATGGGGGTTGCACTGTGACATTGGTGAGCCTGGAATCAGAAAATGAAGCCCAGCATACTTGTCCCCTTCCCATTCACCTTCAGGGTTGCCTACAAGGCATTAGAACAGAGCTGTGAGGAGGGGGGACTGCTAGGACCCATTTAGGCTCCTGACTGTCCTGATGTGCACCAGGATGATCCATCTAGAAGTGGAGACAGAACTTGCTTGTGCCCAAGGTTTCCCCATTGAGCCTTGATCTGCTCCTTGAAGTGTCCTCTCCCTGTCCTTCTGCTATTGACATGGGCAAGTGCTGGATGTGGTGGCTGCTGTGACTGACAGAGGGGACCAGACCAGAGGATCCAGGCAGCTTCCTTGCTGTGTCCCAAGGCATGCTGGACATGGAAAACTTTGCTTCTTAGGGACACACACTGAAGCTGACTTCATATACAGGCTCTGAATGTACAGACTCAGTAGGGAAGACTGCAGAGGTGCTGAAGGCAGGGCGAGTTTCTGTGCCTCTGCAGATGAAAAGTTGCTGATTTTTTCCATTCCCTCTGAAATAACCATGGTTCTATCACAGACCTAATCCTTGGTTATATCTTGCATCTTCTGCTGACTCAAGAAGCAAAGTGTCCTCTTGGGTGCTCACCCAGAGTGGAGAGACCCTCTGTCCTACAGGACAAGGTGTATCAGACCCTGCCCCATGGCCCAGCCAAGTCAGGGGCCAGTCCCAGCAACCACTCTGATGAACTTGGGGACCACACTCAGGCACAGGAAGCCAGACTACTGGTGAGGAGGTAAATGGGGTAGCACTGATTTCCTGTGCCTTGGGAGCTGCACCTACACAATGCATCACACTTTAATTTGCTTCAAGGTTAAAGCAGCTTCCTTGGCTATCCCATTTCTCTCTCAGCCTGACCACTTGACTTCCCATAACATCTGAGCTTTGCCATCAGGCAATGAGCAATGTAACCAACATCTGGCAAGCTCAGCCTCTCTCTCCTGGCCTTCCCAGGGGAAGAACTGTCTGTCTGATGTGTAGAATTTTCATACAGTGATTTACATTTGAGTGTGTTAAGCCAGAAGCTTCAAAACATTGTGGCATGTTCTTAATATAGCACAGATAATTAAACTGATTAGAACATCCAGGAAGACCAACGTGCCTCAACTTCCAAGTTCCTTAGGGGAGGGAAATCCAACATTGCTGCATGTATGGAGAATCTACTGGTGGAGCCAGTTCTTTTGACTGCATTCCTGTGAGAGAAGATAGATAATGCACAAGATCCCATGTACCCACTATGCTTCTGCAGGCATTCCCCTTCCCCAGTCTCAGCACATGAGGATGTAGATCTTGTTAAGTTTAATTCATTTCCCTGCACTCACAATTGGTGTGTGAAATAGAACAGGATGACTTAATCCTATGCATCAAACCTAGCACTGTTATTTACTTTATTTACTTTTATTAACGTTAGGTTTGCTAACAGAGGGGTTTTTAAATAAATGATTTTAATTTGTTTAGAAAATGTACTACAAAAATAAGCATTCACTTAACTTATTAAATATTTTCAGCAATGAAGAAGTGACTTTGAGTGAGGATGGAAATAAACATCCTCATTCAGGAGAGATTTTTAAAAAGCAAACAGAACCTAAGAATGCAGCTAAGCTAGTATGTCTTGGGAAATTATTTTTCCTTTTCCACATCAGCAATAACAGATCAAGAGCATTTCCAAGCACCAATTTCTGTAGGCAGCATGAAGGGAGATGGACATTTCTACAGCTGATTTGAAACTGGATGAACTAGAGCGCTTCAGAGGTTTACAGTCGAAAAGATAAATGGATTGTGTGAGCTGTCCAATTTCATTATGTGCCCTAGCCAAACTCTTTCTTTAATGTTTGATAGAATTATGATCAAATTTTTCAAAATAAAAATGCTGACCTCTGTAGAAATTGTTGTTGACCTTGTCAAGGTAGGTTTAATGCTTTAAAAGAATACCAACAATCTCTCAGTGATATAAAACTTCAACAGACACCACCAAATCGAAATATATATAGAAGGCAGCTGGTTATTCACACTGGCCGAGCGCCTATCAAGCCCCATTGTCAGCTGAGTGTGAAATGGATTCCTGCCCAGAAAGCTGGCTCTGAGGCTTGCTTCATGTTCAAAGTTGGATTTGCCACATGTGATACAGTCAGATGATTTAAAACACAATTGACTTTCTTGCAGCAGTTGACTACCCTGTTTCAAAATTATACACATCTCCAGAAACTGAAAGGCAAATACTCATGAAGACCCAAAATACTTTAAGCCAAATATTTACAATACCGATTATCTGAATAAATTTGTCACATGCTTTCTTAAAGTAGGCCACCTCACTTCCAACCCAGAGTGCTGCACAGAGTGCCATAGCTGTGTCTTTTTTTCTTTGCATTAAGACAAGGGTTTGAACCAAAGCCCTGCACACAAACCCTCTTAACTCCCTAGTGTGTGCAATTAGCATCTTGAGCTGCTTCAGTTTGTATTAATTTAGCATCAATCTCCAGTTGGAGAGCTCCATCTAATCTGGCCTCTATATCCATCACTGCTGCATGTTACATGCAAAGGAAAGTGAAAAGTCTGAGCCCCCAGTTCTGTGATAGAACCATGAGATACGATTAGCCTCAGTAATATCATTGCTTGCTTAAATTGATTGCAGATAATGACAATGAAATCCATCTCTGCTGCAGGGGCATCTTCCACAGGTCAAATGCCTTTGTGTTGAAAAATGAGACTTTTCTGACTCTTTGCAAAGATGAGGGAAAGAAGAAAGGGTTGCCTGGTTACCCAGGCTTCTTTGAGGCTGTGGGAGCATGATTTGCTCTGGCCTTCTTCAGGTAACTAGTGCTGATATAGCCAGTGCTGCTAAACCATGGAGATCCAAGTGCCAAACACACCCAGTCCCAGTGACCTGGAGATCAGGTGGAGTGGGAGAAGCTGAAACCACCATGACCTTGAAAGTCATGATTTGCTTTAAAGCCCAAATGCTTCACTCCAGTGCTTGGATGAAACTGATGGTCCTAAGCCAGTGCAAAGTCCTCCTGTGTGTGGATATTTTCCTTCTGCTCTGCTGATCTATCATCCGTATTTTTCTCATTTATACATACAAATCTCATAGATGCTTCATGCATGAGGAGATGGAAAGCTATTAAATAGATCACTAATAGGTTCAAGACATTAAGGATGATTTAAAGGGCTCGTGAATCTGATCATCATAGATGGGAATGGCTTTTCTTCTGCTCTAAAGGAACTGAATTTGCTTGAAAGTTGCTTGTTTGGGTCCACATGAGTTAGTACCTTTTCTTTGCACCAGTCCTTCTGAGTTAGTGCCTCATAAGTTCGCTCTAAATTCCCTGAAAGTTTAAAAAAAATCAATCAAACCTGTCAAATTTGGGCTGTATTTTCATTAAAACTGTATTAACACACAGCATGCAGCTCCTGATGTTACTATAAAACTTCTCATGGAGTTAAAAGTAGCCTCCTGAAAACACAGTATTGCTGGAGTAAGCACATAGTGAAGCAAGCAGCCAGCCAAGCTTGTCTTCAGGAGTGTCTTGTAAAGGTCAAACCAGATTTGATGTTGTGTTAGGATTTGGGGGAAACCCAAAGAAAGAGAATAGAGGAAGGATCTGTTTCTTCCAATAATCCAAAAACAAATCTAGAAAGTTTAAATAAAGAATAATAAAAGTTGCATGTGCAAATTGACTTGGGGCGACTTTTTAACTTGCTTCAGTGATGTTTGCATGGCTGATTAGATAGATGAGCTGGCAGTGACTTTGGCAGTGCTACAAAAACCATTTTTACATCAGTCAGCATAAGGAATTCCACACTTTCCATCAAATCCCTCCAAAAAAGAATTCCGCTTTCCCTTCCAATCCAGTTTTGCTTCTGTGGTTGGCCAGATCTTCTCACTCAGTTCGTGCTCCTGGCCACAGTTCAGTTGGAAAGGAATCAAGGGTGGTTTGAGTCCTCACACGAGGTTACCCTGTGTGATCTTTCTCATCCTCAGCAAAATATCCCAGGGGGATATGTGAGGATTTTGACCACTTTCCTCTGGAAATGCTGTGCACAAAGGACTGCTTGTGCATGCACAGATCAGCACCCTGGCACACAGGAGGTGCACTGGGGGACACAGGACCTGGCACAGATACTCCATGAAGGGGATGTGCATCAAGCCTTCACATCCAGACTGCACAGCTCAGAGATGCAGACTCTTGGGGGATCCCAGGAAGAAATACTGTACAGTGTGCTGCTCCTGCTGGCACCCCATGTAGTCAGGGCAGACCAGGACACCAGTTTGAATGCCAGGCACAGCATCCTTTCCCTCTCCCCAGCCCTGCAGGAGACAGAGAGGCAGATTCTCATGTGGGATGTAGTGCACTAAGGCACCAAATCTCCTTGTACTTCACGTCTATGGACAAAAAAAAATATATGATCAGAGCCAGGGCCAGCCCCAAACCTGGGGTTTTCCTTCTGGCATCCTCAGCACATCAGCCAGACTCTTTCTTTAATGTATGTGGGGAATTAGCTGCACCCAGTGGAGACAGAGAAGGGATGGAGTGGGCAGAGGGCTGAGGGAGGGAAGAGGGAAGTGCTGAGGCTTTTGTTGTGGATGAGAGAAAGATCTGAGCATGGAGCAGATTTCCTGTCCTAGTACCAGTTGCAGCTGGCTGGCCTCTTTGGATGCAGTCACCTGAAAACTCTGCTGGAGTTGTAGGATCATACAGATGGCAACAGAGGAATGGGGTCACTGGGCATTGAGACAGACCCCTTCTGAATGGGGGAAGAGTGCAGCTGCCTCTGCATCAGACAAGAAAGGGAGGAGGGATGCTAGAGACCCAGAAGTGTCTTTTTCATCCCACCAACTGCTTCTCATTTTGGTTTTGACATGAATTTGCCATGCAGACTTGGCCAGCTCATGCTTTTTGCTTTCTGTGACTGCAAAATTTTTTAAGCAGATTCCCACTGCTAATATATAGGGGAATTAGAGAGTATCAGCAATGCCTTCTGACTTAAGAGATGGAGTGTCAGGTATCAGCTGAACCCAGAAATGCAGCTATCTGTGAATATTTCTGAGGCCACTTGTCAGTAGGGTGTTTCTAATCCTTTTACCAAACAGATTTTTTTAGAAAACTTGGGAATTTTTTGTGTCTATTTCTCTCTGACCCTAATAAATCTTAATTCCCACAACTTGCGGGTGTTGACTTTCAAAGAAAAAACGTCAGTGGCACTCTGTCACCACCCTCCACATTCCTGAGGCAGCTGCTGGAGGCAAGTTGTCTCATTTGCTTATGTAAATGAAGAAAAGAGATTTTTAGAGCCAACCTCTAGCTCTGGGAAGGAGGTGCTGCCTGTGCCAGCACGAGCAACGCTCCTGCCGCCAGTCCCCAGCACTGACGGAGTTCAGCTGTTCCGTGGTAAAAAATAAGGCTCTCCCTCTCCAGGCATTTTGCATTTCAATGAATAATTTTTCACCCAACTACATCCCAGCCTGCTTTGATTATGTGCACTCCATAAATTGACATAATAACGTGGAGTTGAGGAATAGAGGATCTATCCCATAAGGGGAATTGCAGGCCCTAAAGCCCCAAGCCTTTCGCCTGAGCAGTTTTGTACAATATTATTACCCTGCATTCAGATGACATAATTACCAAAAGGGCTGTTACTGGGTATTTATACAACATTATTTGGAGTGACTTTGGGTTTTTCTTTCCTTGGAAATGCGTGGCATGGATTAAACAAGAGGATGATAGAGCTGTTGGCAGACCCAGTTTGACAAGAGCAGAATTGCAAGTGAGGGACAGTTCAGTGGCCCCTGGATGAAAGAATTCCATGTTCCATGTACGAGGAAGCAGGGGGGGGAAGGAGTTACAGTCCATAAGTCTGCTGCCAGTGAGTATCAGTGCCCTGAGGAACAGAGTCAGAACACACAGGGCCTGTATGGGTTCTTTACTGCCCTTACCTCCCTGGTGTTGGACCATAGGGTTGTGGCTGGTTTTAGCAGATGATCTAATTCATGCGGAGGACCTGGAGTTTGCTACATTAGCAAATGCTAATAGTTGGTGGAGGGGAAGAATTGTGTGTGAAGCAGTGTTTGGCACTTTCCTTTCCTCCTGATTACACTACCCAAGGCTGAGCAGACCGAAGAAGCAGTGCTGGTCCCTGCCTGGTAGGACTGCACTGGGCACAGCCACGGGAGGAATTGCTCTGCATTCATGCAAACTGTTCCTTTTCCACCTCACCTCTCCTGCTGATGGACTGGCCACACTGCACACATTCCCCAGCCTACATTGCAACTCAAGCCACCAAAAATATGTTTTTCAAACATTCAATCTTTGAATGTTGAGCAAAATTTGACCAAATCAACAGGACTTGAGAGACTGGTTTGAACTAAACACACTTCACTGTCCATCCTGCAGAAACCAAACCTGCTCACAGCTAAATACCAGTGATTTGAGTCCTGGAGCCTTTGCCTGGCCACAGCTGGGTTATAGCACAAAATTCAGAGCTGAGCATTGCAGCACTTGGCTTAGCAGTGTCTCATCTCTGCATTCTTGTGCTATATTGCACTGTAAGTCCCTCCAGCAAGGAGATAGTGGATGGTGGCAGTGTTTTTAACCTTAATGAATGAAGCATTGCTTGGCGTGAGTTAGGTACCTGGTTCCCACAGCTCAACTTGTGTCTGTGCTGGATGGATTTGGGCGGCACGTGTCTGTCCATATGTTGAAAGTATACATTACCCAGAAACCTTGTGCTGCAGAGAATTAGGGAGAAGCTATGACATGGGGGAGGGGGAACAGATAGCCTTGTTTGACAGTTAATAAAACAATGAAATATACTTGGTGTGTGCCTGAGTTTCTAGGGACATAGCAGCAGCTGCTAATACCATGTCATCTGTTTTTTATTCATGGCACTGCTGGACTGTGGATAGATAATCTCTCTCTATAACTCACTCATTTCTAAGCTTAATGGGAAGCTGTCATAGAGAAACATGCTTCTCTGCCAAAAGTGGGCAGTCTGTCTTTCCACTGGGGGAACACATGATTCCAGAGTTCCTTGCTCTGCTCAAATCCCAGTAACATTGTCTTTTAATTATATTGAGTATTTAATACTGGAATGCTTGTGTTTCTGCTGTATTTTCCACAATGACTGACAGAAACAGCCCATTCTGCCTCTGTCAGACAGAGAGAAGCTCCATCCCTCTGATGGGATCCTCTCCATCCCTCCATCCCATCTGGTTGTCCTCATGACCCTCCTCAGGACCCACTCCACCAGGTCCATGTCTTTGCTGTGCTAAGAGCTTCATAACTGGATGCAGCACTCCAGGTGGGATCTCACCAGAGCAGAGTAGAGGGGAAGAATCACCTCCCTCAACCTGCTGGCCACACTTTTTATGCTGCAGCACAGGACACGTTTGGCTTTCTGGGCTGCAAGTGCAGAATCGTGCCCAGCTTTTCATCCATCAGTACACCCATGCCCCTGTCCACAAAGCTGCTTTCAATCTCTTCATTGCCCAGCCTGTCTGTGGGGAATACCAGATACCAGGGGTTTCCCTGACCCTGTGTGTTGCACTTGACCCTGTTGAACCTCATGGGGTTCCCATGGACCCACTTCTCAAGCTTGTACAGGTCCCTTTGGATGGCATCCCTTCCCTACAGGTGGGTGTCAAGCTTCTCCCACTCTATAAGAGATCCATCTCCCCAAAAGCCCTCTCCGCCTCCTCCCATCCTGTGGCTAGCACATGCCCATAACATGTCAGTATTATCACTAAACCTGTGTGACAGTGACTGTGGCTGGTGTTAGGAGGCACCAAAATGGGGTTTTCATGTCACCTGGAGCAGCAAAGTCTTGCTCTGCATCACCTGTATCTCATGTCCTCATTCAGGTCTTTTTAGCCCTGGGAAGATGTCCCATGAGCAGACCCCAGCCTGCTCCCCCAGTGGGTACAGCAGCCCATATTAATGAGCTCATGCTAATATGAACTCATCCAATAAATACATCAAAAAGCCATGAAACTCTGGGATTTTGACATTGAATCAGTTTGAATCATCATTCCTCATGCAGCTTCCCTTTTCCAAAGAGCTCTCAGGCTTGTCCTTCCCCTCCCTACTTGCCTTCAGTGCTCTCTGTGCTCTGCTGTTGTTCAGGGAAGTTGCCATCGTATCTAATTGGGAAGAGACACCTGTAGAGTGCCTCTGTGCAGAGATAACTGGAGTGCATGGAAGAGAGACCCATCCCCTGTGGTTAATTTGCCAGTGCTGAGTTCTTCTTTAAATAGAGGCAAGGAGATACAGACAGAGCCAGGACATGGTGTGCACTGAAGTTTTCTTGGTGTAGTTTTTGCTAGCACAGGCTGTGCCTATAGTCTAGGGTGTGGAGTGGGCTCTTTATGCAACAGGGAATTGCAGGGAGACATCCCTTGGAATGTCAGCCAAGTGTGATCCCATATGGACCTTCTTGCATTGCCTTTGGTGCTTTTTCATCATCTTTCTTCATGGCAAGTTCAAGTCACAGAGCTGCTACTAAGGCTCAGCCCTTTCCCTGCCACCTCCTGACACCACTAATAAAGCTCTCCCTTTCCTCTAAGTCATTATTTGAACAAACTTCAGCTGTTTTGGAGAGCAAGGAGGGAATGAGTTCACTGCTTCAAGCCTGCAGGGTTGTAAAGAGCCCCAGCCACGTGCTCACTGTGCTTCTCACTGCTGAGGCTTTGTGGATGCATGGGATTATCATTTCAGACAAACCTCTCCGGCATGGCCCAGGGAGCAGGGAAGGATGTCTGGGTCATTCTGCTAATAAGGAGGCAGCCCCTAATGAGTCCATCTCTGCTCCCTGCCTCTCCAAGAGGGAAGGAAGAAACCTCAGAGTGCTCTGAAGTCAAGCTTGACTTCACAGCAGAGTTGTCTGCTCTATCAGGAATCCCTTGAACAAGGTTTGGTGCCATCATACCTGGCAGGTGGATCCTGACATATTAAATTTTATAGGAAATGTCATATTTGCAAGTCCAGGAAGTCCAGGCTGCAAAATGTAACTTGTTCCAGGCTGAAGTAGGATTTGGGGAGTACAAGTATGGATCCAGAGCCAGGAAAGCACTCAGGTTACTGCCATGCAGAGAAGCCTCAGGGGCAGGGTTTGGTTAACAAATGGCCAGTGTCTGTGCCAGAGACTCGGATGCACAGGAGTGTGGGTCCCTCAGCCTTTCTTCCTGGCAGAAGTCAGAACTCAACAGGAGCAGACTCTTCTTCCCCAGGGCCACAGCTCCAGTGTGCTGGGACCACAACTGGGTCCCTGCTGATTTCTCTAGTAACAATAGCAATTGATTTACAGAACACTGTTCTTTACATGCCTTTCTGCAAAGAGGGTCCTGTAGCAGGAGGGAGCAGCAGGGGATTCCCTGGCTGTATAATGCTGCTCTGACAACCCACCCCACCAGCAAAGCATGGTTAGCCCTCGCTGGTCCAGATGAAGGATTTCTCCTGGTGTTCCCCATCCCAAGTTCAGGCCAGCCAGCTGCAGCTATGACAGCCCCACAGGCTGCTTTTTGTGATACAAGTTACATGGAGGATGCCAGGCAGGTGTAGGTAGGAAGGGGATGAGAAGCAGTAGGTGCAGAGGGGTCTCCACACCTGCTTGGGCAGCTCCCAGGGTGACACAGTCCAGCTCTGTAGCTCTGCATCATTGAGGACATGGTTCAGCTTCTGCTTGGAATGCCACCTGTTACCCTGATTTATTTCTGTGGGATGCACAGGGTGCCTCTTGCTGACCATCCAATTGTATTGAATCCAGAAGGTCCCAGGCCCACTTTCTATTGATTTCCCTGCTCTCACAGACCAGTCCCCATCTCCTTCAATGTGTCTGTGATGGAAGTTTTATTAATGCAAAATTTTCCCTCTGGAAAATGAAGTCCAGAAATTAATAATGAATTAAAACAACTTGCCACAGGCATTGCTAATGAGCTCTTTGTCTGCGCAGCTCACATGAAAGGAGGTCATCGCTCAGCCGTTCCCATCGCGAATGGCAAGAAGATTAACCGCTAACATCCAGCGTGGGGGTCTCTCCTGAGACAGCAGGACAGGCTGCAGCTCAGCTTCTGCCTGGCTGGCTTGTCCTGCCTTATCCCTGCTGTGCAGGTTTGTCTCAAGGAGTCTTTACTACCTGAAGACACCTTCCTCCCCTCCAAACACTCAGGTTGCCTGTCTGTGTTGGGAGGACACCCGAGTCATTCCACTGAAAAGGACAATAACCTTGCAGAGCTTAAGGGGAGAGTGGAAAGTAATCTTGGAGGGGACTAGCAGGGCTTAACTTCACTGCCATAAGCCTCTTCAGGGACTCTGGCCCAGAAACTAACCTGGCACCACTCCAGTGCTGGGTCTGCATCTATTGTTCTTTTCCCTTATCTTGCAAGGCAAAGGGTTATCCTGCCTTATCTGCTACCACAGGCTTTGGAGGAGGCCCCACTGCAAAGGGTACTGGAAATCGTGCCCCTGCTGAGCCTCAGGGGGCTGTGCTGGGAGAGGAGCATCCACTTCTGGGCAGTAGACATGGGAAAGCTGTCACACCATGCTGACTACCTCTCCTTGGCTTTTTCAGCCTGGTCTCACTCAGCAGAAATAAGGAAGCAGCATGTTGCATTTACCCATCCTGGGGTGGGTGGGTGAAAGCTGGTGGTTATGGGTGCTGCTCCTCTCTTGATAGCTGGGGGTGGATGCCTCAGTGCCTGGGGCAAGGGAAGTTGAGCATCACTTCTCTATGATGTGACGGAAGAGCAGAGGGAACTTTCTCCTTGTCCAGGGTCCCTTGTGGCAGTGTTGTCTGACTGCAGCAGAGGGACCCATACCTTCCTCATATCCACAGGCAGCCTCTTACAGATCAATTCTTCATTGCTCTGTTCTGCTTTCTTGCAAAAGCTCAACTTATAACTTCCATGTGCTTAACCCAGGCTTGGGAAAACTCTGCTGTGTTTGAGGCATGATGTTTCACCCCTCTTTCCCACCCCTGCTCTCTCAGGTGGGACACCCAGCCAGGCTGACTGATGGCTCACCCCCTTGCTTGGCAGCACAATTGCTCGTTTGTCAAATAACTGAGTCACGCAGAGCACTGGGCGCCAGGCAGTGACAGCCACACAGCTCCTAGCCTGCAATACACTCCAGCATGGGGATGCCCAGATTCACCTCCACCAACTGTCCCCACCATGGCCTTGGCCATGGAGGAGTCAGTCCTGCCATGCATTCCCACCCCTCCTCTTGTAGCCCTGGGCTGGGAAGAAATCCCTTTCTGGTGCAGAGAGAATTTGAGCCACCCAAAAGAGAAAAGAGCAGGGACCCTTGGGCACGGGCAGGGGAAAACCAAGGCTTCAAACTGTACATTGACAGCAGGAAACAAACCCCTCTTCTTCTCTCTCCTTTAAAAGTTTGTGTTTGTTTGTCTGTTGTTAAGCTGAAAACTCACCCAATGCCCCCAGTAACTACCTGCACTGAGCCCGTGTATCTCTGAATTCACCTGGCAGTCTTGCCATCCTCTTCATCACAATATTTGTGTATATCATAAGTCAAACTGTAGCTTGTCCTTAAAATGCTCTGACAAAGAGAGGTTCATCTTGCAGGAGACAGGGATGCTGCAAATGTCCACCCAGCACAATGCCAGGAGGGAGGTATCTGAGGAGCCCCCAGTGAGACTGGTGTAGCTGGTGTGCTCTTTGCTTGTGTCTTTGATTTGACTCAAGGGGACAGGGCGCCTGACCATGGTCCCATGCCTGCTCCATTCATCTCTGAGCACCATTTGGGAGCTTGTTCAGGAGTGAAGGTCAATGCAGTCACCAGTGTTGTCGTAGCAGAGCCTCCAATAGTTGTACCTGAGAAGTTTGACTTGGGAATTAAAATGAAGCTGGTTGCATCCTACCTATTTGTTATCTGCCAGGCTGTTCCTCCTACACAGAAGCTTCTGTCGTATTCATTCAGAGGCTGCCTTAAGCCAGGGCTGCATTTAGGCACAGCTATTTCTTCTTTCTTTGCTGGCATGACCTAGAAACCCCCCATGCATTGATGTCCCCATAGGATGGGTAGAAAATGCTGTAATGCTCATAAGAATGCCAGGGAAATGTACAGAGAAGTAAGTTTGTCCCAGCTGTGTCAGATACTGTGACAGTGCTGCTGGATTTAGGGACATTTTCAGAGAGTCTGAGTCTTATGAATCTGTTTGAAAGTTAGGTACAAATCAGAGGGTTTTTTCTACTATAACTGTGTTTGTGTTTATAGGACAGAGCAGTTGATCAGGACAACAGGGTTCTGATGTCCCTGCCGCCCATTTTCTGCACAGCATTATAATTTCACCTCCATTTAACAACAGGTTCATGTCTGGGGTAACTGACTCAGCTGCTTGGCAGACTCGTTGGGGCAGTCAAGCCTGCAGACAGTTTTATTTTATTTTCACTGAGGTTTGCAGCACAGAGATTTGTAGACCAAATACTTATAAGCGGTCACCAGGGAACATTGTTGGGATCTTTGACCACAGCTGTGCCAGTGCTGCTGTAACAATTGCAGCTCTGGCATCTGGGGCTATGACAAGGCTGCAGGATCCTTTGTACCCGTTTTCTACAAGAGACAGGACGAGAGCTGTGCTATTGCCAAGGCTTCAGAAATCTGGCTGGAAGAACCAGAGCCCAGCAGGGCAGATGAAAATTCATAGAAGCAGGAGAACACATTAGAGTTAAAAGACAAATAAGGTTTTGCAGAAAATGTAGTAATGAACCATCCTCTGTTTCTCTGAGCTTGGCTTTTATTGTCTTACAAAGAGTATTTTGAAAGTGTGTGCTACTTTCCTGTGTTTCCTTCCAAGTGCCTAAATTTTAGGATGTATCCTTATCTCTATATGATAAGCAATAGTGAATGGGAAACTATTTTGTTCTGTCATTTACTTCTCATTTTGTCCCAACACATCCTATCTTTTGGCACTATGTATTTTCTTAGTGTTATCTATGCTCTGTGTGAGAGAGTGGGTGTCTGAATTGTGTTTGCAAAGGCCCTTGATAAAAAGCTTTAACAACTAAAATTATCAGAGAGGCAGGACCGGGCTGGTCCTGGTAGATCTGAGCACTGGCAGGCAGCAAATCATCTGTCTGCAGAGACATTAAGTGCTGAATAGGTCAGAATTGCCAGGTTTTTATATTTACCTAGGAGGGAAACTACTGCTCATTTCAAGGAGCTAATGTTCCTTGCAGATTTAGCTTGAACACCAGAGGGAACATAAAAGCAACAGCTGTGGAGTAGTTTCAAGGATAGTGTTTTCCTCCTCAAGCACAGTGCAGTTCTATCCAATTCTCCTCATTAATCACTTTCTTTCATTTTTGTTTTTCAGCCAAAGCTTTTGGCCAAGGAGCTGCTTGACTTGGTGGCATCTCATTTCAACCTGAAGGAGAAGGAGTACTTTGGAATTGCATTCACAGATGAAACGTAAGTGTGAGAAATTAAAGACTTAAGAGGCAACTCTTGGTTACAGAAAATCTTGGTGTAGAAACACTGTGTACACCAAGGTCCTAGACCAAGGTCTAGGGAGGCACGGACCAAATTACCACAAAATTTGAGGTTTTGTCTCAGGACAGGCCATATTTACCCCCAGATTAAATGAAAATAATAAAATTTGCACTGGAGAAACATTAAAGGTCTGCCAAAGGCTATGATTAGTCCCAGACTGTGACCCCTCAGTGCTACTGCACACCCTGTTACATTTTTCCAGCTGTTTTCTCTCAGGAGTTACACCATCCTTGGCATATGGACTGCGTCTTGTATGGACACCACCTTGGTTTGGAATAGGTTTTTTCTTTGTATCAGGAAAGAGACTTCCCACACCTAAATAATTTTAAAAAAACAAGATTTTCAAGCCAACATTGTGTCCCCAGAACAGCTGAGTCAGCAGTATTGCTGTCACGAGCCAGTTCCGCTCTCCTGCTGAAGTGGCAGGGAAATGTAAATTATCTGCTGGAATAATGATTCAGGATCGGGTAATCAGAGGCTGCTGGATAATTGCACAAACATATCCGCATTCATCTCGGCAGCAATCACCCCTCTAAAGTCAATTCCTTTGGCAAGCACCTGCCTTGGACAGCCTGAGGCCATCTCAGGACACAGCTCCAAGGATGGAGGAACGCTTAGCAACAGGCACGTGCAGAAGCAGGACCCGAATCAGATGAGAGTCCAGAATCCATCCCAGCTCACTGACATGAGTAGCTCAGCCCTGCAGATGTCCAACCCAACACAAATTAATGAGACTAATCCTCCAAGGAGAAACAGTAGGAGGCACTTGCCTTTTACAAAGCTGGAGTAGGAAATTGCTCCTACCCCTGTGTTTATTCTTGGAGAGAACAAGTTACTCAGTGGGTGCTGCCTGAGAGGCACAGGAAAGCCATGCAGGGACGCCACAGCACACTAGGAGACGAAAATGTTCCCTTAACAGTCCCAAGAGCACAGGTGAGAAACAAGGCACATCTCAAACTGTAACCAGAAAGCAACAGAGCAAGTCCCAGCTCTCAGTTCAGCTGGGTGGGCACAGGGCTCCCCTGGGAGAGCAAGGGAAGCTAATGAGGTGTCAGCAATTAGAGACACCCAGCCTCCCCTGCAACTTCCAGGTTTAACTGGGTGAGCAAAGGTCTGGGTTAGCAAAGGGAGGAAGTGTGAGAGCTGACAGAGCTTGAAGCTACATAGCAGATGCAGATGGATGTGCACGGTCCAGGCAGGATTCAAAGAGTTGAGTGGTGGCATCCACTCCCTTGGTCACCTTCAGACCTGTAGATGGAGCAGGGTGCTTTTCAGGAGATGCTCAGCCAGCCCAGATGAAAGATCTGGGGACAACCTCCCTAAATCAAGGAAGTGCACCCCAGAAACAAGCAATAAGTCCTAGCTGGTCTGAAGCTGGTCTGAAGCCCTTCTGCTGTCCCATAGTGACTCTGACATTTGCACTGAGGTTTCTTCAGTGCTGTGAAAATAACCCTTAAAAAAGTATTTCCTCTTCAGTTGTAAAATGCTTTGAAGAGAGTTGGCACAACCAGTAATTGTTTTATTTGACAGAACACAGCCAAAGAATATACCTGGGGCCTTGGGCAGAGTCTTGGAAATAGATGTCCCAAGCCAGCTTCAGAAAATAAACTGAACTGTCTATACTACAGATCTTAACCTGCAACATGAAATGGAAGTTTGAAAAATCCCCTTTCTTCAAAAAGTACTAAAACCAGTCTCCTAGTGTCTGTTTGCAGATCACATAACCCAAACCTTTACCTAATACAGACAAGGAATGTAAAAAGAAACCCTTTAATTCTGTGACACAGGCCCTCAGGGACTTCTTCACTCTCCACTGAGTTTCCATGTGCTTTACTTGAAGGGGACTCATAACCAGCTGAAACAGAACAAGCCTGGTTCATAAATGTAGTCTGAGGTTGGCTAAATGGCAAGTTTAGAAAGAAGAAAAGCCACTAAAGTATTAAATCAATTCTTCTATTTAAGAGTAAAAGCTCTATGAGAGTAATTTATTTAGAAATTATTTAGACTGGGGATTTCCATTCATTAGTTGTGCTCTATCATGACAACCTTAGAAGAAAATCAATAGGAACAACCTTTGCGTTGGCAACTTAATAGTTTCTCGTGATAATATAGGGTCATTACTGCATTCAGCGTGACTAAAATTAGATTGTCAGACTATTATGGAGGGGAGAATAACGCCTCCTATTTTAGTGATCATAGGAACGTTTTATAGCGTGAGCCATTAACTGCAGGAGAGCACAGGTCAAAAGGGTGTCCCTCTACAGCACCAGGGGCCAAGCTTCACAGGAAGCCAGAAGAGCAATATCCTGCTTGATTAAAAGTGAAAAGGGATGGGGGAAGAGCTTGGGTTTTAGTTCAGCTGGTTATGAATCTCACTAATCACCCTTTCCCTTCGGATCAGCTCCTCCAGCATTCACTGGGAGCAAGTGACCAGGATTAACCTTCTGTTCCCTGCAGACTCCCCATCTGGGCCATGGGCAGGGTTTTCACATCCCTTACTTGTCCTTAGATCTGAGTGACCTGCTCCATTGAGAGCTACCAACTTTTACATCCCACAGCTCCCCACAGAGCTGGGTAGCACCCTTCCCTGGAATACCCTCTCATCCCTGGGAGCTAGGGGAAAGCCTATTTCCACCCTCCAGCCATGTGGCAGAGCCAGGTGTCCCACATCCTACTTGAACAGCTGGTCCAACGGAGGGTGCAGCTCAGAGAATAATGTTCTGCTCTGGCACTCGACCAGTTCCTTTATCACCAAGTCCACAGTGTTGCAAAATTCGTATAGTTAAACTCTTATAGCCCATGAGCTTCTCAGCCCTTTCAGAAGTAATGGGGAAAATCTGTGAGCTTAAAGGGTTTTTTGTTTCTGTTGCAATTGATGGAAATATAAATAGTTTATATGAGTCACATTATGTGAATTGGGGTTTCTCAATGTCCGTTAAATTCAGAATGAGTCTGACACTGAAAGGGTGTGAATTGGTTTATTGGTCCAAATACCTTTATACACAAATCAATGTGGATCCACTTTTCAGAAAACTGGACACTAAGCAGTAAAACTGTATAAACAGAACCACCTGGAGGCAAAGTACTCATCGATGTGCCACTCTTTGCTTATGAAACAAAACAGAATTACAGCGCACAATCAACAAAATGGACCCTGGGCACCAAAATCCATACTCAGTCTGTATCCTAAATGGACCCAGGTTTTTTTCCTTAAAGTGATTATATGGTTGTTACTGACACACCAGTTTAACTGTCAACATGAGTACAACCAACAGAGGAAAATTATCTGGCTTCTAGTATTTGACTTCCCTATAGTTCGCCCAAAACTGTTTGCACCATTATTTCTGAATACCCTGATAGAAACATTTGAATGAACAAATCAATGGTGATAATGAAACAAAAAGCTACTTTGTGTCTCTAAATTGAACCGTGAAGGAAATCCAGCTAGACATGGGCATGTGTGAATGGGATCCCAGTGCAAGCTGCCTAAATTGGTCCATGAAAACTGTCAGGATTACTACATGCCTAGGGTTATATTCCCATACTTTTCCCTGTCTTACATGGGATTGTGCTCCATGAATAGTTCTCCTGACACCAGGAAGACAGATTCCAGAGCAAAGCGTTCTGTGGTGCAATGGCATGGGAGTTTGGCTCCCTGATAGTCCACATTCACAGGCAGATACCAGGGGCTGCTCACTGCTGCTGTTCTCTACATGCCACACATGCACTCTTGAAAACAAGGAGTTAGGTGACAATCTGCAGTGCAGAAGCCCCCAGCGATGAAAGATTGTAAGTAGTAATTGAGTACAGTGAGCAGTTAGCTGCTGGCAGGGATTTAAGTGACCTTCCTCCTCTGAAGGAGCTTTGGATTTAAGCTCCACGCAGATGAGACTAATGAAACTCTTCAACCTAAAAATTCGGTGGCAATTAAATGTGTTATCCACTGTGGAAGATCAGACAATCCAGTACTCAGAACTGTGTATGTGAACAACATAAATGTGGAACTGGTATGCATATATATATATGATTATACCAACCAGTTTCTCCCATTAAAATGCAACGAGAATGAAAAGAGCAAGTCTTTTCAAAATAAGAAGTACCTTGAAGTGATTTTTTGTTCTGTGCACCATGGCTTCTCAACCCTTCCTTGTGCAGCACGTTAGGCAAACCCAGACATTGCTGTTAAATAAACATAGAGGTAGACAGTAAGTCCATTGTCAACAGCTCGCCCTCGGTGGGACCTGGTGTGTAACACCATCAGCTGCTGGTGGCTGCTGCATTGGTGATACAAATGCAACTGGACAGGTTCAGCATAGGATGTCAGGTTTAGTGTGACTTTTCCTTGCTCTGACAGCATTTTGTACCATGGCCTACATGGTAAATGCTCAGGTTGTACTTAGGCTAGGAATGGGTGAGCATGGCTAGTTTCAATCCCACGTGTAACTGTAGCCTTCACAGCTAATTTCAGCCTTCCTGAGGCCTGTTAAAAGCAACATAACAGGACTTCATGACCAAAAAAAAAAGGTAGAAGATTTCAAGAAGGAGAATGCAGCAGGAAAGCTAGATACCTCTAATTTTTTGGGTACCCAGGCTGAGAATCTTTCCATGGGGATTATTTTTGACAGATACAGGAGTATCTGCCTTCTAAAAGCCAAACCCTGTTAAAGTACACATCTCTGCTGAATGACAGGGAATGGTGCATGGATCTCACACTAGCATGCCAGCAGCAGAAATGATGGAAGGAAACACCCTGCATCTTTCTGCATGCCCAGCTATGCATCCTGCCCAGAGCAAGACCAGTTAGTTTCTACATCCAGATGAATTAATATGGCAATCCTTACCCTGATCCCAGGCTGGGCAGACTTGTCCTCAGCCCCTGTACTGCAATGGAGACATATGCGGTGACCAGTTTGGCTTGAAAATCTGCATTATATCACTGCTTTCCAGTAGACACACTGCCAGCAAGTCTATGCCCCTAACTCACAGTATTGGCTGCCCTTTACCTAAAGTGAAAAAAATAGAGAAAAAAATTATTTTAAAATTTTATCTAGAGAAAAAGCTGTCTGAAAGTCACAGTATCTTGAACGGAAAAACATGGGTGTCTAGAGCAGGGGATAAAATAAGCTTTGTTCTTTTTGTACACCAGAAGATGTCCAGGATGAGTCTGAAAAGTCCCTGACTCCACATGTATCACTCGTACCTAGTTGAGACTTAGTACTTTTACAAAACAGATGCAAAGGCTGCTTAAACTGAATGCCTGACTTCTACATGGCAAAATTTGAGGAGAGCTTCTCAACATATTGATCCTGAGCCCACGAGAGTGATGGGTGGAGCTCAGCAGTAATTTAGAACCCCTTGGTTCGAAGCAGCTCGCTGTGCTCAGGTGAGCACACACAATGTCCCAGCAGGGTTCCAGAGCTGCCTGGGCAGGAAGGTCCCTGAGCTGCCCATCCTCTTCTGCACCTCCATAAGCTGGGGCAGCAGTACAGAAATTCCCATTGAACCCTGGTGATCCAAAGCCTCCTGAAAGTGCTACTTTCCTCTTTATTTATTTTTCTGGGAAAGATGTAGTGGGGGGGCTGTAAATCCAATTAAATTGCTACAGGGATGTCATTGCTTACTTTCTAAAAGGGCTTCTCAGTTGCCCAAAGCTCATGCACATGAAAACCCTTGGGAAAGCTGAGTGTTTTTGCTGTACACAGGGTACATTGCTAAGGCTTGTGGCAATCCTAGAAGGTAATTTAATAGTTTTTTTTAAATGCAGGCTGTTTTGTTCTTTTTTTTCATTCTCAGTGGAATGAAGAATTATTCTTGAGGATTATCTTGAGCTGGTGAATAGGCACTGGAATAAAGCTCAGGACATCTGAGTTCCATTTCCTGCTTTATTTGCTGCAAGATTCTCCCCCAAATCATTTCAGCTCTCTCTCCCCTTGCTCGTCTAGACAGCAGAGTACTGAAGGCAAGGTCTGCCTCTCCCTCTGGGTGAAATCTGGTCTGACTGAAATCAACAACCAAAAGCTCACAGGATGCAACCCTAGCATCACCGCAGGCAATGGCAAAAATCTGGCCAGCTTCAGTGGGGCCTGAATGTCACCCTAGGTATTTCCACAGTGCCTAATTTAACAGGGCCTTTATCTCAGCTGGGGAGCGAGATGCCCCTGTAATACAAATAATGGTATTTATAAAGTACCTCTCATGCACACACAGCACTCTACAATGTGGGGAACGTGACAAAGAACAGAGCTCCTGCCCAGCAAAGCTTCCAGCAGCAAGGCAGGAATGGATAAATTATAGGAGAAAATAACGACAGGTACCATCTAGGCAAAAGAAAAGCAGCATGTGGTAATTGTAGCTGGAATGCTTCATGGAGCAGCTGTTTTTCAAGAGCTCTCTGAAGAAGGAAAAAGGAGGGCTGGGCAAACCTAGAGAGGCTATTGCAGGCTTGTGGGTGGTAAATAAACTGTCTGAGACTGTAGAGTCAGGTTTAGCCTTGAGTGAAATACTGCAGGCGTCGTGGAAATTCTTAACCATAAGGATTTCTAATGAAAATCTTGACAGACTTTTAATGATACAACTGCTCCAGGGGCCTGTAATAAAAAGGTGAAGCTTATAACATTTTGGGCTGTCCTGATTGCTCAGTGCTGCCAGCTTTCACCCTGACAGATTGAACTTTAGCAGCTCGATTCCCAGACTGAAACACTGCCAGGATGATATCGCCTCTGCTCCTCAAACATTTATTGTGTGTTTTTCAAATATCATACAATAGTCCAGGGCAAATAGCACAGATTTTGGTTCACATTTTGTAACACCTCAGACCTCATTGCTGTGAGGAGTGAGAAAGCTCTTTGGTGCCAGGCTCAAAACTGTCTCTTCTCTTGCCAGGGGACACTTGAACTGGCTTCAGCTGGACCGCCGGGTGCTGGAACATGACTTCCCCAAAAAGTCAGGACCGGTTGTTTTGTACTTTTGTGTCAGGTAAGTGCCTGATGGCAAGCCCTTCCCATGGGATACAGCTACAGACAGCCTGTTTCCTGGAGGCCAGGAAGTGAGGCTGTCGGTTTCTCAGAAACACCTGTGGACAAACACTTCCACAGAGGTTTCTTTTGAGCTCTTTGGCTTTGCAAGCTCTTCTCACTCAAGTGTAAACAAGTAGTAGCCACACCGACACCCATAGCTGTCCACAGGGAAATGTTGTATGAGGGCAAGATCAGATGTTATGTATTTACACTTCTACTTGTGGGCTTTGAGCTGGAAAGTCCAAGCTGAGTAGGGTGGCAGAACAAAGCCCTCTTTCTGCCAGGATAACCCACTTGAGCCAGCAACCTGCAGGGAAAACACTCACTTCCTCACTGGTGAGCCATCAATTTCCTCTGGAGCCCACAGTGTCAGAGACCAAATTAATCCCTGTACAGCTCTGTCATATTCACCTTCTGAACTCAGTGCTACAGTGAATTACCCACAAATAGCAAATGATGACATTTTATGGCAGCCAGTTGGTTTCTACATGGCTGGACAAGACTATAAAAGTTTTAATGAAGATTATGGCAGTTTGGGAGCTTCAGACTTCATCTGGGATTTTTACAAGGAGCTGTTAGTGTTTGGAAGCTGCTGGAAGCTGGCAGTGCTTTTATGCACACAGTGCCTTTGCTTCCAAGGGAGATATTTTCTGAGAAGACAAATTTGCTCCTGCAGCTTTGAAACACCCAGAGAGAGGCTGGGGGCTGGGATGGCATATGTACAAAATTAAGTTGAGGGTTTTGACTTACTTTTAATGGATAGCTCATGTCTAGAACAAGCCAGTGCAGCATAACTGTGTCTTTTTCTGTTAGGCTTTCCACTCCAGTGTTATATTACATCTGACATCACTCTCATTCATTCCATAGTACCCACAAAAAATGAAGACCTACTTTTGAGTTTCTTCCCCTGAGTGAAGCTTTTTCTTCCTCCACATAGTGATTGTCATTCATTTAACTTCCATTACAAGGCAGGCTTTTCAGAAGAAGAGACTCTTTGTTCTGTTATGGCCCCATATTTAGTGGTGGATAGATCTTAGGACAAATCAAGACTGCACAAAGCTCTGTGAGTCCAGAATTAGCCTGATATCTCCCAGGAGAAGAATTGAGTCAATATTTTGGGTGCTTCAAACTGTAAGGGTAGATCTAGAGCTGAGCACCTTCAGCATGTGAGATCCAGATCCACCTGTGCCTAGAACTACACAAAACTGTTGGTGCTCATTAGGAACATGGCTAGTCAGTTGTCAGATATCTTGTCCAGAGGCCAAACTGGGGAATCTATGCTAAGACAGGGATCCCATGGAAAGCAGGGAAAGCCCTGAGTGAGCAAGAGCTAAGTGCTGGGCTTAGGAGTAGAACTGTAAAATGTGTGAAAGCTGGTGCTACTGAGCCACTCTCACATTCATTTCAAAGACCACTCAACAAGCATAAATATTGCCATCTGTATTGTTTTATGAAAGTTGGCAGCACGGTGGAGACCAGTCATTCTAGCAGGATCCCAGCCAAGAGGCATCCTAGGATAGAGATCCATAAAACAGTTAGTGAATGAGTGACCCCTCCTGTTCTGGAATCTCAGTCCATGGGGGAAAACTCAGCATTCAGTGCCTGCATGTGTGAAAACCAGACTGACTCTGGGCTTATACTCTTACTGATGGCAGTAATGAGTGGATCTTCACACTGAGTTACAATTTGGATTGGACTGGGGGCCAGATGCCTCAAGAGTTAGGAATGGGCATTAACTTACTGTGCCTTTTCAACTGCTTATTTCCCTTGTGAGTGTCAGATGCTGGCAGAAGTTGAAAAAGTTTCCCAGCACATGGCAAACCAGTGTACCCAGTTCCCATGTCCATCCCTAAATCTGATCTGAGCAGAAGGCAATTGAAGACACCTACTCCAGCCAGATGGCTGAAGTTGGAAAGGCCCCACATACCTGTTACCCAGTGGTTTCAGTTCTGACTTGGGAACTAAAGCAAGGGCTAAAGGAAAGGTTCTAAAGAGACCCACCAATAGACAAGGGTTTATTTTTGCAATCTGGGGGTGTGCAGCAGCTTGCAGAGCCATTCATAAACATACCATAAACAGAATGCTCCCTCTCCCCTGCTGCCATCAGGCAGAAAGCAGAGATAATTAGTGCTGTACTATACCTAATCACAAATGTGTTAATTTGTAAGGAACTTCATGCCCATAACACCTACTATGTCACAGGTAAAGGCTTGCCTGTGGTTGCAGATGCCTTTTTGCATTACCCAAGCATTGCAGCTGATAAAGCTCAGGCTTGGTGCTGAGAGTCCTAAATGAGGATATACAAGTAATACAAGTAACTGGATGTGCCAGATGCTCGTGACACAGAATTCTGTTTATTGCATCGGGATCTAGTAATTGTGTGGGTTTTTCCCTCTAGTAGAAGTAAATGTACAGTTCAATCACACTGCATAACTACTGAAGAGATGAAGCCTCAGGCAAGAAAAGTAAAGGGTAGTTTGTGAAGAGGAGAAGCTACAGTGAAAACATTTTCACCTTTAATGTGACCATCAAATGGTTTTTACCCTCAACATTCCTGCAGCAATGTTGAAGGGCAGCATGCCCACCAAAGATGCCACAGATTTTAACCTGCTCTAAAAGTACATTTAAAGGGAAGCCTGCCTTCTTAAGAAAAGGCTTCTTGAAAGAACCGTGCCAAAAATAGGAAGTTTCACAAGCTTTGCAGTGTGAAATTCTCCTCCCTTTTTTAAAATCTCTGCAGCACTGTTGAAGCTTTGTCTTTTGACACACATTTCCTTGGGGTTTGACACTGTTGAACACTGATCTCCAGTGTCTTTTTTCTCTTCCGTTATCAAAGACCAAAAATTTCACAGCATTGTGTCAAAGCAGGGGGATTTTAGAAGGCTGTTTTTAGCATTGGTTTGTAAGAATTTGCTTCTTCCATTGTTCATTTACACAGCTACTGAAGCCTCTCTGTCTTCAGGTTGTCATCTAGTGCTTCAATGAAAGCTTTCCACTGAGAGCAACATAGGAATCTAGGAAGCAATCAGAACTCTTGGGCAGCTGTGAACTGCCCCATGGCTATTGAGCAATATTATTTTATAAGACTCTTCTAATATCTGTTTACATAGCTCTAAAGACACACATGAAAGCAAGAGGGAGTGCCATGTGTCTTGCAGGGGAGGAGGGATGTTGGGCAACAGAATGGGAGTGATACTAGTTCTCACCTTAGAATTAGCTTCCCTGGATGGCTTCCTATAGCCCTGGTTGCTTGGTTGTTGGTGAGGCTAATTCCTTGCCTTAGATGGTTTACAAGCCAGATGAGAGTCACCACTGAAGTCCAGGAGAAGCAAAGGATGGGGATGAAGAAATGAGGGTTTGCCTGATTAATTGATTTTACAGAGGTGTTTTGGGGCCAGAAGAGAACAGAGAAAATGTACCTCACACCATGAGCCTTGGAGTAAAGTGCAGGAACCTAACTACAGTGTGGAGACCTGGGCAGCAAAGGAGGTAAATAGAGATTGCAGGGGCTCAGATGCAGGTACATCCTTTTGTCTGGGAAGGAAGCATTTTGCTTGGACTCATACAGACAGAAAGAAGGCAGAGTTACTCCTTTTGTGTAAAGCTTTGATGTGAGAGAGAGACAGAGCACAGAGATGCTGTTTGTTCATGGAAAGCAAAGTTGGCCAGGCTCTGCAGTGAGTTCTCATCCCCAAACAATGGCCATGTGAGATTAGCAATCCTTATAGCAAAGGAACCACCAGCATGGGTCTGATCTCTTTATCTTCTGTATGTTTGTCATGCTGTTAATTTATATGAACAAGCTTAGCAAATAAAATTCACTCCACTGGTGGATCTTTTCCCAGGAATGAATATATTTGTTCTCAGGGCAACTCCACCAGCTGAACAGTGACAACTCACTGCAGAAGTCGTCACACTAAATCAGAATATGTCTCACATGGAAAGGCTTTTCTTTCAGAAAGGCATGGAACAAAATGTGAAATAAATCCTCAATATTCAAATACACTGTGGGGCAGAGTTTGTATCTATGGGCTGGCAGTATTCCCACAAAGGAATGCCTGTGTTCAGCAACATCTGGCATGTGTTCATATGTACTGGCTAGGCTGAAGTCAGCATGGGAGCTGTGGGGGCTCAGGACTCTCAATATTGAGGCCAGACATTTTGCCAGGTTACCACAGTTACTACAGAACAAAGTAGCCCTAAATAAGAAACTGGCACTGAAACAGAGTGCAAAGCTCATGGGTGTCTGTGCTCCCCTTAACCCGAAGGAACACAGCTCTGTGTGTGCTGGCAGTGGTCCGGGTCTGAGGCAGGTGGCGTAGGTGGGCAGTCTGAGATGAGATTCATCACACCAGAGCTGAGATCTTTACCTGGCAGACAGCTCTATGTCACAGCTAATTAGTGCAGCCTCCCTGTATAACCACTGGAAAGAAATAGGCACCTTTCAGGAACATTTCATCTGACTTATTTCATCTGACTCATCCAAAGATGACTGCTTTGGAATTCAACAAGTTGCAGGCTTAAAAAACCTGTGTCTCTTCTCTGACCTCAGACCCCTGCTCAGATGTAGGCATATTCACTTGATGCATCCCTCTGTCCTATCAAATCTAGAAATTTTAAATTATGATTTCAAGCAGGTTGGCACAGCCAGGGTTGAGGAAGCATTTCCTATCTACGTGGTTTCACCTGGCTATCTAAATGGAATTGGACTAGATTTCAGCTGTTAATGAGGCCTTATGCTGTTTTAGTCTTTGAGCCCTTTTTTGTAGGCATCTTTAAATCTGTATTCCATTAGAAAAGGACTAATGCTAACAGTGAAAGAAGCCAGAGACCATCTGAAAACAGTTGACCTGGGAAGGAAGAGAGACAGTTGTTCTTAATAGGGCTAGCTGGACCTTAGAACTTGTCACTGAAATGCATTTCTGCCTCACTCATGGGCCAGAGACACTTGTGGGGTGCAGATTCAGAGCATCCTGCTCCCAACTCCCCAGGTGACAAACATGGGATCCCAGCACACCATAGTTGTGTATGCCACTCACATCCACTCAGCTTTGCTTCTCTCCAAGAAATCAGATTAGGGGTTGTGATGACAGCAGCCTGCCTTGGCAAGAAGAGCTGAATAGAACCACACAAAATTAACCTCAGCAATTTATTTCTCTCGCATGTAATGGGCTCTGTTTCTCCATCCACAGTTTTCTGCATCAGAGAAGGGTATGTGGTGGTCCAACACTTTGCTTCAGGCAGGGAATGAGGGAATTAGCAGCTCTTGTCTCTCCCCTCTGGGGAGGGAGAAGGAGTAGACAGCCCTCTTTCTGCCCCATGGTATGAAACTGGGGTTTACAGGGACTGGGGGAAATGCAAGAACAGATTATCAAACACATTAAATTTGCAACCAGGGGAGAGAACGAGAAGTGTCAGAATTTGCTCTCACCCAAGATTCATTACACCTGTTACCACCCAGGAGAAGTTGCTGGGGCAAAATTACATATATACAAATCACTTTGCTCCTCTGCTCTTCCTTCATCCTGTGCAGAGCCCTCTGCACTGCAAGGAGGGCAGTGCCAGACCCCAGTTTGCCATGGAGCTTGATCATTCCAGGAGAGCTCAGGGAACTGCCCTGAGATGTTTCAGCACCTTGGGGTGCTCCATCCATATTCTCATGGCTAGCTGTCTCTTCCCAGAGCTCCTTGCAGCTGTGCTGTCTCCCTCACCCACTGCCAGTACCAGTATGGAGCCAGAAACTCCCTGAGTTTGTGCTACATATAAGGGGAGACAAAGAGCCATGTCCTGCTCACATTATAGCTCTGCATCTCCGTGCACTGTTGTGGGATGCTGTAGAAACAATAGCAAACAACAGAATATAGAGCCCACATAATCAAGCCAGTTCCACCAAGCTGCTTTCAGGGGCTCCTGTGAGCTCCTCTGTCTGTAAAGCTCGTGCCATAGCCCAGATCTCTTTGCACAGCATGTGTTTTGCTGGTTGGTGTGCACCAGCTGTGTGTACGCTAAGCAGGAAGATCCCAAAAGCCAGCAGCCCTGCAAACCCCCTCCTCCCAGCCAGCCGCAGTGTATAAATACAGCCACTCAGACCTTGTTTGTGCTGGAAGACAAGGCTCCCTGCAGACAATTTATTGCAGCCTTCCCAGGGTGGCCCCCTGCTCTGTTCCCCCCGGGGGAAGGTGTAATAAATTGCCTGCGGGGAGGCTGTGCTCCTCAGAGGCTCTTTAGAGATATGAGAAACTTCTGTCCAGTCAGAAGATTTACTTGTGTGAAAACCGACCTTTGCTTGAGGAAGGGAGCTAATGGGGCTCTGCTACTTAGCACACAGCGCTGAGCTAAGCCATCCATTACACACACATCTTAATAGCAGTCTGGCTCTGGAGTCCCATAACATCATTTCTGTTTTCTGCTTAACTAGGAATATATTTGTATAAGTGAGCTGTGTTGAGAGAAGGGGATAAGTTGTTTTTCCTTTCCATTCAGCTACCCAAGGGGGCAGAAAAAACGACATTCTGAAAATTTGTTGTTTTGAGCCACATTTTGAATGTGTTGATGCTGGCAGCATTGTCTTGTCTAATTTTGGGAAGCATTTAGGCTGCATGATAGGTACCATGCGGAAATGATGAATTCTGTCAGTGTAGGATTTGTAGCTAATTTGGATCAAGCTGCAATAGCTGTGTCAGTGCCTACACACGGATTCTCTGACTGGGTCAAAGTCATGCAGACATTGTTTCTGTTTTCACTGCAATTTGTGTTCATACCTTACACCAGTGGGTGTGATGGGCTGTCATCAGTGCACAACACGAAGGTCTGCTATGAGGGGTCCCATCACCGTGGCATTGACCAAGGGCTGAGTCAGTAAATAAATGACCCTCATGCCAGCTTTGACAGACAAATCATTCCTTCATGTGCTGCTGACAACACATGGGACAGCTGGAGGGATTTCTATTCCTAAAATGGTCCAAAATCCTCAGATAAAAGATGGTCTCTAGATGCTGAGGGGTGGTGTTATGCAAGACAGTGCACCCAGCAAGTTACCTCTAATAGCCAAAATGTGACTCCTGGCAATGACCAAAGAGCAGGAAAGGGCTGTGCTGATGCTCAGGAGATTGAGGGGCAATTCCCCTGGTGACTGAGGGAAAAGAGGAGGAGGGCAGTGTGCTGCTGTGATCCAGTCACTGCCCTCACCTCACATTTGGGACAGATAAGCACATCACTCCAAGCCAAGAGGAGCTGCAGCAGCTTTTGTACAAAAACACATCTTTTTGTGCAAAGATGCACTTCTCCTGCAAGCCAAGCTAAGCTCCAGGGGACATTGCAGTGGTGGAGTGATTTACAGACTATGTTGAGCTGGGTTGCTGCTTTTATAGCTTGGGCAGGCCAGGTTCCCCATGTGGGTAGGGGGCAGAGGACTTACTATACTCAGGTCAGTGCCTTTGCTTGATGCTGTAACCAATATGAGGGAGGAATGTAGCTGCACTACAACCTTGATTCCTTCCCTTCTCTATGTTTATACTGGAGCACTTGGTATTTTGCAAAGACTCCCAGGATATACAGCCTAGAAGAGATGAAGAGAGTTGGTCTCTATATATTCCAAAGCAGATCCCTAAGTATTTTGTACCTGGAGAAGATGAGGCATAGGAATGAGCAAATATCCCCAAAGCACATGGTTTTCCCAGGATTCAATGGGCCAACATTTTAGAAGCACCAAGAAAAACTGATTGACAGTAGGTAAAGATGCAGAAAACTTCATAATGTAGTGCAGCTGGTGAGAAAGAGAGAGGGAACAGGCCCAGGTTAAAAAATATCCACAGCTTTTTATTTTGTTAGCTGCAATTCCCTGTATTTCTGGAATCAAATTCACCTCCAGTGTCATGGTTTCCCCTGCAACAAGGTAAAAGTTGACACAGGTCTCTCTTGCTGCCTCCTGTACCCTGCATACCAATCCCAGGTGCTGGATGTGGAGGGGCCTGAGCATGGCACAGGCACAGGAGACGTGACATGGGATCCAAAGCAAAATGAATGCAGAAAGGGAGGTAAACTGAGCTTTTTAGCTGATTTTCACTCCTGACTGATTACTTAACAGGCCAACTATTTAGCATGAGCATTGTCTGCTTTTAAGTGTCAGCACATAAAAGTGTGTAGCCATGACTATTAGCAAACAGGGCTGGAACATAAAAGGAGCTGTGCAGCCTGTGTTGTTCAGAATACTCATTTAGCATGACACACTGGACATAATGACATCTGCATTTAAGTCCATTATACCGACACATACGATTTTTCTTTTCCTGCTTAGCAAATGGCCTCATATTTTTCAAATTATCCTCTGAGGGTCTGAATGACGTGGCGAGGGATAATGAGCCAGACCTCAGGATGGATGAGGCAGAAAAGGGGTGTTCTCCTTTACCCATTCCTTTGTAATAATGAAATAAGGGCTAGTCCATTGACAGGGTCACTGAGCTCTGCTGACAGCTCTGTCCTGCATCCCAACCAGATCAGAGTCAGCCAGCTGGGAAAGATGTGAATAGAAGTTTTTGGATTAGCTAGCTCCCACCAGACTCAAACTTCAGAAGAATGAGGATGGTATCACTGCCTCAGGAAAGATAAGACATCTTGTCTGAAGTAGACAAGACATCCATTTGCTGTGGTCATGTTTTGAAATACCATTGTGTTGAAGATCACAGTGAAATATTTTTACCATTTGGCAGGTTCTGCTTGGAAGTAAACACATGGGCTTGTGCTCTCAAATGCTATGACAATTTTATCTGCCCAGTCAGCAACTCAGCTGCAGAGAGCCTGGTCCCTGCTAGGTGATAGATGGCCAAGTTCAGGCTGACAGGATATGTCTAGGGCTAAGTGTTAGAGGCAATGCTAAATATTTTGTATTTGACAGTTTCTTTTGGTGTATGGAGATCAGGAGTGCTTCTCATTTTTTCTCTCACTGTGCACACAAGCACCCCACCAGCTCAGGTGCTTGGCAGTCCTGAATTCTTCTATTCCCACTGCAAGGACAGAGCACTAGTGTTCAAACACCTTCCCAACACTGCTAAATTTGCCCATCTGCACACACACACATACACCTGGGTTCACAGACAAGACCAGCAGCAGCAGTAAGGGATTCTCCATCTCCTAAAGAACCACTTATGAAACTGCTGAGTCCAGGACCCAGTCAGGCATTTCTCTGAGCCATGAGTCAGAGGTGGGTGGGCCTGTGTGTAACGCAAGGGAGAAATGGTGGTAGTACCAGTTTCCCCTCACTCAAGGAACAGGAGTTTCCACAAGCACCACTGTGAGTCTGTGCCTGGCTGGTTATGATGGGAATTGCCATTCATCACAGCGTGAGGGAGCTTAAGCTGTCTCAGAGAAAGTTGTCAGTTAACCAACGCTTAACAGAGAGGAATCTGATCAGTATGAGACATGTCCTTGCAGCTAAAAAGCCTTAAATGTTTCAGATGCAGCAGCTTCTGAAGTCCTCCAAGACACCTTCTGCAGTGCTTATTATTATTTCCCTGCTGCTGAGAGGGAGCAGCCAAGATAGGCACTTTGTGTTCATTATCCAGCATAACATTCACTGGTCTATTTAATTAATGCTTAGAAAATGTACTTGATGAATTACAAGTTACTGGGGGTGGGGAGGGAGGAGAAATGAAGAAATAGATTAACACTGGCTGATCTTTTAAATTTTATCAAAAATTATTCCTTTGGTTTTACACTCACCAAGTCTCATGGGGTGTTCCCCCTTCCTGCAGGCAGCTAATTTCTCACAGGCACAGTTGCTGGCTATCAAGGAGCCTCTTGTAGGAGCTGTTGGAGGCAAAACTATTTGCTGAGTGTGTATTGCAAGAGATGCAGGTAGTGGAGCAGAGGTCTTGGACACATTGTACTGCTTGTTTCCCTGTCCAACCTATCCATTATATCCCAGGCACATCAGCTTCACATCACATGAAGGAATGCTGCTCTCTGGGGAGTCCTCAACAGAAATCTGAGAGCTGCCTCTCAAAACTGATGATCTTGAAACACGCCTTCAAAGGCTCCTAAGCTTAACAGGCAAAACAGACAGAGGGGGGCAGAGAAGGGAGGGGTGTTTCCTAAGCCCAGCTCAACAGCCCAAGCAGCTAAATGATTTTCTGAAGGTCACGAAGGAAACCTGGGTCCAAGTTGGGAATTCAACCCAGATTTTTGTTTGCTTGGTTCATTGCCTTAGCAGCTGGATGCTCCTGCCTGCCTCCTTAGTCATTGACATTGGTCATTGTAACGTGTGGGCTCCTTCACTGTGTTCATAAAAGATGGAAACAGGAGGAGATATGACAGAAACTAGTCATAAGTGCTAAAAAAAAGTGTCTTTCCTGCCCTTTTTGTTGTTACTGCAGCAACTGTGAATTCAAGGTAATCTACTCCAGTTCAGGTTTTCTGAGCTTGTCACACAGAAAATCCCACAAGAGTTCCCTTTGCAAATCTGTTTTCTTTTAAGTAGCACCAGTTTCCTGGTGCACATGTTCTGCATTTGTCTGGGTGCCTGTGTGAGAGCCAGTAGCTTCCCAGCTCACTCTCCACTGCGGAGATCACTTGAGAATTGGGTTTTCTTTGTGAGATGAAGTATCATGTGCAGGGTCTGTGCTCCCAGAGACTTAATTTTGTACAGAAAACGATCTATGTCCATGTGGAAAGCCTTGGGAAGGCTCCCTGCAGCCTTAAGAAATGCAATATTGCCCTCTAGTGATGACGAGAACGGTCGCATTTGAAGGCTGAAACAAAAAGCTTTTTGGCTAATCTTCACTGGGATTCAAAATGGAAAAAAAATGTTCTTGTTTTCTTCTGACCTTGGAATAAGAAAACCTACCATCATAACTCAGAGAGCACTGGTAGCAGTGATAAGAAAAGAAGGTTGTTCAAGAACCACAGAATGTGTAAAATTAGCATTATTCTCCATGAATTCAGCAGATGGGAAGCCAGCTGCACTCAGAGAGCAGATCTAGTAAGAAGGTTCCTTTTTTAATGCATCAATTTTTGCATTTCTAAAGCCAAGTATTTTCTTCATTTGGAAAAAAAAAAAAAGGCCACTTTAAGGGCAGGAGGTAAAACAGTGAAAACCAGAAAAAAATAAGAAAAAGTTTAATCTTTGTGCTTCATCATCACTACATTCAAATGTTTTTGGTGTCTCGTGGGTTTGATTGGTTGTTGGTATTTTCTTGGGGTTTATTTTATTTTATCCAGGTTTTATTTTTATTTCTCTTCTGAAGGGGGGAGAAGGAAGGGTAAAACAGACAGGAGCCCTTCAGCAGATGAACAAAATGTTTCTCTCACTCTAATAAGCAATGAGTTGGTTCTGCCTGTCAGGAAATAAAGTGTTTTGAAGAGTCTTCAGAAGACACTTAGGAGCACTACAAAACTTTGACCTTTGCCCCCAAGAAGGTTGCATTTAAGGCCCTGGACTCTGCAAATAGCTGGATGTGGACAATCCCTTCAGCACTTGTGTGAAGTTTCAGGAGTGTCCGCAGGTCTGTCTGCTCCCAGACAGCAGGGTCAGGGAGTGGGGTTTCTCTGTAACTGGACCCTGCATGTCAACCCAGATTTCTAAAGAATTTGGGTTTTTAAAAGTCCCTAGTGTAGACACCATTTCCCCATCACCTTCCCTATTCTAATTGCCTCTGACAAGGCACGATAGCGCTGGAATTTATGTAAGGAACATTGCTGTCACTGCACTGCAATTTGAAGATCACTACCAAACAGCATCACCATGTATTTAATTTTCCTTACCTAAAACACTACGTAAATGCAAAATTCACCTTAACATTCACTGAACGTAGCCAGGGTTTCTCTGTTACTACAGGAACACACAACATACCTTTATGGAATGATCAGTCATTAACATTGACAGTATCCAGAGCATTTTTTCCCAAACAAAAAAGATCTCAAGGCAGAATTAAGGGCAGGAGTCAGTTCTCACAAAGCTCTCTCAAAGTTCATTGCCAAAGCATCAGACCTTCAGAGCAGGCAGGACATGGAGTACTGAATATATTCACACATATCATGAGCTTTCAACATAATTGCAAATATTTGGGGCAATCAGCCAATGCAAACAACTGGGTTTTTCTGACACTGAGGGTTTGAGCTTTCTCCTGAGTTCTGAGAAATCCCTTCAACTCAAAAAAATTAGATTATGATCATTCCCTGTCATCCTTATCATTGTTATTTATGATACTGGTAAACTGTGCAAGGTTAGTAACTACTGTCTTACTGTGAGACCATAGATATAATATGTAAAGAACCCTGTATAAAATTTGCTGATGGGGACAGGGCAGGAACCCAGAAGCGCATTTCTGTAGATTAATATTTTACAAGATGCAGGTTAACAGCACATAATTTTTGTGATGGGTAAAGGAGTGATGAAGAAATGCTGATGGTGACAATGTGATGGCAAACAAAGGTGAAGCTTACAAAAAACCAGAATAAAGGTTTATTTTAAGTCTAAAAATAAAACAAAGGATTATTTAGAACCTAAATCATCCACTTGATGATCCAGTTCCTTTGGTATGGCTGGGGTGGTGGTGACTGATCACGTCCTGGAGTGTGCATGAGCCTCCTTCGCTACCTCAGTCTGGTGTAAGAGAAGAAAGTTCATTTTTAATACATTCATCATGACTCCATTGACCACATTTTTCATTTAATAAGTGCATTTCCGTGTTTTGCCCTAGTTCCCTCGTGTCTCACCCCTCTTGCTTTCCCNTCCTCGCACATTCCCTCACTCCTCTGTCTCCAGCTGCCACCACACTTGGCAGCAGCTTTCCTGTCAGAGAGTGGTTCTGAGGTAAAACAGTACTGGAAGTAACTCTTGTGGCTGGCAGGAGGCAATCTGCACTGCTAAAATTATAAACCGGCTTGTATTTAGAAGGAAATATCTGGTTTTGTGTTAAAAACGCGCTCTGGGCCGAGTGGCTGTCGTGAGGGTTTCCGGCCCGCAGAGGGCGGCAGTGCGGCGCGGGCGCCATCTTCGGGGACGGGGCAGCGGTGTGTGTGTGAGGGGGGAGGGAGGGAGAGGGAACGATGGAATGGCCTCGGTTGGAAGGGAACCGCAAGAATCGT
>VXBC01004820.1:331294-369430 GCA_013399945.1 Ploceus nigricollis | reverse complement strand
CATTGTTATTTATGATACTGGTAAACTGTGCAAGGTTAGTAACTACTGTCTTACTGTGAGACCATAGATATAATATGTAAAGAACCCTGTATAAAATTTGCTGATGGGGACAGGGCAGGAACCCAGAAGCGCATTTCTGTAGATTAATATTTTACAAGATGCAGGTTAACAGCACATAATTTTTGTGATGGGTAAAGGAGTGATGAAGAAATGCTGATGGTGACAATGTGATGGCAAACAAAGGTGAAGCTTACAAAAAACCAGAATAAAGGTTTATTTTAAGTCTAAAAATAAAACAAAGGATTATTTAGAACCTAAATCATCCACTTGATGATCCAGTTCCTTTGGTATGGCTGGGGTGGTGGTGACTGATCACGTCCTGGAGTGTGCATGAGCCTCCTTCGCTACCTCAGTCTGGTGTAAGAGAAGAAAGTTCATTTTTAATACATTCATCATGACTCCATTGACCACATTTTTCATTTAATAAGTGCATTTCCGTGTTTTGCCCTAGTTCCCTCGTGTCTCACCCCTCTTGCTTTCCCTTTCAGGTTCTACATTGAAAGCATCTCCTATCTGAAGGACAATGCCACCATCGAGCTGTTTTTCTTGAACGCCAAGTCCTGCATCTACAAGGTGAGGACTTGGGGAGCTCTGTGTGGCACCGGAGTGGGCTGAGACACCTGGATCCGCGTTCCCTGCCCCAAAATTTACACTGGTCACACCTGCACTTCCAGGCACNCATCTTCGGGGACGGGGCAGCGGTGTGTGTGTGAGGGGGGAGAGAGGGAGAGGGAACGATGGAATGGCCTCGGTTGGAAGGGAACCGCAAGAATCGTCGAGTCCAGCTCTTTGCTCTGCACGCATAAAGCCCAAGAATACCGCCATGTTCCTGAGAGTGTTGTCCAAAGGCATCTTGAACTCTGTCAGGCTCGGTGCTGTGGCCACTTCCTTGGGGAGCCTCTTCCAGTGCCCACCCTTCACCCTCTGGGTGAAGAAGCTTTTCCTGATATCCAGCCATGTGTCCTTTTCATGTCACTCCCTTGGCATGTCACTGTTCACCAGATAAGAGTTCAATGCCTGCCTCTCCACTTCCGCTCGTGAGGATGTTGCAGATCACCATGAGGTCTCCCCTCAGCCTCTTCTCCAGGCTGAACAAGTCAAGTGACCTCAGATTTGTGGGACAGGAGGAGTTTATGGGTTTATATGTGAGTGGGGTAAAGGTGTCTGTGGATATGCACCGAAGATCACCTTGTAGAGGAACAAGCCATGCACTGAGGAATGTTTTTGTATGAGTAATTCCCTCCCTGGTACACTCCTGAGAGGCCAGGCTGCTGTCCCTGGCACTGCCCCTAAGAGCAGCCCCTTGCCAGGTACTGTGTGCCAGAGATAAGGCATCCTGGCACATCCTCAGCTTGGAGGGATGCCCACAGCAGAGCCATGAAGCTGATCCCTCTCATGCCACAAGCCAGCTGTACATGGCAAGGTCTGGAAAATCAACCAGCTCCAGACCACACTGAGGTGGAGATTGGCAGTGTGCAGACTCAGACAGGTGGGCTGGATGTTTGGGACTGGGAGAGGTTTGTCAGCAGCTGGGATTCCCTGGGAGGATCCCTCCTACCTCCCTTTGTGCTGGCAGAGGCCATTCCTGTGACTCACCTCCATCTGCCAGAGAGGAAGTGGTAGGAAAAGACAGATGTAGTCAGAGATTGTTCCGCCATCTCACAACCCTCAGCACGTTTGTGACCTGCGAAGCCAAGTAGATTACACCAAACCTGGAGCCTCACTTGACATTTATATGTCCTAAAATGCAGGGACTTTTGTATTTTCTAAAATGCAGGGCAGAAGCCAGAAAATTCCTTTTTTTCAGTGCCCAGGAACTAGGCAGGGCTGCTGAGCTGAGCTGTGCAGTGCTTTGCTCTCCGGCAAGGCTGCAATTAGATGTGCTTAGTCAGCCTTCTCCAGCAACAAGCTCAGTGAGCATCACGTTTTGGTTCCTGGGGAAAGTTCCTTTTTGAAGTACTGCCAGGAAAAGCTTACACTGTTGTTCTTTTTTTTGGAGAAAGCTTAATAAGAAGAAGAGGGGAACAAAATAAAGAAAACAAAGTGCCTGCAGATCTAAGTGGGTCTATTTTAGTCTGACCTCTCCTGAAACCGTTACTTTGCACATTCAAGCTGAACGTCTCTCTCCAAAAATAGCCCTGCTGAAGTCCCAATCTCCCATGCAGATCCTTCCCCCTTTGACTTCCAGGCACAGTAAGCCATGCTGTGGTATTGAAAAAGGCGCTGAATTTGAAAGTTGGGTGCAAAGTGTCTTCTGAGGCTCAGGGCGAGCACCCAGCCTGGCAGACTCCTCTTAATGTGAAGTTGTGGGGAACTTGGTGTCTAAGCACAGCCAGTGTTTGTCATTCCTGCAGCTAGCACATGATGTCGCATGCTGCCAAACCTCGAGAGCTTCCTTGTTGCGCCAAAAGTTTCCTTTTTTGGACTTCCCATGGATACCTCCAGCCCTGGCTCCCCTGCAGCCCAGAAGGATCAATGTGTGTGAAACGGGGAAAGGTCTGAGGTACTAGCACAGTGTTAGGAACTAACACTATGGTAGCACGTCAGACCTTTCCCTGTTGATCCTCCAGACACACATCCTCAAACATGCCCTTACTCAGGGTGGGGAAAAATAAAACTGAGGCCAGCAGTTTGGGGCTGCTGGTCACTGGGTTGCCACCTGGCCCTGTGTTGGGTACTGTGCTCCTCTGGTTGTGCCCACTGCCCCCACTCACCAACCCTGTTGAGTAGTGAGACATTCGTGAACCCACACACCCAAACCCTTGCACAGGACGAGCAAGACACTTTTGCCAGAAAGGCCAAACCACATTTGTACTACCAAAGCAGACAGGGCTTGGCATCAGGCACTGTCCCTTGATCAGACAGGCTGTTTAATGACTCGCGCGTTCTGGCGTGGGTTTTGGCCTGTGCCAACTAGCTCTGCCCCAGGCGTTGCTTCGGCACTGATCAGGGATGCGCACCTGTTCCAAATAGGCAACACAGTGGTGGAAACCCCATCTGGGACTGGGGAAGAGAGGGTGAGTGTTTAGTCATGAGCTGTACTGTGCCCCATGTACCCTTGGGGCCAGAGAATGGGCTCTGGCCCACTTCGCCTGCCAGTATAGACTTGACATAGCATCGACACATGGTTGCATGGACTTGTTTGTCCATGCCATGCCTGATGCTCCCAGACAGGAGGAAGACTAGGTGCTCTGGTTCTACTCTGCATTGCCTCTTGCTATGGGATGTGCCTGATAGCCCCAGCCCGGCCCTGCCTGCAGCTGAATCAACCTCTTGCACCAGCCGCTTCCCTTGGCACAGGCTCATCATTGGTGCAGGTGCCTGCGTGACTCAGGCAGTTCAGCTGAGAGGGGAAAGGTGTGTTTATTGCCCGTAGCAGAGCTGCTCTTCACTTCCCAAGGAGTCGTTATGTAAGAGATTAACTTATTTGAAAAAGCTGGCACTAGTGAAAGCCAAGGACACCTGGATCTTATCCTGTGTTTTGTTCCCTTTGTTGTTGATTTTGCCAGAGACAAGCCAATGCAGCAATTGTGGCTTGTAAATGAGGTGTGGCTATGAGTTGGCTGGAGCATGGATCACAGCAGTGATCTATATTTAGATCACTCATTTCTTGCCAGATGAAGTAAAATATTAAAAACAGCAGCTTAAATAAATACAACAGAAAAACCACTACAGGAATGAGCTGAACAGTGACCCAGTTTACTGGGCCATGTCCATAGGAGACAATGTAGGAGTTCTAATTGCAGAACAGAGACCTAAACATTATCTCAATAAAAGCCCACTAGCTCCCCAAAGGCAGGGACCAGAGAGTCAGAAATAGCATGCTTGGCCTCCAGGGTAATGCTTGTGCCTCCCATCTCAAGCATCTTTGATGCTTGGACTGCATTCTGCACATTCAGCCAGAGCAGTGCCTGGACCCCTTGGTTCTGTAACTGCTGTGTCAGGCACAGCAGAGGAATCCTGAGAGGATCTGTTGGGACCATCTGTGTTCTTCATGTGACCATGGTGTCCAAGTAAAGCCCTCCAAGACTGCTTTCATCAGTGGCAGGATCCTATAAAATGGAGCAAGGAAGATCTACCAAAAGACTTGCTGTCAGAGCTCATTCTTAAACCACCCCCAGCCTCAGTGCTCTTGGGGATGGAAAGAACAAAACCAGGGCTCAAATCCTGCATGAGCGAATATGGTTCATTTTCCTGTAAGTTTACCTTTTTCAGTGGCCAGAGAAGTCCAGTGGGGGCTTTGATACCACCTCAGTGTGTCAAAGACAAATTCTCATTCCTTGCTTCTGTGAGCCAAGGACAAAGCTGTGTTCCCTTGAACCGTGCTCACAGATGAGGGCAAATAAATCTGTATCCTAGACTGCTTTTCACTAAATCACACAAGAAAATAAAATGTACCCTGATCCTACCCCTTCCACCTGCCTTCTCCTCACTCCTCCCCCAGGAATCCCTTCATGCCACATCCAGTTATGCTTCATTAACCAGCACATTACACTGAATATTTGGCTTTTTCCATATCTTAGTGGGCAGGTTGTCTCTCCCTTTTGTCTCCAGGAGCACAGGGAATACTTTGAAGCCTAGCCAAGGGAGAAAACTGGCACTGCATTCTTCACCATGCAGTAGTCAGGAGGAGATGTATGTCCTTCTTACAGCAGCTCAACTCTCTTTTTTCTTTCTTGTTTTCTTCACCTTTCAAGGAGCTCATTGAGGTTGACAGTGAAGTGGTGTTTGAACTGGCTGCATACATCTTGCAGGTAAGCACCCGCCTTCTCTCGCTTGGTCCTTCCTCATGCTGCATTAAATGTTTTGATTTACCAAATCCACAATGGTTGTGTGGAAGGGGTTCCCACCAGTTGCAGGAAAAAGATGTCTTTGCACAGTTTTCATTGTTTCTGCCAAAATGGGTACAGAAGGCTCTCAAACTAGATCTCCCCACTCAGGGAGCAGGTATTACTGCTCAACATTTTGCATACAGAAATGTTGTATGTTTGTACCAGCACAGATATACAAGACTCTGGGGTATGATGTACAGCCAGAGAAAATCTAAGTGATGAATGCAAATTCCTAGGTGAAATCCATATGCAATGTTTTTTTTAGCTTGCATTTGTTTTCCCAGTGGGGCTTGGTCCTCTGATGAGCTACATAAGCTTCTACATATGCAACTGTCTGTATTCTCCAACGTGGGCAGAATGGTTTCAAGACCTTTCTAAATATTCCAAGTCTTTCAAAGTTCCACTCTTCAAGAAGAGGGAAAAGGGTCAGAGAGCAAATGACCAAGCAGTGTTTGGTAAATGTCTGGTTCCCAGAATGGAACATTTTCGGGGCAGCGAGGGTGGGTTTTGTGAAAGTTCTCTTTTTAGAAGCATGACTGTGGGAGCACATCAGACATAATTGTCAGATGATCCTTGTTTCCTCTCTCTTACAGTCTGTAGTTTTAATTTTTTTTCCCATCAGCCATGAAGCTATGAGGAGCCATGTGAGCAGACAAACCAGCTCATCAGACTGCACTAATAAATAACAATGCACTGTACTTCTAGAGTACTTGCCATGTTAAAGAAGCAATTAATGTGTAGAGATTTGAACCTTCATTAAAATCATTTTATGTAAAAAGAATGGAGCGAGAGAGTCAGGATGGAGGACTCAATTAGCAGCACATTATAGAAATCACATATTGGCTGTTGGGGGAAGACACATCAAACAACAGGCTCGTTGTGAGGAGCAGCAGTGGGGTTATGAATCTATTGTCTGCTCATCCTAGTGAATAACTTAGTGCTTAGTAATTGTACAGCCAGACCCAGAGCTGTAACTAACCCTTGTTGCTGGGGTTGTTTCTTGCCACAAACACAGGATGTTACGCTTATTCCTGTAGTAGTTTGATGTGTAACTTAATGAAAACAGTCAAAACAAGCCACACCTTTGCTGCCTGTAACCAGAAACTACTACAACCCATGTTTGTGACAGGATCCAAGCAAAACAAAAGGAATCATAACTACATTTTGCTCTACTTCCTGCTGCAGCATTTAGGTCAAAGCACTGAATTCTGAAGAATATACCCTACAAAATTGTTTTTTAAATTAAGTATGCTCACACCTATGCAGGCAAGAGCATATCCTTTGGGCTTTGTTCTATATTGAACTGTAATCGTGACATGCTCAAAGACTCCTTCATATGAACCAGAGAAGTGCTTGTCTGCCCTTCAGTTAACTCAGAGGGAAATGGAAAGATAGTAAAGGTCTGTCAGAGCTCAAGTGATTTAGTCTGCAGCCCTATTTCAAATTGTTTTATAACCAGAACAAATTAAAGTACCACGAGAGCTCTGAACTTTACCCCAGCCTCAGGACTGAAACACCACTGGACGTGGGCTGGCAGGTTTTGCGGGTAGATGAATGGATGTAAAGACAAAAGACCTGAACACAAAGCCCAGTCCTTTTGGCAGTGGAAACTCCCTCACTGCACAAATTACATTCTTGCACTGTGCTTTCTGTGTAGCTGGTGGCAAATGATGTGCTTTAGCATGAATCATATGAAAGGCATATTGTCTGTGGTAAATGGAAAATGCAAAATGTGTGCTAAATCTATTGCACAGGGCACTCACCAGATTCTGAGGGTTCTCCAGGTGTGCAGTAAGACTAACTACTGTAGTGGAACATTATCCAACCCTTTAACGTCAGGCTGTGACGGCAATAAATAGAAGTATCTAGATGTACAAATAAGGGAGCTAAATACTTCCCCAAACACCCAGCAAGGAGTGAGAGAAACCTGTGACATGCATCCCCTTGAAAGCTGACAGTGAGCAAGCTTTTTGAAAGTCTAGGTACTAGAAAATGGCCAGAATACTTGTAAAAAAGTCAGGGGAGTTACAGTCTCAGAGGCTGCAAAGCCACTGAGACTTCAAAAATTTTCTAGCAATGTAGCACCCAGAATTTTTTATTTACTGGCATTATTTCCTGTAGCATCTTAGGTATTCACAGCAGAATGAGGATCATCTGGCCCTGTATTAGATCTTTTGTTTGTTAATCTGCCCAACTCACTGTATCATGGTACTTGACATTAGATGCTGGTTCCAAAAACTGCATGAGGAATCAATTACAACAGGAAATTGCTGCTAAATGAATTTTGCAAATGGAAAATCTTGAACAGCCTTTTCTTCTCTTTTTTTTTGTTCCGTTTTTAATTATATATTTTTGATTTCTCTTCCTTGTTTTACAGGAGGCAAAAGGAGATTTTTCAAGGTAGGTGAACTTAAAAAGTTTTTGCCATTGTGTGATGTGAGAATAAATCTGGTAAAATTCCTGTGTGAGACATGCAACTCAGCCGTAGCTGTGTAGCAACAGGATTGCCTCTGTTAGCAATGCAACTATATGTGCATGGCTATCATAGACATCATCTTTCTTGACATAATTTCTTCACCAAACACAACCTTTGACCAGAGCATGCCTTGCAAACAGCATTGTTTGTGATTTTGTTGTTGACAAATCTCATTATGTGGTCATGAAATTCAGGAAATAGACTAGTCTTCGGAAGGAAATTGCTAAGGAAATGACTCTAAAATCACTGTTATATCACAGATCCTGCCAGAGGCAACATTAAAATTCCATCACTAATTGATATTTCAGTTTGAATTTGGACAGTTCTCAAAATCACTGATTCGATAATTGGTTTTGTTGAACTTCTGCTATCCCTTGAGCCAACTCTTCAGACTTACTGTAAGAAATTCAATTAGGTCACTGTACTTGGTGTTTCAGAAGACTGTTGATGAAATGTCCAAGAATTTTCCTGCAAGAAAAGAGACCGTGTCTGTGATTTACGTGTTAGTAGCAGCCGAAGGTCAGATGGCTGTTTGGTGTCTCATGTGAGAAACATGAAAGTTCTTAGTGTGAAGCTCAGGAGAACCGATGAAACTAAAAATTTCTTATAGTCTGGAGGACCACAATATCCATTAGTTTCAGAGAAGAAAAGAAATGGGCAGTGGGGTTGAGTTGTCAGGTGAGCCTAAAAATTGTCTTAATTTTGTCAACAGTGTGATACCTGAAACATTGACTGTAATGATAGGAGGCCATGAAGAACAGACAGGTTCCACTTTCTGGTGGATTGGAACTTCTAGCCAGCTAAAATGGTGACAAATCAGTGAAAAGGAGCTGCATTGTAGATATCTCCTGCCCATCATGGAATCCGAGATGACATAACGTAGCCCTTGCTAAAAGGAAGTTTAAGCTCTGCCTTGTCATTTCTCAAAACCTTAATGAACTTGCAAAGTGAAGGCATGCATCTGACCACAGAGACAAAAACCCAGTCTTGCTTCATTTTTCAGTTCTGCCCAGTTTGGAATAACTTGGCTATCAGCACTGTTTATTTAGGGGGTACTGGAGTGCATGTGGCTCTGACTTTTCAGTCTGGTTTTCAATGCACTGCCAAGCACTTAGAAGAGAAGAGTTGTGCCAAGCAAAGTTTTGCCACTTCAACCTGTGATAAACCACTGGTTTTCCTTAGAAGAGCAGTATTTGTTTGCCAGAATATCTTGGTTATGGTGAAAACACACTCAGAAGGTGTATGTTCAGACTATGAAACTCAGAACAGAAAGGAATCAGATAGCTCTGAGTAGTAGGACTGTAAGCATTTTATCTTCAAGTACCCATTTCCAGACCAGAAATGGAAACAGCTGGTGGAAAGTATCCACCTGCTAAAAGTTGTGTGATGTCCCTTGTAAAATGAATGGTTGAGTTTATCACAGTGTGTTTCTCTAGGCCACAGAGAAATGAGGAATCTTCTCTGGGGACACAGAAGATACCTCAAGCCACGGTGTTAACTGCTCCCACCACATCAGTCTGGCTGTCATCACCAGCCCCATTAAAACACCTCTGAGTACTTTCCCCTGTGGATCACAGTGGTTTGAAGTATAAGGGGGATTCCTTACATCCGAGTCAGGCAGAGAAGGGGTGTCATAATAACAATTTGAGGGCATTGCCAGGGATCTTAATTTACAAATGGACTTTGGGAATAAATCTGCTAGTTTGAAGGCTGTTCTTGCAGGAAGGTAGAAAAATGCTACCCCGATCATCTATGGTCTAGAAGACTTGGCATCTCCTAGGGATGTCTGTCCAGCAGCTCCCATCTAATGTGCACTGACACAGGTTTATGTGCTGGGTAAGATCCAGGTGCTACTGAAGTCAACATGAGGTTGTTGTGGTCAAGATTTTTGCCTGCTGAGATTTGTGGTTATTGTATCAGCAGTGTAAAATCTGGCAGGCAAACCAAGCCTCAGGCCAGCCAGAGGAACTGCAAGTGAAGGCAAATGTTCTGACTTCTCTTAGGGATCAAGTTAGCTTCAGTGTCTGAAATTAGTTGATGTTGAAATACTGTTTAAAGTAGAAGTGACTACTCTTTGAAACAGGGAAGCTTTGCATTTGTGATTGTCTTGCTGCTGAGATTTAAAGATTATATGTTGTGCATGGCAGCATATGTTGTGTGAAGGCTGAACTCTTGAACTCTTTGTTTCTGAAGAAATAATTTAATTCTAAAGGGTTGCATGCTTGGAACGCAGACTGCAGCTTTCCCACACCTGTCCTGTCTACTGCCACCATCAGATTTATAGCCTGTGAGAGTGCGAGTTTTTCTCTGGCCCCCATCCAGAAAAGTGCATAAGCACTGGCTCATTGGTAGTGATGGGAGAATTGCTGTTCCCCGTGGGAGCCTTGCTGTGAGTCACTGCTGATCACCTCAGGTGCTGGCATAGTCAAAGCCAAACTGTCACAGCTCCAGCTGCGTGTTGGCACCTGCCCATGGTGGCCAGAGTGCGATTACCTCCAAACCCACTGCAGCCATGTGGAGGATCTGCAGCTGGTTCAGGACTCTTGAATGCAGTTGTCTGCTCTTTGGGCCTTGTGGGAACTGAAAAAACAGAATCAATCTTACAAACTCTAACAGTCAGCTTTCTACTTCTGTGAACTGATACATCCTCAGTGACAGCAGCTCCCACTGCTGCTTTTGAGGAAATCATCCCATATCTCAGAATAATCACTGTGCTCAGAGTACTCCTTTTTCCTTTTCCAAAAAGCAGCTCATGTCATTTCAAATACAATCCTTTGGTAGTGCATTACCATGCATGAGTCTGTTATCACTGCTTCTTGTCACCTTGGGCATCACAGTGATTCCCAGGTTTTGCTAAGCCTGGGGAACACAGTCCAAGTCACCCTCACCTGTCTTGAAGTAAAATGCCACAACATCCCTGACAGATGAGTTTAGCAGCTATAGTGAGCAATTCTTTTAAGTCCTTTTCCATTTCTAATGTGTGTTTCATTTCAAAAACAAGCTCATCAGAAACCCTGAGTTCCCAAACCTGGTTAGATCAGCTAAGTGTTAATGTTTGCTGTGAGTGGACTCCATATCTTAGTTGATAAAGATTCAGACAGAATGAGGTTTAAAATAAAAGCTTTTCTTCTTAAGAAGTTCCTAGTCCTCTGCACCAAAGAAGAGCATTTTCAGTTGCTGAAAGAGAATGCCCAAATGCTTCAGCTGACAAGACTTAAATATGTTTACTTTTAGTCTGGAACATACCATTGAATTTCAGACAATCAAGTTTCCTTTTTCAGCTGGTACTGGACACTTAAGATTGGATCTGTGCTTTTCAGTATTAGCTGCAAACATTTTGACTTCAAAGGCACAGAACTGCATGTATAAAGGTCCTAAACTAGTACCCTGCAGACGGATCTAAAGGTTATTAGCTCAAACTAATCTTGTTCTAGTTGGGAGCTGAGTCACACTTGGTTGGCAGAGCATGGGCAGGACAAATTTCAGTTCCTTAGATGGACACAAGTCCTACAGGTGTGACTCTCTTTAGGCCTACATAAAGGAATTACCAAGGCTGCCCTGGCTAATTTGTGGGGGAATACAGCATATTGTTAAAATAATTGGGATTTTTTCCCCTCTAATTTAATCCTGCCAGATTGAGAGTCCAGTCCCAAAATCTCTGGGAAACTCACACCAGCTTTGTTTTTAAATGTTCATAATCCAGTTTTTCAGACTTAAACAGCTTGTATGTCAAAGCAGCAAGAAATGACATATACTGATCATTTGTCCCTCAGTTTGGGGATGGGAAAGAAAAACCTCTGAGTAAAACAAAATCCTGAACCACTGCAGCTAGTTCCTCATTGCTAGATTTCTTCCAGTTAAGCAGTATGAGACATTTCAAGTGAACTCCAAGTATCTCCCAGCAATATATGAAAGAATAACAAGGGAGGAAAGCTAACAGCCAGTTTCCTGCTAGGCGGAATTTCACAATAATTTCAACATTTGGGCAGATGGTAATCTAACATAGTTTCAGGCTTACTTTTCTTTTTGTGTAACCAAGTGACATTTAACCAATTAGAATGTATTAAAGAGTTAGAAAACCTGGGCTGCATTCTTGCAGCCTAGTGGTAAAGATCCTAAACACTGTATTTTGAAAAGTACCATCTAATCTGAGAATCTCAGAGTATGCATTTCCTCCTGCATTCTACAGAATGAATTACCATGCTGAGAAGAGCTGGTAACTTTAACCTGCAGTTTTGTTTTGTTCCTGATCATTGTTATTACACATGCTGGAAAATGTATGATTTCCTGAGACAACTGCATATGTAATCTTGCTCAAAATTGTTTTAGACAGTATGCAAAAACTTGTTTTTCACTAAATGTTTGTGAAGGTCTAGGCAGGCCTTTTGCCCCCATGTGTAGATAAAGATACTACGAGGTGGAGGTTGGTAGAGGTAAATTAGAGGTACTAATTTATTTGGACAAGACTCATTAAACAGGCAGTACCAGAACAAACAGAAGGAGTTCTGTTTTCTAGGTCCATTATTAGTCAAACTTACTTCAGCTTAGTAACCAGCTTTCAGGAACCCATGCAGATGTCTTTTCCAGTTCAGTTTTCATATTGTTATTCTGTCCTTTAAATATTACCATTTCCACCACAGGAAAAAAAAGAAATAAAGTGGTCTAGGGGACACAGAGAAGGTGTCTTTGGAACCTTTCCCCTGCATATTAATAAATCTGTGTCCTAAACACCCTTCTCTATATATCAGCCCTAGAGGCTGGACACTTCCGAATATAAAATAAATGCAGCACAAGTGACCGGATTAAACAAACACTTTCTAAATACAGTAATAAAACAAACACACTGAGATATTTCACTAGAAACAGCATGAAAGGCAGTAAGTAAAAAAACACTTGTGATCCCACTGGAAACATTTTAAAAATTTAGGGGTTCAGTGTTTTAAAAGGCACTGAGAGGAAAGTGACCTCATGACCACTAGTTCAAATGCAACCTGAGTCATTGGGTTTTTTTTTCCTTTTTTTGATTTTACATCTTTTTGGGAGTCTAAATTAATTTGTCTTGAGATGAGTCTTGCCAGAAGGCTTAGTAACTGCATGGACCACAGAATGAAATACCTTTTTGTTCCTGGAAATGATTACCTGACATACATTTGGTGCTTTGAGGCTGTGAGGCACTATCCTTACAATATTTTCTAGGTGCTGAGCAGAAATGTTAATCCCACCCAACATCACTAAGAATGTCTTTTTCTCTGATTCTTAAAAGACCTTATCACAGCACAGGCAGACTTTGTGCCTCAGTGACAGAAAAAACAGAGCTGACTGATGTTAGCCCTTTCTTTTATAGGAGCCATTACTGAATCAGAGTTTTTCCCAGACTCTCAGGGATGGTTAGTCACCACTAATCTTGCCGTATTTGATAGATTTCTGGGCTCAGAAAGTCCCTGTTTGGAACTCACTCTGTGCTTTCCCAGAAAAGTTTTGGAAATCTCTCAACTTCCTTCTCTAAGCAGCCAGCCTCAAAAAATCTTCATTTGAGGGCAGTTACTTCTGCTTGTACTCTGATTGTCCCAAGTTCTATTCTTTTTTCCCAGTTTCTTTCAAAATGTCAAAAACCTCAGTAAGAGCTGAGTATGCACATGCTGTGGAGGAGACAGCTCTTGGCAATAAACTCTAAAAAGCACCAACTTGTTTTCTAGGCTGTCAGTCACAGAACAGAGCTTCCAGATCAACAGATAACATGGTGCAGAGCAGCTTCATGTTCAGACTTGTGCAGATATTTACCTGCCATAGAAGAATAAATCTGAATAATTTTTGAGCATTTGCACTTAGAAGAGAAGAGCTCTCTGGTGGCCAAATGACCATGGGGTTTGGGCAGGAGTGGGTGTTCATACACTGTTTGTCAAGAGCCTTTTGGCTTGGCATAGGAGGTCTTACAGAGTGGTTTTCGATGTGTTTGGCATGGCAGTGGTTGCCTCAGTTCTTGTGTGCTATTCAGTACATCTTCACTCTGCAAAATTTGAGCCTAATTGAGACTTGGCCAGCTCTCACAGATTTGTCCTGACTAGAAGTTTGGTCCTATTTTAAAACTACTTAATTGATTGTCAAGGAACTACCATAATAATAAATAACAAATGTCTGTAGACGTGCCCAAAATGCCTGCTCCTGGATTTATGTCAGTGGTTTAGCCTGTGGCCCAACCTAGCAATTAACCTGCAGACTCCAATTAAGACAAACCCACCTAGGTCTCAGGCAGAGCCTGCTCCTTGGATGTGCAAATGGAGAAATGCTGTGGGAAGATTTTTACAACTGAAGCAGTATCACTTCTCTACAAGTCAACATACAGATTGTCCCAGAGACAAGGATGAAACCCAGGGTGATCTGGGATGTCCAAGAGCTCCTCAAGTCTTTAGCAGATGTCAGGTCTACAGCCAGAGAGGTCAAGACTACCTGTCTGCCTGTCTACCAGCCCCATGGGAGAAGCCAGTGGGCTGGGGCATCTGTAGCTCTGGAAGGGGTATCTCTCCCTGCAGCTCCAGGACAGACACACGTTTGGGTAGGATAAAGGGAAGGGTATAATAAGGCAGAAAGACTTGCTGTAACGAAGTAAGCCAATAAACATGAATTCTTTGGCACTCCTCTGTGTCCTGTCTGGCCCTCTTGGCTGTGTATTTCTACAATTTTAAAAATTAATAGCAGCACTGCCTTCCCTCCCAAGCCTTTGAGGCTTTTTTTCTATGTGCACACAATTCCATGTGTGTTTAAAAGTGGGAAGGGAGGCATTTGGGGTTTGTAGGAGAAAATCCCACGGTTTCATCTGTGAGAATCTGCCTCCCATTTCATGAGCTCTCCCTGCTCTCTGCTGCACAGTGATGCTGCTCCAGCTGGCCATTGTGGCCACTGGAAGTTTCAGGAAGAAGAATGTTAGTGAGGTGGTTGTGTAGGATGTTTTTGTGTAGCAGGACCCAAATTCTAAGTGGAGTCTTATCAGTGAAGATGTGATGCAAAGGACAGGTCACTGGGCAACTGGTTAAGAACAACCTGTGATGTGAAGAAAGCAAATTATTACTTTTTGCAACAGTTTGTAAGGCATTAAATAAAGATGTATAATTGCAGCTGAAAGCATCACTTTCTCTCCCCCTTGGTTTTTTTCCCCTATATGAACATGACACCCTGCTCAGTGACATGTGACATGGTGGCTTTTGTGTCCAGTCACTGGTAGGAAGTGCTTCAACATAACCATCTGGGAGAGCTTCTCTCCAATTTTGATAATAGAGGGAGAAGTTAACTGGACTGCCATAAAACAAATAAAGAGAGGAGAAAAAGGAAACCCTAGTGCCTTTTGTTAAGAAGGAACAGATGTAGAGCCATAGCAGCCTGCCAGCTAGGTCAAGTCATATCAAATATTGTGGTTGTTTTCTTGTAGCCTGATCCTCCTTTTGAACTCTCTTTCAGCAATGAAGTTGTAAGGAATGAATTAAAGAAGCTGCCAGCCCTTCCAACACCAGCGCTGAAGGAGCATCCTTCCCTGGCTTACTGGTAATGTATCACTCTCCACAGTGCCTTTGTGCAGGATCTGGCTCTGGCAATGTGGTCTGAGAGTGGAACTGGGATGCAGAGATTCCTGCCCTCTGCCTCTGGGTCTGTCACTGACTAATTGCCTGACTTAACACAAGTAGAGCTACCATCCTGGGCCTCAGTTTCCCATCTGCCAAATGCCTGGCCAAAAATCCACTGTAAGTGTGCAAATGTCCCAATGAAATCAAGAGGCGTAATGTGCCATTTACTTTCACAGCACTTTGCATTTGTGAAAGAGTTTTCCCAGTTGGAAATGTCAATGTTTTGCACTGCCCTGTGTTGAGTGATTCAGTTTCATCTTGCAAATCCTCTCTGTATGGCACAGCTGAACTCATCTCCTTTTATATGAACGCAGTGTTTGGAGGGGGATGCTAGTTTGCTCTGTCTTTATTGCACTGAAAAACAAGCTCAAGCTAGGAGCAGAGTCACACTTAGATTTTACATGCCACACACGTAGATTCTTTGTGCCACCCTGCATATCCCTTTTATCTGTGCAAATAGGAAAGAATTTGGGGAAAGACTATTCATTAAAGGGGAGACACTTTCACTCCATTTTCTGCTTGTTGCTCTTTCATGTTTGCCTTTAAAGCATTAGGCTGTAAACCTGGGGGTTGGATTAAACTTCTTTGTCTGCTACTCTTTTAATTTCTGCATTCTGGTAATCTGAGGATGGCAGGGGAAACAAATCAGTTTGTAGGCTATGATGTCAGTTCTTCTCTTTGCCAAAAAGGTCATCCTCTTCTCCTAGCATGGCTACAACAGTGGAATTAACTGTACCTAATGTCAAGTGATAGGCAAGCTCATCGTGAGGTCTCTTAATCCCTTTCTGAGAATATAAGGAGAGATTCAGAGTCCCCAGCTGAAATTAAGATCACTGACACAATAACTGTGGATCATCAAAATCTCCTGATATTTCTCTCCAAGAACCAAATAAAATCTTCATGAAAAATGATAAATGTAGGCTGCCATCTCATTGAAACAGAATGGTCTTCCTCTTAGGAGCATCTCTTTTTCCAAAAACTACTCCACACACTCAAAAGCAGTACATTTCCAGGTGGCCTGACTGACTGACAGACTGGGAGCTCAAGCTGAAATCCATCTCAAGAGGAGTGGTGGGAGCAAGTAGGCATTGACAGGGAAGGCAAAGCTGACCCTTCAGCAATAATGTGGCCTAAGGTCTTAATAAAGTGCCACATAGCGAGAAAAGCCATGTAAAATCCTCGTGCTCAGAATACGAGTATTCGCATTTATACACAAGGTACAGCTCTTGCAGCTGTACTTAATTTTGTGGGGGGTCTCATGTGACTGAGAACAGGTCACAGGTTGAGAGGATGGTGTTGCCAATGGAGTAATAAAATCAGAGGCTACAGTCCTGTGACTCCCTTGTGATTTCATGTCAGTAAGCAGGTCTAAGAGACCACTTTAACATTAGTAGTTCATTATTTTTTAATGATGCCTTTTTTCTAAACACCCTCTGAAACACTTAATGCTCTCAGGAAGTGTCTGTTGGTGAATCACAAAAAGGCTCAAAATTATAGACCAAACTTCAGTGATCTAAAGGAGCAGATTTTTAAAACTGTGTTCTCTGACACTTCTTCACATTACATGCAGATTATGTATCAGATGCAGATTTCATCCAAACCTTTTCTGTGAGCAATCAGTTTTATTCTGCAGTTCTTCAGCATGAGTGCAAGCAGTCACAAGTGAATATCCAACCCTGGAAAGAAACTTTTAAAACATTAAAGGTGGCATGGGTATTGGCTTTAATTAGTTTAAAACAGACAAACAAAAGAACTTGGTACTATATTTTTATCAGCTGAAATGGATTAAGAGATAATAAAATGGATAATCAAATAAATACTGTGATACCTTTGGCAAGATGCTGTAAAAGATCTTAGTAAAATAATACATTTCCATCACACACCATTAAAAAGCATCAGCTGTTGCACCTACCAAATGTAGCAACACCTGTGGGATGAGTCCTGGATTCTTAGATCAGCACAGTTTGTGCCTCTGATTTCACCTTCATCGAGTCTCCTGGTTCCATACCCTTGGTGTAGGCCTTTTCCTTCACTGTAATCTCTTGCAGCTTTCTCCAGGTTCAGAATAATCAGTTGCACATCTTATTCTCAAGCATCTTTTGGCATCTCTGATTACTGGTGAAGAAAGAAGGGGCTTTTTGGTGGGTTTGTTTATGTTTCTATTTATTTTAAATGAAAGCTGATCTCCTGGTCTCCTCCCACACAGTCCAGGAGTTGAGGTCCCGAATTTTGATTTCTCTTAGCCATGCATGGAAACAGACACAAAACCAATTACAGAGACTGGAGAGAACCTTTAGAAATGTGTTAACTCACAGTGCTCCTTTCCAGACACTTGTCATTGCATTTTATCTCATTTCAGATCCTCCCTAACAAGCCAGCCTAGTACTCAGGTGTCAGTAATAAGCCTGATATGAGGTGCAACAACACAAAATGCTAGATTGAGATTTTTAACAGACCATGGGGAAAATAGTCTTCTCCCAGCTTCCCACAGACTTTGGATGCGAGCTTGTTTTTAGCAGCCCAAAGCATCAATGTTGCCAGAAAACCCACCTCTGAAAAGGTCAGCTGAAAATCACTATTTAGTGATTTTCTCTGGTTCAACACAGACCTGAGGCCCTGGTCCAGCTCTTGGTCTCTTGGCCTAAGAGGTGCTGGTGACTTCAGAGGGACAGCATACGACTGCAAATAAAGATATTGTTTGTTCAATAATATAATCAAAATGGAAAAGTCAGGTTAGAAACAGAATAACACTAAGGAAAAACAATGAATGGACAGCTTTTTAAAACAGCTCAGTGTGCTGGGAAGAGAGGGAGGGAACAACTAACTTTGGAAATCTGGATCTGATGATGAGAAACTCAAGGCCTGCATTTGCTTGCAAGTTGTCTGCTGTCCAGTTCTATAAGCTGCTGGGACAGGAGGGATTTCTTGTTACTTCAGAAGATCTTTATCAGAGTTGTCTGCTGCAGAATATCATCCATGTATTAATTTCTGCAGCTTTGGGGGGAATGTTTTATGAGCTGGCAAACAGACAGCAGTGCTTCGGCAGCCTCTGTGTCTCTGTCTCCACATTAGTTAAGCATCCTCTGCTAGCCCTGCACTCTGAAAGAGTTTCTGTGTCACCAACACAGCAACAAGGCAGAGCAGAGGGGAGAGGAGATGTCAGCTGGTGGTCCCAGCAGTGTCCCAGCACTCTCCCAGCTGTCAATATCAGCATGGCAGCTGCCTGGAGATGAACAGCTGAAATGATAGGGGAGCATGTTTATAGGCTCTGCTAATGCTCCTTCTGACCCGTGAATGATTTTGCTTGTTTTCCCTGGCATGTGCTGGGCTTAACCCTCCAACCCAGAGCTGGAGGCAGAAAGCAACCTCTGTGTTGGATGATCCTTCTTGCACAGGGCAGTGGGAAGGAAAAGGAAGTTCAGAGAATCGTTAGAGGAGGGACTGTCACACAGATTGTTGTGGCCATGAATGTTTTTCCAGTGTGGACGTTGCTATCTGAGCTAGATGCCCTCAGCTCCCTTTGCTGTCAGCAGAGAGAAGCCGCAGTAACCTCCTCCCAAGGAATCTGTCCAAAATAGATTGGATGAATTGTACTCTGGAGTACATGTTTCTTTCCCCAGTGACAAGGCCAGTGTTGCAGGAATGTGAAGGCCACAGATCCCACTCATAAAATATGGCTTGATTGATATTTCAGGCTTTATATTTTTTGTCCAAAGGAAAGAAGACACAACGGTGATACTTGCCTGGCACTTTACATCTGTCAACCACAAAACATTTTACTAAGAAAAATTATCAGTACCCTACCAGAACAATGGGGGTATAGCACTGCCTACATTTGCTTAGAAGAACTGGGTAAAACCTGGGCTATCCCATATTTCTAGCATGGGTTAAAAACACAACTCTTTGTCCTGCTGTTCAGGAAGGCTCCCTGACATCTGATCTGTCCTTTTGAAGGAAATGGGCCATCGATTGGCTTTCCTACCCAAGGAGTATGGTCTAGGAACATATCAATTATTTTATAATAATAATTTGTAAGAAAGCACAGCACACCCAGAATCACATTAAGTAATCAGCATGTCCAGGTACATCTACCCTTTCCTTGAATGGCAGCAATATGAGAGCTTGATCTGTGCAATAAACTGCACAGAGTGGAAAATAAAGCTAGGAGTGTTTTCCACTGGAGAAACTCCATTATTTTCTGAGAAGTCACTCCTGGTTTGTTCCTGTCTGAGACAGAGGAATTGCATCCACGTGTAATCATGGTTTTAAGATGTAATTTCAAAGGGCTGTAAGCCCTCTCTGTCTATCTTTTTTATAAAGAATGATGTTTTTTGGAGATGTTCCAATACTGAACACTCATGTAATTCGGTTATTGCTCCAAAAGTAATCCTGTTTATGATAATCATGGCAGGAGACCCAGGCTCTGCCTTCATGTACACACCCATAACATCTGTGGTACTTGCTTGGATCAGTGTGCTGAATATGGTTTCATAGCTGTAGAATTTAGAGCTTACAGATCATTTTCTAAGCATTAAAATGATTCTGAGGGATTTGACGGGAGAGCTGGACCATTCCTTTACCCATGTAATGTGTCACTGGCTCAGTCAGCCCCCTGTTCCTGCTGTGGCCTGCTGATGGGACAGCTCTGAAAAGGGCTCTTTTATTTTTGTGGGGTGAATGGGGGAAGCCACTTGGTGAGTGAGTAAGGAAAGCAGTTAAATAACCTCTCAGATAAACAATGGGCTTGTGAGGGAAAAGCTGGCCCTGCTGACAATGCAACAGACTGTCTCTGAATTGCTCCTTGCTGCCTTCACTGATGTTTCTGGTTCTCCTTTCTCTCTTCATTATTAGGGCTGCACAATCCTCAGCTTCCCTTCTTTCTTCTCTCTAAAAGATGTTTTGGCTCTGAAGATTCTGGCTCTCTTTCTAAAAGAGGTTCTGTCCTCTCTGGCACAGGGGTGCAAATGGGGAAGGCAGCAATGAGAAGATGCAGTCATGTTAAGCCGGGCTGGTGAAACAGTTTTCAGTCCTCCACAAAAGCCCCCGTGGGCATCTCTGAGCAGTCGTGGTGAGGTCACCTACCATCATCCCACCCTGCTGGGCTCCTTCATACTGCCTAGCAATACAACTGGCTTCAGTTCTGCCTGGGGAAGGATTACCACATGGGGGACAACTGAAAGGCCCCCTTAGGGGGTCCTGCTGGATCCAGGAAATGCAGGGAGGGAGGAATGCCAGTTCACATTGCCCTAAACCACATGCAGGACGATGGCATAGGATAGACACACGACACAGATGGAAGCTCATGCAGGGCCACGTGGGGAAGGTAGTTTAGGTTTCCCTCCTCTTGGTCTGGCAAGTTCTGTACAGAATCTCCAGGGGACTCAACAGATTCCCTGTCCTTGGAAATCAAAAATAAAATAAAAAATAAAGAGCAAGAAATTGCTTTTGACCCTGAGGACTTCAGTGTTCTGTCATGCTACTGTAGCAGAGCAGGTCCTGTGTGCATTACACTGGATTCTTGGCCTATACTTTGCCATACTGTGACCTTTGCTAGCACAGCTGATTGTATACGTCAAATAGCTCTGCTGCCCATTCACTGGAGAAGAATGAATTAAATTCTTTAAAAGTGAACTTACACATGTCTCTCAATCTGTCATTTGGGTCATGCTGATCTCTCTTGGATGCTCCATCTCTACTGCTTATTGGCACACACTGAGAATTCTTGTCTGACCCAGAGGCCCACTGGTGTGGAACAGCCTCCATGGTTCACCTTGCAACACGTGGTGACATGGTTCATGTCTTCCTAAAACATAAAATGATCTTAGTCTCCAAGGAGCTGTTGGAAATGGGCCCCTGCTCATGCCAGCTCCCAGTGCATAGCCAGGAGTTGCCTGGGGGAATGCAAGATAGTATAACTCAAAAGTAAGCAAAGATACATGAATACTTTATGAGTAAAGAAACTCAAGTTTGAGTGCCCTGGAAATATCCCCTGTCACTGCTGGTTTTGTTGCCTCTGTGTACACTAGGAATTCAGTTCCCTGAGAGAGATTTCTGCAGAGTACTTCCAATGGTGCACCTGCAGTTATGCAGTTGCACTGAGGAGGAATCTGTCAGTCTTAGGGTTATGACTGGCCACCAATTTCTGACAGTTCTGCCCATCTTTCAGAGGACATGGTGAGCTTGACAAGAAGTTACAGCAGTTAGGACAAAGCAGATCTTGAGCAGCTCCAACACAAATCTGTTTGCCCTCAGTGTAGTATTGTGGGCATCATTTGTAGATAAGGAAAGGAATGCAGAAAGGGAAAAGTCTGTACAAGTAGATGCCATGCTTGTGAGGCAAAAGGGTTCTTCCAGAGACCCAACTCTTAGAAAACCATTTTTATTCTCAGTCTGTGACTCCCCCTTTGTTTACCCTGCTCTGCACCAAATCCCCTCATCTAATCGTTTTGCTTGGCATCTTTTGATTCCATCAGTCAGTAGCTGTGTTAACAGAAGTATCTCTTCAGCTTTTGACAATATTTTTAGTCATGATTAATGCCATTATATAAAACATCCAATTTTTTTCCTTTTCAGTGAGGATCGAGTCATTGAACATTACAAGAAACTAAATGGTCAGACAAGAGGTCAAGCAATTGTTAAGTAAGTGAAATAAGAATGATTTCTTTGTGATCTTTGTTTTATTAGGAAGTATTTCTACAGAACTGTAAATACAATATATAACTATGCTTCCCATCTCATGCAATGCTTCATCTTAAAATATTTCTTGGCATAATTATTTATTTATCAAAGTTTTTTTTCAGATCATCCTCTCAGCTTCTCAGACGTGTTATTCTCTTCTGTGTTGTTTTGCAGTTACATGAGCATTGTAGAATCCCTCCCAACATATGGAGTGCATTATTACGCAGTAAAGGTACGTGCTACAAGAAGGTCCTTCACTGAATTAAACTCTTGTTGGAGAGGGAGGGAGAGAGGTACAAACAGCCATCCTGCTCTCAGAATACAATACACTGCTACTAGAGTCTCGTTTCACTTCCTGAGGTAGGATAAACTTATTTCAGCTGTGTGTGCATGTTTAGTAAATACAGTTCCAAAGAGGAAAATCCTGTTCTTGGAGATAAAACTCTTGCAGTCCTATTGTGCTGGAGAGTTCAGCTCAGTCAGCAGCATGGCAATGCCAGTGAACCACCACCAAAGGGACAAGCCAGACACATCTCTGGCAGACAATCCTTTGTGTAGCTCCAAGAGGTCAGATCTTTCCCAGATGGCAGATCCATGAGCACCTATTTAGGGCCAGCCATGACCTGCATACTGTAGCTCCCCTGACATGAGATATGTAGATGGATACAGAGATTATACGTCTTTTTAATGCAGAAACAGTCTTGTACTCTAGAGATAGGTAGCACATTCTCATCCCCAAACAGCTCTCCACTTCTATGTGGACTTCATGCAGCTATGCATAGCTTCATGCAGCTATGCATGAAGTTCCTCATTTCTTTTGTCTAATGATTTATCACCAAAATTTCCAGCCTCATATTATTATTATTATTACTTCCCTGCCTGAGCAGCTGTGTAGGTTTGTTATTTTTCTAAGTAGAGAAATCAATAAACATAGAAAGAAAGCTAGAGCCACATTCCCCAGAGCATTTTCCCTAATTTATCACCCTGAAGTTTTGATGCGTTTCATCATTATCTCTGTCCACAGATCATATGATTTTTCATACATCTGTAATGTCTTGTACACATGGGGTACTATAAAAACAGAAATATCTGACTGTACCTGTCTCAGGAGATGTGTTTCTAGTCTATTCCTCCTAATAAGATGTAATAATAAAGTTATTATTATTTTGCAAAAAGCATTAGCCTCATCTTTTCTCAGAGGACAGGATCTCTCCAGCACCCTTTGCATCCAGATCTCTTGGACTGCTCTAGATTAAGAAAATTCTAGTGGATTGGGCTGGACGTTCAATCCTGCAAAGGCTTGAGAGTTATTCCAGTGAGCTCCCCATGGTCAATAAGCAGCAGTGAGCAGCAATGAGACAGCAAATATTGCACATAATAGGGTTTGCTTCTGCCTGATGTGGGGGTTTGGTTTTACTGTGTTTTATCCTGCCATTCTCTATCACATTAACAGAACAGATGTAATTTCATTGAGGACTTTAGCTCAGTAAATTGCAGGGACTGGGATCAGATATCAGCCATTACTCCATAAGGACATTTTATTGCACACTCAGACACAAAGCAGTTGGGTCCGAGCCTGTCAGACCTTATCACTTGGTAGCTCTCAGATCCCATTACTGCTGCATTTTCAAGACTAATGCTAAAATCCCTCCACATAATTCAAGTCAGCTGGGTGATTTGCTTTGCTTCCTCTCCAATCTCTGAGTGTTCAGACTGAATAATTTACAGGGAAGAGAAAGAAGATGCACCACTGCACAAGGGACCCATGTCAAACCTCCTCAGCACCCCTGACAGCATTTTGAGTAACTTGGTCACATGTGATGTATTTTAAATTGTTTTATATGTCATGGCCAAAAGTGAAACAGATCTCTTCTAAACACTATGGAGCTTTGTGACTTGCGGGAACTCAGCAGGGGGAAATTTAACAACACCCATTCAAAGATATTACTTAGAAACAAATCTTCATCTTGAACAACAACACAGGAACTCTCCAGCATTTCCCCCGTCGTATTCAATATATCTCCCTCTGTTTTCTCTTTCAGGACAAGCAGGGAATTCCATGGTGGTTAGGACTTAGCTACAAGGGGATTTTTCAATATGACTACCATGACAAAGTGAAACCAAGAAAGGTAAGTGTTTACTTTTCTACCAAGGTCTGGGCTTGCCACACATGTCATAGCTTGAGTCAAGGGTGTGATGTACACCAAATGCTGGCATTGATTCATGTGATTTTTGAAGGATGTTTGTTTTCTCCCAAACTTGTCTCAATGTCTGCAAAGAATTAATGGACAAAAGTAGCTCATAATTTATTAAAAGTGGGGTTTGGAGGAAATAGGTGTCACTTAATCTTGCAATTTACATTTCTTTTTTGTGTGATTCACAAGACATATATGGAAACTCAAGGACTGATCCTCTCAGGTGCTGGAGGCCTTCCATTCACTGGCAATGATGGATTGGGGGTGCTCAGCCAATCCTTGATATTGTATTGTCAAGCCATAAATGATCTGAGAGAGAAAGGGATGAAGAGACAGGAAAACTGCTTCCATTTATTGTAAAAAGAAAATTGCATTATTTTCTCAGGACCAGCATTACATTTGATAAGCAACAATTTTCCTAACTGAAGAGTTAATGTCAAGGTAGCAGGAAAAGCTGACTTTTAACACATGCATAAAAAAAAGGCATGGGAAGTTTTAATTCTTGAGCTCAGCCTATGAGGGGGACCTGTGTGTTCTGATTTTCCCACCTAGAATGCCATCTAATATAAAAGACCTCATCCCTGCACAAGCCCTGCAGGTGGGAATGTAGAGCCTGTTAACAACAGTGTTTGTTGGACTGCAAATCTGTGGAGATATCAGGAGGCAAGGCTTCAGGCTGGCTTGCAGGCTGCAGAACTGGATGATTTGGAGCAACTAGGCAGCTCTTCTGTGGATGCAAAAGCTTCCACAGTGAATTAATGTGCTGTATTTGTCTTTGCATTGTCTCTGTACCAATTCTTCTTTCACCTCCTCTGGTCACATTCAAGTTGGACACTGCCTGATGCTCACAGAGAGCATCTTCTATTAAAATGAACTAAAATCAGGGTTTTGGTCGAAAACTGAACTGCTAAGGAGGCAGCAGGAGACAATAGGTGCATCAATTAGCCTTTTATTCACTGAAGGCTATTAATGGGACTTTTATTCCTTAAAAGAAAGGACAAGGAGAGTAAGAAGGTCTTCACAAAGACTAAAAGACGCATCTATTTGGGATCAATCATTACCTGCAGGACAAGCCATCCTCACACATGGTAGTTTAAAACGTGCCTAGGCTAGGTGTTTGCACCCACATATCTCCAGTAGTGCCAACCCCCCAGGGAAGACATGTACTTAAAAGATGCCTTCAGAAGTCAGTCTTAGGAATACAAATATTTCTTTGGAAGAAATTAGTGCCCTGCCATGACAGGACTCAGCCTTTCACACGTTATAGCAATTATTGTCAGCCCTCTTGGGATGAGAGGGTCAGTGGAGAGCATCAGAAGGAAGGAGAGGAGAGATCACGTGCTCTAACTGCATGAGAGGAGACACATTTCCACCAGAAGGGTCAAGCCTCCTTTTTCAGCTTTTCTACTTTCTCTTCTCAGCTGTTCAGGGTGATCTACTCTGTAGCATTGGTTTTGGAGCTTGATAAAATCTTCACCAGCTTCTCTGTGTCCCCACTAGCCTACCTCTAGCACTCACACTAGACCTCATATCAGGGGCTTTAGGCACCTCTGATCCTTCTTCTCCAAGTGTAACCCTAAAAAAATAGGGTGCTGGTTTCATCTTTATTGGGAATTACTTTTTTTTGTCTCAGCAAATCATGTATGAAATCCAACAGACCCAAAACAATGGTGCTGCCTTATGTATAAACCACTAAGAGCTGTGGCAGAAGTGGTCATTTATCTGTGAGGAAGGGTTGGGTGAGAAGGGAAAGCAGGAATTTCCAGGCTCAGATCTGTCCATTGCCACAATCCAGAGACCACAGCAGTGAAAAGAAAGCCTAGATGAGCATTTCTCTGCTACATGATGCTTGCAAACCCCATCTGTTGGCAGAGCTATTCCAAAATGAAGAGCCTAAATCAGGGATGGGACTTGGACAGAGTGGCTGAGGCTTCGTTATTTCTCCATGGATTGATTTTACCTTCTGTGGAGCAAGTAAAAAGACTTCTTACCCTACACAGGTGGTAAAACCCCTCTGGCGAGAGCAGATCAGCTGCCTCAGTGAGGCGCAGTGTTTAATCCTCTTGCTAATTAGATTGTAAAATTGCACTCGATAACCCTGGTATCTGGGAGCAGCCTGCCACAGTATCTGATTCATTTCACTGCACCAGCATGTGCTGGTTCAAGTCTTTGCTGTGCAAATGGGAGGGGTAAACTTTACTGAACTTTCTGCAAGGTAGAATTAGTGGGGGAAGGTGAAAGAGATTATGGCTTTTCTGATCTTTAATATTTTGTTCCTGCACACTACCGATGCCAGAAACAAATTGAAAACTTACAATGGGAAAATAAGTCTCCCTGGAAAAAACACAAGCAGAAAATTTTAGCAAGAAACCAGCTGAAATCAAGACATTTATATTAAGTGCATATAAAAACCTTGCTTGTCTTGTGAGGGAGATTGTAGTGTTTTCCTATATGTCATCCTAGATAAGATTTCCATGTTTCTTGTGCTTGTGAATAAAACTGTAACACACACTAAGCAGCTGAACCTATCTCAGGCGATCTCATTAGCAGTCACTCAAAACCGTGATTTCATGACATTGCTGGAGTAAATCAGCCATGTGTCTCTAGAAAACTAACCAGGTTTGTCAGCAAGTTAGATGAGACTGGAGAGGGGAATTGAGGCTGATGCAGGGCCAGAACCTCATCCTCCTTTTACTGTTCTCACTCAGGCATCAAGTTCTCCAGCATTACTGGGGATGCAGCTGAAATGGGTATCTGGCACCTAGTCCTGGGTGGTTCAGATGGGAATGCAGGGCTATTAAACTGGAATGCAGTTGTACCTAGACTGCAGAGACTAATGTGTCTCTGTGTTTCTATTTTTATGTTCCTTCCTGCCTATGCTTGAATTTTGTGGAAGCCCTGAATCTACCCAAAGCCATCACTTTGAGGGTCATCCTTTTTCTTCTGTCTGTTGAGGGCTAGCTCACAGACTCAGCAAGCCCTGTCAAAGGCTCCCCCTTGAATGTCGCCTGTTCTAGTGCAAATTTGGTCCCTATGAGTTATAATCTGCTGGCTGTTCATTCTTAGGTACAAAATAATTGCAAAAGTTTTGGTATACTACACAAAATCCAATGCTCCAGCTGAACAAGAAGAAGAGAGTATCAAGTGTGGAAAGATGGCTGCTGTCCTGCCAACCATATATTGAGGCATTCTGGAAGCTGGGCTTGCAGAAACAGTGTCATTTGTGTAGAAGCAGCTCACAGCTTCCAGGGTGGACAGAATCCATTTCCCTCTATATTAAACTTAGCTTCTACAAACACTTTCTTTTGAAAAGACCAAACCCATCATTTTCAGAGAAGGGTCATTAGAGGACTTTTTTCTTGAATTTCAGAGCAACTGGAAAGAAAGCCAAGGCACTGAGCATTTGTCTGTGAGTGGTGTATGTCCATTTTAACCAGCACACAGGGATGTGACTCCACTCCATCCCCAGAGACCTGTACACAAAGAGCCACAGTGTAGCCTGGAGCTGTGAGATCTGCACACCCAAGTAGTAGTACCAGGCATATCTCTGTTGTTCTAGTGAGATATTCCCACTGATTTAAGAGCCCAAAGGCATTTTTTAGTGCAAACAGCTTAACAGTTAGTAAACAATTAACTCCAAGCTGAAGAGTGAATGATTAACAAAGTCAGCCAAGGGACTTCCATATGGCAGATAAAAAGACAGAGAAAATGTTTAACTTATCACCAAAAATAAAATTACCTTAAAGGAGAGTCTGGTAATGTTTAGTTGCTTTGTAAGAGATACATCTATATAGTGTTTTCTCATTTTCTTCTATAGAAAGCTAGTGGCAATGAAACCTAAAGTAAGCCTTTTTTCTCAGACTCATAAACATTATCACTGCTTACATTATCTGGTTACTGAAGAGAACCCAAAGGGAATAAAGGTTTTTAGAAATAAGATAAAATGTGAGGCATCACAAAATTCAACCATTAATGTAACTTGACAAAAAAATTTCCTTGTGACAGCCACCAGTTTCTGCCATTTCTTCTCAGCATTACCCTTTCTCTGAGATTAAATGAAGCATGCTGTGAGAATGCTCTGTCCCTTTCCATAAGGTCTCTGCAACAGTCTGGGTTCTCATGACAAGGAATTTAATTTTTAGTTTGTAGTGTTGTCATGAATCCAAAGCAGAAGTAACATGTTGACTTCCCATTTAAACATGAAGAAACAAGAGGCGAGTTGGACCCATCCTACCAAGCAATGCGTAGCACAAGTAAATTCAGTAGTTTTAAGTGTCTGATCAGAGAAAAAAATCACCTGCTTGTCGAAAGCGTGAGCAAAGTAATCAGCACATTAATTGTGTCCAGAAAGTGAAAGATTGCTGTCCGGTGCCTCTTGGCCTTTTGCAAACAACAAGAGATAGAGTGAACTTTCCCAATTCCAGAGGCAGAATGAGATATTTACACAGGAGGAGCAATAGCCTAATTAAGAGCTGCTTTATTGCAGAACAAATAGATCCTCTCTGCTTTAGGACATAATGAAGCATTGTCAAGTCAGTAATTGCATTGATGGAGTGGTTAAACTTGTGCTTCCTGTGGTGAAGGAATGACAGACCAATAACTTAAAAAAACGTAAAGTAAGGATTGATGTGCAATGTACAGAAAGTAGTGAATGATGGGGAGGAGGAAGCTGACAAATTGCTCTCTGTCCTAACTGATCATAGAACACAGGGAGAGTCAAAAAGGCAAAAGAAACATGAAATTCAGATTAGTTACAGGGAGCCCAATTCACTTGCACAGCTCCTTGCCACATGATACAATAGAGGCCAAGAGCTCAGAAGAATTGAAGATAGCACTAAAAGCGCAACCTTCCATCCAGGGTTTTAACATTGGGTTGGTTGTTTTCAAAGAGGATTTTGGGAGGGGTTATAAATCCTCATGTTCAAGGAGGCTGTTTGATTTGACACCAAGTTGGTTTCTGTTGTCAGAGGTATGGATCATGTGTCTCACTCCTCTCACTGGCATGCTGCTGGGCCACAGGGTGTATTCAGAACAGGCTGGACTTTCTCTAGGGCATCCAGAATCAAGTGAAGTCAGAAAATGTATTGGACTCATGTTTCATTGGGCTCCTTGTCATTTCCTAGGACCTTTGCAAACACCTTTGCATTGCAGACAGGGATAGAAGATTTCAAAGTTACAAATGATAAAAAACAAGCAGAAACCATTTCCAGGAAATACTGGTTTAAAAGCTCATGGAGTCTCAGTGGCACTGGTGTAATAAATTATTCACTGTGATTAGCAGGCTGTTAAGGACTACCTGCTGACTCCTTCTGCTCTGCACTTTCATTTCTCTTCCCGTTGCTGATCCCTTGTGCTTCTTGGGTTATGGACTTGGCTGTAAACTGAACCGGTCTTCAGGTCATGGTGGGTTCAACTCATTTTATAGTGCAGTAATTCAGTCTTTGTTTAGTATTTGGAAATGTGGAGCATGGAAGGAGGGAGACATATACAAAGCAAGGTTCCTTACCACGCTGTTCCTTCTCATAGAGAGAGGTTGCTCACCCAATTTCTTTCCTTAAAATGTAATACCCAGACCTGCAAACACTGAAAAGCAGACACAGTTTAAAGCCTTTCCCTGCAGAAATGCCCTATTCTATCCCCATAAGACAGGAGACCATATTCTCACCAGCACCTTTTTTGCTTTTGTTTGCCCTCAGTTTGGGGTTTCTACCATCCAGCACAAGGCACTCCCCCTTTCAGCACCCAGTACTCCATGCCTTACCACTGTGCCAAAGAGCTGCCAAACGCAGTGGGAGCTGAATAAATTACATCAAAGCACACTGGGCTGGAAAGCAGAATTATATCCCTGACACTGAGAACTTCCACAGGATTTGGCTGGACATGCCACTGGGCTGTGATTCAGTGAACATTTCTTTTGGCAGCAGTATTGGCTGAAGTGGTCTCCTCCCCCATCACAATCCTGCCCCCACTGCTCACTTCCTCCCCTGGGCCCCTTCCTCAGCCATCCTGGTATAGCTGTGCAGCTGGGAAGGAAACTGCTCCAGAGAAGGGATGAGACTGGCTTAGCACCACCCAGCCATAAAAAGTGTTCACTCTTAACCTCGATCAGTCCCCAGTCCTATTCACCATCTGACCCACAATCAGTATCCTAGAGCAAAGCTGTAGGAGCTGGATATGGATACAGGCTGCAGAAATCACTGCAGCCAGAGAAAGAAACAGTCATTAACCTACACAGTAACATTGTGGAGTGAGACAAGAGCTTCACAGCTCAGAACAAGTTGGAAGGAGTTCAACTGCATGGAGTTTGTCATGGTTGAACCAGGATGAATTAACAGTGAGGTATAAGGTCATCATCCCCACTTTTTCCTCCTCATAAAAGTTGGTAAAAATTTGCTTCAGTGTGTCTCCCAAACAGTGCTGATTTCAGACAGGTGAGTAGATTGTCTAGGTAAATTAACTTTTTAGAATCATACAATAGTCATGCTCAATTTCCATTATGTAGGTAAATAAGTAGTTTTATCAACTACAATGCTTGCAAACATTAATACACAATCTAATGCACTGCTGTTTTATAAAGAAACCAGCACTATTCTGGTGGTTTAGTGTGCTGTGGTGATACCATTAGACATATAGTTCCCAGGGTTTTCTGTGAGAATTTACATTTAGAAAGGCTAGAGCATGACGTAAATCCCATGATCTAGCCAAGTCAAGACCATGTCTACCATTAAATATAGGAGGAGTCCCATCAAAATAAAACTCCCTTCTCTAAGTCCTTTGTCGTATTCAGGTCTTAAAGAGTAATTCTATGTAAAAGCAGCAGCCAAGTCTTAAATGATTCTGCAGTACACAGCAGGAACTGCAACAAGATGCAAAGACAAATCACTCCAACAGCACAAAGTGAAACAAATTGGACCTCAGAGCCCTGGAGTTAGGGTGGAGATCTGGAGAGAGATTGAAAACTCCTTGAGCACTTATGCTTGGCTCTGAAGTGGTAGCAGGCTCCTCCACACCCCACCCTGCTCAGATGCTGTCTCGTAGCTCACCAGGGCTGCTCCAAAGGCCTGGGCACTTTTATCATCAGATGAAGCCAGGCAGGGGTCCCATTACTCTGTGGTTGTGGCTATGAGGCACCTTTGGTCAGTGGTCTGGGCAGGAGGCTCAGAAGGTTCACTGCAGCCATCACCATGAGAGTGGGATTGCTGCTGCCATGGCATCCCCTGTGCAGACACTCAAGGGAGTATTTTCAGTCACACAAACTATTGTGCATCGCCACAGGAGCATGGGATGGGAATGTGATTCCTGTATTTTGGTTCCAAGACAGAGGTACTTTAGCAAGCCATTGGAGAAGACATGAGGATCTTTAGGAGAGAGAGTAGCAGTAATGGTTTGTGGGCAACATAAATCCTTCTAGGGTGCCACAACTGATTCACAGACTACAGACTGGGCATCCTTTATCTAATACATGATCTAATACATCCTACATCTAATACATATACATGGTATATTGTGCCAGAAAGGAGAACTCTTCAATGCAGAAAGATCCAGTCACTTTGATGTCCTTTCAGAGAATAAAAGGGAGAAAGTTTAACTTAAACCAATCAGGGAAAAAAGGTTCTTTGTAGATCTATTGATTTAGACACACACAGCATGGTGACAGCAATGTACAATCTAACAGCAGCTACCAGATATGCAGTGAAAGTGGATTTGTTTGTATATAAAGTCAAAGTCTAATCTCCCAGTCTGTGTAGTTACAGACACAAATATCAAGTTGCATTATTTAGACAAATAATGCTTTGTCCAAATAGCAGCTCTTCCCTCTGTGATCTGATGCTCTGCTGTCTCTCTGAGCCAATAAGCCACTTTGAAATTTAATAGGGAATTGTGTTTCCATAATGGAAATGAATGCAGAGCGGTTATTATATAGACCTAGATGCAATTTGTGTTTGGTCAAGCCAGAAATGTTTGCTGGGGTGGTGTGGTCCCACAAGAACAGCACACAGCAAAAGGGATCTCAAATTGGACCAGAAATTGTTTGTCTGTTTGGCAAAAAAAGAGGCCTGAAGCCTGAGGCAAAGAAATAATTAGATAGTGAGCTGGGATTGCTGACAGAGCAGTATTGGCTGAAGTGGGCCAAGCCATTCTCTCATTCCATGAGGGAAGGGAGGACGGCAAGCCTCTGGGAAGATCATTGGTAGGGCTTTTCCCACATCAAATCACTCAGGAAATCTTTTCTTTTTTTTTTTTTTCTTTTTTTTTAGTTTTGAGAAGTGAAAGAAAAAAAATACCCCAAACTAATAAAAATAAAGGAATGAATGGAAGTGTGGCAGGATGGAGGACTAAGTTATGGTGTAGTGGCATCCCCATCTCATGACCCAGGGGCACCCTCAGCAGTAGGTCACACTAATTCACAGGTGACAGCCCACGGAAATCTCTTGGTAAATCTGACCCTGAAACAAAAGCCCATTTGTTTGAGCTAAGATGGTGCTGTTCTGCCTGGACCAAGTCCTTCCTCCTTCACTCTAACTAGTTTGACAGAGCTATGATTGATGGGAGCAGGGTTGGCTTGAGGCAGAACACAGATCCGTGCCCGGAAACCATGGCCCCACTGAAATCACTGGGACAAAACTGCCATTGACTTCGCTGGAGCTGTGATTTCCATAGAGTTTAAGGCCAAAAAGGGACCACTCACAAGCTGCACTCTGACCTCCTGCATAACTCAGCTCCTAGAATTTAGCTTGCTGGTTTGTTCAGTGGAGGAAATTACATTTCCAAGGAGGAATTTTTTTTGTTATGTTTGTTTTGTCTTTAAACTGCAGGACGAAAGACTCGGGAGATTGTAGCTTCACTCATGCAAGCTGTGTGAAAATACTGTCATTGTTTTAGTTTCATTGTTTAATACCAGTTTTAGTATTGGGATGTCATCCGTGCTGGCTCTTGCCCGTAGCATAGGCAAGGGAAGGGGTTGCACTGGGGCTGTTAGAAATGTTCCACATTATTTCTCTGTCTTTCCTAGAAGCCATTCAGAGTAGCCAGTCTGGGTGGTAGTCCATGCATTTGGAGGGATGATTGTTCCTTCTGCATAGTGTGATTTAACAAGGCATTAATCATCTAGGAAGCGGCAAGTCTTGAAGGACTGGGAGATGCCATATAGGTCAGCAAGTCCAACAGCAATTACAGTTGGTAATTTATTAGATCTTTAGAATCAAAGAAAAATATGGGTCAGAAAGGCCTCTGGAGGTCTGTAGTTCAACCTCCTGCTAAAAGTTGAGCCACCTTCAGAGTTTGATCTGGTTACTCATGACCCTAGTGTTTGACCACCTCCACTGATTGTTTTGGGACTTGAAGTTTTAGTTTATATATCTTCTAATAATTTCCCTTGCTGCAGCCCTGCAGCCTGTGTCTATTGCCTCTTATACTTTCACTGGGTACCTCTGAGCAAAGTCTGTCTCAATCTTCTTTGTAAATCCACTTTGGGTCATAAAACAGAGCTAACAGCGGGTAGATCCTCTATAGATTTCTGCAGATTGTTTGATTCTGAACAGCCATCAGGAATGCTATCTGGAGCCCTTGAGGGTATGTGCATTCAGCCTGTGCCTGATCTCAAGTGATTCAGCACACAGAAAAGAGAAAGAAAATGAGACTCCTGTGCATTTATATTTGTTTCCTAAGAGACCAAAGGCAAAATGGCTCACATTGTGTCCCCACAGTGTGCCCAGCCATAGTGCACGTTCCCCAGTTCAGTACCGAGTCTGGCTCTTCTGGGCACAGCAGGCAGAAAACAGTATCAGGAACCCCATGCCCCAACCTCAGGATTTGGAATTATTCCAAAAGATACCATTTGGGTATGTTTCTTTAAGTGCCATAGTCCAGAGAGCACTGTGCACCAACCTCCAGTGCTGGCTTTCAGCAACCCCCTCTGTCCTGTGCCTGAGCTGAAGGGCAACACAGAGCAAGCAACAGCCTCATAACTGCCAGGGGTTCCCAAATAAATGGCACGGTACTTCCACTGAATACTCCAGCAAGGCTCCCTGAACACAAAGGGACAGAGCACAGCCTAGCACTAGCACTAGCCTAGCACTAACTCAGGTCCCCACACCTCTGCAAAAGTCCAGGTCACCCAGGCCATAAGTGACCAAGCCAGAAGCAATCCCTGGTATTTCATTCACAAAAAGACATTCCCTTCTTTATCAGGAACATCCAGCATTTTTCAAATACTCTGACACTGACCCTACCTCCTGGCGTGTGCAAACTCCTCAGTAGCAGCCATATGGTCAATAAAAATGGTAAAATATACTTCAGACTCACGTGGCTGAAATGGATGCAGATCCCTGGGCCTCCTCTCCTCCAGGCTCAGCTTAATTAAGGACCAGCCAGCAAACCACAAGCATGATCAGAAAAGAAGATTGCATCTGAAGGGTTTTGACTGCAGCTTTTTGTAACTAGTCACAAACATCTGGTGCTTGGCAAGCTTGCCAGCCTCTTGGAAGGGGTTTCCAGTGAGAAAATTCCTGTAGCTTGCACCTGAATTCTCCACAGCTCACCATGCAGCACTCGGATCTCTCTCCTGGCTCCTCTTCTAAGCTGCCAGCTTTGTAGAAGCCATTTCTGGCACTGGTTTCCCCATCATGGCCTCCCCACCCACCCCAACACATTTTAAACAGTGCATGTAGTCTGATGGGGAACAGTTATTCCCTTGAATGTTGACGAGTTGATAAGCAGTTTTTCAAATTCAAGTGATAGTGTCGGTTCCAGTTTTACTGGCATGATGAAACAGAGATCATGGTGGGGACAGGCCCCTCGGAGGAGGAGGGAATAAGGTAATTATTTTCTCTTCTTTTACTGGCCCCTTTCACATGCATGTGTGAGTGTGCAGCTGTGCTCAAAAGCCAGTCTCATGGATACTTCCTTAAGTATCTGTTGAAGATTAAATCATCTCATGTGCAGCCTGTAATGATGGCCACTACCAAAAATTGTTCCCATCTGAAAGCTGCCCAGTGCTGCATGATCCAAAATGAGCTGCCAACCTCAGAAGAAAACCCAGCAGGCAAACCACCACATCACAGACTTGGCCCTCTGCAGCACCGCTAATTGTCCCCTTGTCTGTGGGCACTGAGTGAAGGCAGCTACTCAAGGGCAGGGGAACTGTGCTCTAAGCTTGTGTTAATGATTGACTTTCTCCTAAGCCCCATTTCCAGTGTGTTTGGGGAGATGCTGTCCCAGTCCCTGCTGAGGTACTTTTTGTCAAAGGGTCATTGCACCTCTGATGCAATCCCAGTAAAACCAATACAAATTGTCCCACCCATATGTGCAGGCATTGGATTTGGCCCAGGAAATTAACCAAAGACAATCATAAGCCAAATAACCAAAAACCAGACCCAACCTTAGCGCAGGGAGAGGCAAACCTGCCATGAACATGGATGCTTTGACTCAAACCAGCCCCAAAACCAGCATGCATCTGTTGTCACTGCATTTCCACAAGATCCTGTTGAAATTACAACCAGCTCCCTGCTGGGGCTCTATTCCCCAGTGAAGGTTGCAAGCACCAGCGTGGTAAAAGGATCTTGATGGGTAAAAATTATGCTTCCATTTAGGAAGACCTACTAATGGCACCTTGTGCATCTGTCACTGCATTAACAACATCAATTTGAGACCATACATAAGGCGGGCAACTGGTGAAGAGAACAGCTTGCTTACATTAGGAGGTCTGGCTGAAGGGGCACCTTCGGCTTTGTTTCTCTGGAGGGATTGTGATCGGCTAACAGGAAAGTGGATACTTTCTTGTGGTACATTTTTGCAGATTGGATTCCTTTTGTATAGGAAGGGGGAGACCTCTCAGATCAATGTGGGAAAAAGGAGTGGAACACTGTAGAATAATACTCGGGGAGCAAATGGAGCACAACTACAGCAATGGTAAAACACACACATACGTTCAGGACAGCAGAGCTATGGAATAAAAGACACAAACTTAGGTTGTGGGGTCACTTCCACCCCCTCCCTCCCCAGAGTCTGGATTTGCCTCCTTCTGCCAAGGAAAACAACAAAACTAAATATACAAATGCAGCAATCTGGGGAGCTGCTCCAGTGCCCAAAACGTAGGTGTCTAATGCTGTTTTAGGCACTGCTGGTGATCCAAGACATCTGCGTGGGGCTGGCAGATACAGCACCGGACCTATGTCAGGCTCCCTCCCACCCGGGGTAGCAGCCAGGGGCCAGGCAGGGAACCCTGGGGCATGGAAAAGGGCACTACATGCCTACATTTGGGCATCTGAACAGCTTCCCCAGAGCCCTGTGTGTTTGGACAGTTGGAGTTAATCATCGAAGAGAAACGAGAAACAGAGCTTCCCTTAGCAAATAGCACTGTGAGATTTGGTAGCAGAGAGGGTAAAATAGAAAAGGATCTGAGCACAGGGGACAGTCCAGCAGAGGCAGAGGAGGAGGATGGGCAGGACAGTATCCAAATAGAGCAGCTGCCAGCAGCTCAGAAAAGTTTCAAATTCCTTCTGCGCCACGCCAAAGTTTAGTCATAAATGACAACAGGGGACCTGGGGACAGAGGGGCATTTTCTGAAGGGTGTGATCTGCTGGCTTTTTAGACTCTTATGTGTTCCACATGTCTGAATGCTTCCCAAACACGTCGTCTGCACATGCCGTGCAGCACAGCCGCGTTGTCCTCCCCGCCTTGCAGATGGGCATCTGGAAGCACGGAGGGATGTTTTCAGCTTGACCCCAGTTGTTGTCTGTGGGAGTTTAGGCCCCAAACTTCCTTTTCGTGCCTTTGAAGCCAGGCACTTAAAGAGGAGTCAGACTTCAGCTCCCGGCTTAACCCTTTCACCCTGTGTCGGTCCTCCCTCGGTGGGTAAAATAATGGGTGTTTCTGTGCTTCGTTTGGTGTTTACAAGTTTTATACAGCAATTAATATTTCCAGTGGAGGAATAAAATAATCCTCTAAGGACAATGTAACTCAGCCTTTCAGACTTCCCATCTCTCCTGGCTCCTTTCTTCCCCTACCCCTTTGGCAATGTGGACAGCCCTAGAATTTGGGGTAGCTTAGTGCCCTTCTTAATCCCTACCCTTCCTTCCAAGAAGCACCCTGTTACAGAAAAGGAAAAAAAATAGAGGAAAAGAAAACACAATCTTGCTTGGAAACTTAAACAAATATTTTCACTTTTGCTGCCCCTGAAATACCATCAAGAAGAAAATTTTGAGTCCTCTCTGAGGTTTGTTTTATTCTCAAGATTTCAGCTCCACCAGCAGCTCTATCAGTGCAAATCAAATTACGCCTCCTGTTTACTTATCTCCAGAGCGCTGACACTGGCAGCCGAGGCTTATCTCGGCGTGTCAGGAGCCAGCGCCTTCCTCGGGGGTAGGACAGGAACTCCACAGAAGCTACTTGGAGTGGGAGAAGGAGTGTAAATCAGGGAAAGTGCTGCTGCCTGTGCCCCCCAGCAGTGGGGCTACGTTCCCCAGCTCTGTTGCTTGCTAGGGGCAATGCAGGGAAGACAAGTCCGAGATGCCAAGGGGTGTGGAGGCTACCTCCTCCCTGTGGATTAGCAGCCTGGAAGCCAGGGTTTGGGTTTTAGCTTACTCATTTGTAAGGAAAAGGCAGTGGTAGAGCTGCCCGCCGTGGTGACGATGCGATAGTTTGCGGAGCTGGCACTATTTCGTTGTCACCGCGTCCTTCGCGCTGCTCCTGAGGTCGGTCCACCCTCCTGCCTGGGAGATGGGCGTTATTTCACGGGAGGAGTGTGGGCACAGGGGCCGTGTAAGCGCATCCCACTGCCCAGGAGCCCGCAGAGCCCTCCAGGGCTGGCCCAGGCTGACTCAGGGGCGAGGGCACGCCGCATTTCACTCCCATGGAAAGCTTCGTGCCTCAGTTTCCCCCTTGGTGGTAGTGTTGGCTTTGTCCCAATGCTGCCTTGAGATACCCCGGCAGGGCAGCCTGTAAAACAGAGGCTGAGATATGACCTGCTTGTTGCTGTGGTTTGTACCGCCGGGAGCGCCTGGAGCTTTGGGCACCGCCACCACGAGTCTNGCGCGGAGGCGCCTCATCCCCTTCTTCTCCTTGCAGATCTTTCAATGGAGGCAGCTGGAGAACCTCTATTTCCGCGAGAAGAAGTTCTCGGTGGAGGTGCACGATCCGCGCAGGTGAGCCACGAGACGGGCCGGGCTGAGCCGGGTTGTGCAGTGCCGAGCCGGGCTGAGCCGGGTGCTGCCCCCGCTGCTGTGCGGGGCTGGCTGCGCTTGGTAGCTGGGGAACACACAAGAGAGAGGCAGCGGGCA
>VXBC01004820.1:262041-331130 GCA_013399945.1 Ploceus nigricollis | reverse complement strand
TAGTGTTGGCTTTGTCCCAATGCTGCCTTGAGAAACCCCGGCGTGGCAGCCTGTAAAACAGAGGCTGAGATATGACCTGCTTGTTGCTGTGGTTTGTACCGCCGGGAGCGCCTGGAGCTTTGGGCACCGCCACCACGAGTCTGACAGCACCTGGGACAGATAAACTCCACTCAGCTCATGCTCGTGCCAGTTTTACGTGGATCGCGGGATAAAAGCAGAGCTGGGTATTAGCACTTGGGTGCAGCGGGGGTCTCATCTCCTTCACACCGGGGAGAGTCTGCTGTGCCAGAGGCCGATGCACCACCCCAGGTGCCAGCCCTCCAAGGAAAATGTAGTCGAATCTCTGCCCGGAGTTCGTATGTGTCTTCAACATATCTGGCCCCGCAAAGTGAAACCGGCGCNCTGCCCCCGCTGCTGTGCGGGGCTGGCTGCGCTTGGTAGCTGGGGAACACACAAGAGAGAGGCAGCGGGCACCAAGCCGGGGGCTGCCGCTTCCGTTCAGCGGGACATTCCGGGTTCTGGTGTGCGTTTTTGAGGATGTGTTTCCCCTCGGCTCCTAGCGGGTTTTTTTTCCCCTTCCCTCTGTTCTGGCACCTTGTGACCCCTGGGACTGTGCGGCTGCGGTGCCTCAGCTGCAGTGCTGGCAGCCCTCGTGTGTGAAAGGGGGCTTTGCCTTGTCCCCGTGTTTCACTCAGAGCCCGGAGATGAGCGCCAGATTTTGTACTCACATGCTTCTTTGTAAATAAATATTCAGTAGTGCAACTGAAAGCAATGGCACAGAACCAGAGGTTTACCACCGGCAGCCTGGATGAAAGCCCATCAGTCTTTTTGGCACAGGAGCCTTTTTTTTCTTACTTTGGAATCGTAATGTGAGAGTTCAAGGGACTGTGCTGCATCCCATCAGTGCGTTCAGCACCCCTGGTGTGTTTGCGTTACTGGATGGCTACTGCACGCAGTGAGTGTATGGCTCTGAAAGTTGTTCTGACTAAAAGCAATGTGTTGTTTGCACATTGTACAATGTAAGTACATTGTAAGTATGTATGTAAGTATGATACCACTGATGGAAACCATCTCTCTGCCCAGACTGATTTGATGTGTTGCTGGTAGTAGTGTGTTGTGCTGATCACTCAGCTGTGATCCAGTTTCACCTGTTTCCCATGCCTATCTGTGTACTAATATATGTACTTTTATTAGGGGAATTTTGCATGCAGTTTCTGTCCTTATTTACCCTGATATGAGCACAGCCACACCAGTACAACGGTGCCTGTCTGCATAGGTGCATTTGTTAAAACAAACGCTGAGTAAAGCAGCTCATGTCATTGTGCAGCTCCAGGTCAGCAGAACCTCTAAGCATCTGCTTAATATTAAGCATGTAAACAGTCGCATGAAATCTAGCAGAGCAAATTCTCAAAGTCGAGAATACACTGGGAGATATTCCAGCAGCAGGAGCTGGGGGTAGTGCACTCCTTCCCCCACCGAGGCTCCTGCAGTGGGAGAGGCATCAGAAACACATGTTGGGAGCGATCAACAGCCAGAAGCCCCTAAATGCCCTAAGTTCTGCCTGTTTCCTGGAAGGAGCAGTTGCAAGAAAAAGAAAGGAAATAGCTCTGGGACCTTAAAATCATGGTGACCTTTGCAACTTGATGTCATGCATGAAATGTGACCACACAGAGCAGCCTCTTCTCTCTCATTTGTATTTAGATTATAGGAATTAGTGACACAGGAGAGCTTCCGTTCTTTATTCCATTGCTCTGTTTCTCTGACTCAACACCAGGAGGACAAAGCCCTGTCCTGGGTTGTCAGCCTGATACTTTCTTGCTACAAAGGAATTAGTTTGGGTGTATTTTGTATAATTCTGGTTGTTTTTTGTATCCAGAGTGGCACCATCCAGGTGGAACTGGTACTCAGGCTGTAATGCAGCGCAGCACGTTGCAGTGGCATGGTGGGAAGACAGCTCGGGTTGTAGTCTCCCAGCCAAGTGGGATGGACTCCTGCAAGGAGTTGTTCAGTGTGTGGAGGCGGAGGAGTAGCCAACGCAGTGCTCTCTCCACATTCCTCTCCTCGTAGCCAAACCAGAGCCTGAGTCAGCGAAGCCACAGTCAGGAGAGCGAGCATAGCTCCATGGTTGTGGCCAGGGCTGGGCAGCACAATGTATGTTTTTAAGCCCTGCCTGTGCCCATGGCTTCCTGTCCCCAACAAGCCATTTAATCTCCTTTCACTGCAGTTACTTATCTCATAAAGGAGGAAAATGATACATTTTAGGGGCTATCAACAGGATTAATTCCATAGCGCATGTAGCATGCATGGAGGGAAGTCATGGCAAAAACACCCGTGATCTGTATCTCTCAGGTCTTCAAACACAGCTGTGAAAAGCAGGTCCACAGCTCTGACCAACAGTCTGCAGATGTTCTAATGGAGTCTGCTGTTTTGATGGGAAACATGTACAGATTCCAAAAAGGAAAAAAATTAGAAATCACTGCTTTTGCAGTGAAAAGATGAATGATTTGCAGAATATGTTTCTAAGAATTCAGGAGTTTGAACTGAACAGGATGACACCAGAATTAAAGCTTCAGCCCATGTTTGAGTGCTTTAATTTTCTTAGAGCTTTATGTGCCAGTGTGCTGCAGTGGTTTGTGTCCTTAGACCAATATAAAGCATCCAGAGCTGGATCCTCTCTCCAGTCTCAACTTCAAGAACACCTCCCAGCACGGCCTTCATTCCCTGTCCAGTGACAGAAATGAGGCAGCCCAGCACCATCAGCCGCTGTCCTGTTGCATCCATGGAGACTTTTCTCACAAGAACAATAGTGGTTAATAGGACAAGGTCTCTAGCACCATTCACAAGGAAAGGGCTCAGCACAGGGTAACACTGAAACATGAGATCCCAGTTGTCTCAGACCTTGTTTGCATTGGCCACGGCTGTTTTCTGAGAAATTTTGCTCTGATTTGTAGCCCCATAATTTGACTTTAACGCATTTTGAAGCACTGAAAAAGCCCTGATGCAATGGCTGTCAGCCCTCTCTCAGACTGAACATTGCCAGTAATTCTCATTTTGCTGCAGAGTTCTGGTTTTCTTTCATTCTTGGCTCTGTCACAACTTTCTTCAACTGTTCACCCCTCCATGTTCACCTCCAACTTTGGACAAGGCAGTGGCCCACAAGCACCAGAAGAGAGGTGGCCAGTGCAGATACAGGTGCAGGAGGGGAACCTTAGCAGGCTTGAGGACTTGTGAGTGCTGGTGAAAGAGTTGACTCCCCCTTGCACGGCACAGTAGAGCTCCTGGGCTGTCCTGCAGTGTCACCTCCACACCTGCATGGCTCAGTCCCTGCTGATTGTGGACTCTGACACCCCTCTGTAGCACACCCTGGGATGTCTCTTGTACTGATCCCTCTTCACCATCCATGTCCCTAAAAGTGTCACATTTCTGAGCAAGCCTCTTTACCCATGTCACATCATTTCATAATCCTACTCTACCACAAGACCCATCTTAACAGACTGGAGAGGAGGCCCTCATTTATTTGGGGCTCTGTAGGTCAGTGGTGTGGTTTATTCCAGCCAGAGCTTCATCCCTGCACTGGGAGGAGTTCCACAGATTCAGGCTGTGCTGGTGTCAGGGGCTCTGCTGGTGGGGTTGCTTTTGAGGGATGGGGAGGAATAATCAAGCAGGTTTGTACAGCTGTGAAAGCATGGGGAAACCTAACCTGTGTTTTTTTGCTAATGTTTGAGAACAATTGGGAGTCCCAGAGAGGAAATATTTAGCTCTTATTTTTCCTGTTTTTAAATTCACTCAGCTAATCACTGAGTCCCATTCTTCTCTCCAGGGCACTAGGCAGCCCCCTCTGAGCCTCATAACTCCCTGCCCCCATACCATGTGGCAAATCCTGCTACATCTGTTTACAAGTGGGGAAATCAAGGTTCCTAAAGAGTTTCTCTCACACTCCCTAAAGTAGCCTTTGATCCTGTGGATCTTTAGTTGTTACCTCGATCCTAATATTTGGGAGCCACTGTCCAAAGCCAGGGGCAGTGGAGGATGTGAGGACTTGGCCTCAGATGTCTCTGCATGTGATGAGACACAGAGGATTCACGCAGGCTTTGGCCTTGGTGGCTCCCCTGGGATATGCAGCAAGTCAGCATCAACCAAACCCAGGGATGTAGTCTGAGCTGGGCAAACTCAATGATCTTTACTGTTAGTCCTCTGGAGATTGCTATCTTGAGGAGATATTTGAAGTAAATGCTCTCCTGGCTTGATTAGATATTTATTGCTGGTTTCTAAGCATTTTTTCCCATTAACACAAGGGTGTACACAGTAAAGACAGCAGCTTTTACTATGAGATCTGTGACAGATTCTGCCACAGAAAGCAATCTAGTGAAACCTTTGTGTAACCCCAGTTCATTCTTTTCTCCTCTCCAGGGCATCTGTGACCAGGAGGACTTTTGGGCATAGTGGCATTGCTGTGCATACGTGGTACGCCTGTCCAGCACTAATAAAGTCTATCTGGGCTATGGCCATTAGTCAACATCAGTTCTACCTGGACAGGAAGCAAAGCCTTTCTTCCCCTACCCCTGCCAGTTGTGGTGAGTGAGTCCTTCTCACTCCCCACAGTCCCAGCCACATCAAGTCCAGATGGTGGCTTCTTTCCTGCCCTCCCTTTCTGCTCGAGATCAAAAAAAAGACAAATCGACTGAAGATATTTTCTAGTCCTGACCAGATTGAGAAAATTTGTATTCAAATTCACGCCTATGGGAGTAAGGATTGAGGAAAAGGTTGTATTGAACTGTGGCCAAATTGGAGCCAAAGTTAGCAAGCAGATAGGGTCAACATCCCTGTCTGGATGGTTTCCACATCTTCCACATCTGTCATGAAGTTGGGGCAGCTTCCAATAACTGTGTTCAAAGTAGCTTCACAACCTACAACTGTCTCTGGATTCTTCTTGCTGTCCCTTGATTTTTACTATTGTATTTTCCTAGAAAGGAGGGGGGAGGATATTATTTTAGCAGGGGGGCAAGAGGCTTGACAGCCTGGCCATACAAGGAGCTATCGCAAACTGGTGCTGCACAAAGGGCCACGCAACACACAAAAGAAACCACCTTGAAACCAGAGGGATGTGTGTTCTTCCTCTTAATTCTTTTCATCAGTAATTTTAGGCATACCCAGAGCAGCAGGAGATTGCTTTGATCACTTTGAGATTACTTTGATACAGAGAAAAGACTTCTCAGGCAGACTTCCCTCTCCAGATGAGCACGCTGCTGTAAAGCTTCACAGAGAAGACAGAGCCTGTCTTAAGTGGGTACCTGCATTGGTCCTCATCTCTGGTGAAATGGCAGAATGTGCAGGTGATGATCCTCCAAATGCCTGAAACAATCTTAACAACAATTTTGCTATTGTTGAAAGCACTGCGTGCATTTTCAGGCTGGGAGTGTATCCTTCCTTGCTCATGCCCTGGCCCTATCAGGTCCCTTCATGAGCCAGTTCAGCCCACTAAACTGGCAGAAAAATAATTCTTTTTCCTGCTTTTCTTTAGTGCATTATTTTTTCTGCCAGTTAAATAAATCGAGTTGGCTTTCTGGAATTATGTGGAGGGCCATGAGTGTGCTGGTAGTCCCACTCATTCTAAGCCCTTCTGACATTGCTTTCCACATCATAAGCTCTGTGACTTTATTTTAGAGGGAGTAGGACTTTTGAATGCCTTGGGCATGGTTGCAGTCACTTTGGCCATGTCTCATCTAATGCAAAAATCCAGGTTTCACCATAGTTGTTGTAAGCTGTATTGAATTTAGGGATGTAGCCAACTTCCCAATGCTGCCTAAGTGCCAGGTATAATATGGACAAAATTGCATACTCACTGATACCAAGGGAAGCTTTCCTGTCCCCCTTCTCTGCTCAGGACCATCAGGGCAGTACATAGTCCTCTCCATCTACTCAGGGATAAATTTCAAGCAAATAGAAGTTTATTTTTCTTTGCCTTTAGACAGATGGATTTGCTGATCTAGCTGCAAGGTATTTAGGTCACAAGCAACCAACAAACAAAAGGAGATTCCCTCCTCCTCCCATTTCTTTGGTAAGAAACTGGGTCTCTGAAACACCCAGGACTTCCCTTCAGTGACTCCTTTTGTTGTTGGCAGATTGTGTTTCAATTTTATCTCCCCTCTCTCACACTCCTACAGGCAGCACCACCCACCAGCCCTCGTTTGTCAACCTGTCACGTCTGTGACCGTGTCAGCATGCTTTGTCACAATAATCCCAGTGGTCATGCTGAGGCTTTGAAGTTAAGGCATACAAATATTTTTGTCCCTTTCTCTTAAGGGAAATGATATTTTCATCTGTTGTCCTCATCTTTGACATGACACTGTCAATATTGATGGATCCATCAATTTTAATTGATCTGTTCAGTTCATCCTGCTGGTCACTTCAAGGACACAGTGCTCATATGAGCTTCACTTTGGGAAACTAGTAAATCATACCCCAGAGTAGGGTGATGTGAAATGTCTTTGATTCAGCTCTCAGGGGCCTAGACAAACATTTATTGAGTTTCAGGTCGCATGGGTTTGCAGCCCCTTAAATCTCAGGCCCCACTTCAATTGAATCCTCAGCTTCAAAGCAAAACTTAGATATTCCTTCCTTTCATGTCCAAACTTGGCATTTCATATCATTTTGACAAAGGAAAGAAAAATAAAAACAAACTTAGAGGAAAACGCCTGCTGGAGCTCACTGCACAGCTGAGCCTTTGCTCCAGTGATGTAGATTAGATGGTGGGAGATGTGACATAGTGATAAAGAAAGCTTGAACTCTGCTCCTCACATAACTGGCCACCAGCTGGATCTGGACCAACAGCTCCACTGGAAAGAAAACCCTTCACTTGATTTTACAAAGAAATAAAATCCGCTTTGCCTGGATTCTGACCCTTTTGCAAGTGAGGTCCCAGCCGTTTCTGCAGCCTCACTCCATGCTGAACTCCTGCCAGCTCACCGGGTTCCCAGCGTCTCGCTCCCTGCTGATCTGTCTCTCTCTCCCTTCAATCGAAGCGTGACGTGGAGACTGAAAAGATCCCCAGCTTCCCAAGTGAGCTTGTCAGCGTGCAGAACTCCTGTCAGCTTCCCTTTTTTTTCAGGAGACAGATGCAGCAGGACTTGAAGGCATGTCTTTGCTCTGTTGACTGCACTGAGTCAATCAAACACTTGGCCTAGAAACCTTGAGAAGTCCCATTTTGTGGGAATTTTCAACACCACATTCCTCCAAGTGCAAGGCTTTTTGGCTGAATGAACTGGTAGAAAATAGGCCAAGGGTTTCAAAAAATCACCTCCAGCAAAGCCCCATCACTGCAGCAAGAGGGATGGATTCATCCCTAGTGTCCATCTTCTTCCTCATTTCACTTATGGATTTTTCTTCACCCTCTGACCCTGTCAGAACAGCACTGGGGATCAGTTTGGCCCCATGCTTTGAAATGACTCACGAATGAGCCAGTCTTCCTCCATGTAAATGAGACTTGGCAGGTCTGTGCTAAGTGCTTTAAAATTTCTGAGCCTGGAGGGACTGTGGGGCTCGGGGGAGCACTAATGGGGTGTAACCCAGCTTTGCAGTGCTGTGCTGCAGCACACAGCCTGCACGGGCCACTGCTGGCTGCTGCTCAGTGGCCTGTGTGAAATGAGCTGTTGCTCTGATTCCTGCTGCTGCCGAGAGCCTGTCCAATGCACGAGACCACCCGACGCTGACTGGCATTGCTGGAGGCAGCAGGGACTGAGCAGCAAGGAAAATTAACCCCATTCCTTTCAGGAGATGTTTCATCTGCACTGTTCAGTGCAGGGCACCATTAGCACAACTGCAATCGGATCTAAAACCTTCTGCTATGGTTTCAGCAGGTTTGAATTGTACCCTCTGCAGAGGAAGCTCACTCTGCCCTGCTAATTCTGTCTGCTTTGTTTTTCCTCTCTCCTGGCTCCAGGGATGCCAGGCTCTGGTCTTATATCACCTTTTTGTTTGCCCTATATAGGGTACATTTCCAGCCACTGCTGGTTTGGCCAGGACCACAACAGCACCCAGCAGTCACATTGCCTTCACTCAGCAGTTTGGTTGGTGCCCAGCCAGACAGGTAGGGCCAGAGTGTGCCCTAATTTGCATTCTGAAAATGAGTGGAAATAAACTACAGGGCCGCTTGCTGTAACTATCTAACAAAAACAGGGAAACCACTGCTTCATGGAGCAGGAGGGATGTATCAGTCCATGCAGACTTGGGGTTTGTGCCTTTCTGAGGCATCCACTGCCAGAACTCAGTGTGTTGGGTCAGGCAGACACTGGGTTTGATCACACATAGCTGTTCCTGGGGTTATGCAAAGTACATAGGGTTATACAGCATATATACACACCTGCAGGGGATTTATCAGCAGGACAAAGGAAGTTGGAAGGCTTATTACTTCCAAAGGTCTGGCATTGCAGCAAGACAGTAGTTCATGCTTAGGCTCCCTATCAAGACTTCAGTTGAAGGAAATCTCATTAGATAAAAGCAGTGATTTTCCTCTTCACCTGGAACTAACCTTCCAGACCTATTTGAAGAAGATGTTTCACAGGCCTTTGTTCTGACCAGAAACATCTGATCCAAGAAGCTAAAGAGTGCTGTCCTTCTCCTGGGGCTGGTTTTAGGGAGGAACTGCTGGAAATGAGAGCCCAGTACTGGTTGACTGATCTGCTCTGATATCTTGTCAGGTAGTTCAGCCTCTGCACTCACAAGGACTGCACTATTCACTCTTGCAAACAAGTGAGAACATATGTCCTGTTATTGGGGTTGTTGTGGAAATAAGCTTGTTAGGCATTTGGGTACCTCAGAATGGCAATGATGGAGCCTATAAATACCCAAGAATATTAAATTATGATAATACTTCTGAGGGTGATTTCAATGTAAGGCTTTCCCAGTGCTGTCTTCATTTTCAGTCTTAAATTAATCTTAAAAATACAGTGTGCTACAGGGAGACATTTTCCTTCCCTTATTATTTCACTGATACGCAAACAGAGAGGGGGGGATGACTAAGAACTTAACCTTAAGTGTCTTACCCAAAGCCCCACAGCACATAAGTAACAGAACTAAGAAGCTCAGTGGTGAGCACTCAGCCATCAATTCAGTTCTTGTTGGAATGGTTTCTTCTTCCTGAGGATGTGAAGTAACACTGAAAATCCCATCATGACCAGCATTCCTTGTTGTCCTGTTTCATGTTATTTCCAGTGGGAACAGATCACACCCTGGTATGTGGACGTCTATCAGCTTTGATTTGTTAGTACAGTAATGATGTGCCGATCTCCTGAGTTGTATGGCCAGGGCTGAGTCTCTTCTGGCCTTGAGGTGCAGAGGTGAATGCTCAAGTGATCTTGAACTGGGGCTTCACCCCCTTTTGGATAAAACTCTTCTTGCAGTTGGAGAGTCTTGGCAAAATGTGCCAACAGCTTTCTGTATTCTGGGAAATTAAAATTGCAGGTCAGTGGCCCTGCAAAGACAGATTAATTGAAGCTCAGAAGCACAGGGCTTGTAAGATTTGAGCAATGGGCTGAGATGACTGTTGGAGGTCCATTCCAGCTGAAATATTCTATTATTCTATTCTATTCTATTCTATTCTATTCTATTCTATTCTATTCTATTCTCTAGATTTACATTATGTGCATTATTTACTTTCTTGTAATTACAAATTGCAACAATCTTGTTGACATTTGGTGGGGAACAATGGCCATGCCCTAATGTGGCCAGTTACTGAGCTGGACTGGCTGTTGTTTCCTCTAGAGTAATGTTAATGCTTTGAAGAGGTCCCTCACAGCTGGGGCATTGCATGCAGCTTGTTAGTCTGGACAATAACTTGAATGTGTTTTCCTGTCGGTATTTTCTTCCAGCTTCTCATGACAGCCCATTTAAGGCATGTCCTCACTGCGTCTTGTTCCAAAGCTTATTGATGATTTGTGAAGGCCCCTTCTGGCTTCCTTTAGATGCTAGAGATGGTCTTTAGCCTTTGAGCTTTTCAGCAGGTTATTATGATGGTATTTCTGAAAGTTTCTTATTGTATGTGGTAAAACAGTGACTCCATACATCCTTTGTTTAAGAGAGAAAAATGTGCATGGCACAGCAGAGAAAAACCCAAACAACAGGAAGCGATGCCAGAATTGTACCCACTTAAGAATGTAAAAAGTACAGCAGTGAATACTGTGCCAGATTGTTTCTATTCTTGTCAAATAATCCAAGTTTGCTGTGGAGGCCTGTTTCCTGCCACAGCAAAAGGTCTTTTTCTTTCTGTGAGCTTTCAAAAGGCGTTAAATCATTACTAACTCCTGTGTCCACCTCCAGTCCAAGATTCATGCTGCAAGAAGCCTGAGTGAGATTGCAATTGACCTGACTGAAACTGGAACCCTCAAGACCTCAAAACTGGCCAACATGGGGAGTAAAGGCAAAATTATCAGTGGAAGCAGCGGGAGTCTTCTGTCATCAGGTATGTCCTTTGTCCTGTAACTGGAGGGAGTATGGTGGGAAGGGTCATGGCCGTGGTATAATGGGGAGCAGCCAGAAGCTGCACTCAGAAATGAAAGTCACTTCCCTTTAGCCTTTCTGTCTGTCCAGGTGGCAGTCCATCTCTCAGCACGTTGCTCCACAAACAGCACAGGCAGCAGCTTCCCCCTCTCTCTTTACCAGCACTCGTTTCCTCTTTAACTCCAGGATGTCATCTCCAACCTCTCAATTTCCAGCTGAAACCTGGTCTCTCTTCACAATTTCTACCCTAACCATCCCTTGGTATCCAGCTTATCCTGAGATAGATGGGTTTGTGAAGGAGTGCCCAGCCAGCAGTGGGGAAGCAGTCACCCAGTGCTGCTCACAAGGGAAACTGAGGCTGGGGACTGCCTCAGCTCTCAGCATTGTTGAGACAGGGTGTCTTCTTCACTGAGTGCACATCTGCTTTGCCTCTCTGTTGCTGGGATTTGGCTGCTGTCCCAGGCTCAACAGAACTGTTCCCTAGCACTCTACCAAACTAGTGCCAGGGTCCTGAAGGTTTCTTCTTGTGGCTTAGAGCACTTTCCTGTGTGAGGAAGATGTCATGTGTGAAAGAAACCCAGGGGAAGGTGATGCAGAGGAGAGCTAGAGCAGGAGGAGAGAAGGACTGGAGAAGGCAGGTCAGGAGGTTGTGACTCTTGATACTTTTGTGTCAGTCTGAACCAGGCAAGCTGTGTGTAAAACAGTGAGAAATGTCACTGCAGGCTTAAAGCAGCAGGTGATAGTTAGCAAAGAGCTTGAAGCTGCTTAGGTGAGCTCTTCAGGAGGGCAAGGTTTCTGGTATCACCATAATTAACAGTGTTAGACGATTAAACACCTTCTGTTAAGCATCACTTCAGGTTATCAAAACCAAATGTGTTGAGATGTGTAACAGCAGAGAATAACCTTCTCAGGCCTGGACAAAGGAAGAGCCTAAGAATGCAAATGCTTTAAAACTGAACCAACACTGATGTAGTAGATTAGCTTTGCATCACTGTATCCTTCATGTCTCTTAAAACCCTGCTTGGAAAATGTTCAGCAAGGGGTTAAAATGTGCAGTGCTTCCAGAGCTGCTTGCTGTGCAATTCCTTGCCTTGCCTGCAAACAGAGTTGCCTTTCTGCTCCTGAGGTCTTCCTGACAAAGTATACAATCCACTGTCTGTGCCTCCCATCGCTTGGGGAGTTGCAGTAGCTCAGCAGCTCCCAGACTGGTGTCGGGTTGTTGGAAGTCTTTGTTTGTTTGGCATTTTTTCCAGCTCTCCTGCTGGAAAGTAAATAACGTTAAGTACCCCAAAAAAGTTCTTAAGGTCTTTCCAAGATCTCAGCCTCCTGGGCACCATTCCTAAGTTTGTGAGAGCTACTTGGTAGTAATCCTGTTTCCATGTTAATACATGGACTTTTTGTGTTCCTGGAAAAAAAACACTGGGGTCTGCTTCTGCTCTTACACCTGGAGAGAGCAGTAGCCATGTGAAAGCCAGCAAAAAATCATGCCCAGAATAGCTGGTGTAGACTCAGCATCAGAGTTAAGTGTGTGGAAATTCCAAACTGGGAGATGCCCTTGCTTTTGTTTCTGAACTTTTGTGCTCCCTGCACCTTTCTGGCTGAGCACAGGATTTGTAGACTCATCAGAATTGCAGTAGTCACTAGACCCACCCAGAGTTCATTGACCAGGTGAGTCATTTCTTCAGTCCTGGGGCGGTGGATCTGCCTACCTGGGTGCCTTCATAGGACTGTGTGAGCCTCTGTTTCTGTCAAGGTGCTGCTGGTGGGCCAGGTGAGCACGGCTGCCTCCGTGTTCCTTTCTTCAGGGCTGCCTGTTATGTCCTGCCAGCTCTGAGGACAGGGCTCTCCCCACAGTGTTGAGGAAAGCTGCAGAGTTTGCTGCTGCTGTGTGCATTCCAGCAGCTACAAGCAGTGCAAGAAAGTATTGAGAGAAGGTGTCTGGCAGAGGTCAGGTACCAGGGAATTGGAAACCCTGGATTGCTTCCACACTCAGACCTCTCTGCTCCAAGATTCCCTTCCCTCGAGCCTGGCTGGTGGAGGTGGCCCATCCCTGTCCCACTGGATGGGAGGGGGCATTCACTGTCTGTCCCACTGGGCACAGTCACTGGCTCTGTCCCAGGCTCTGTGTTTCCTCCCATTGTGCCAAAGATTATCGGCACACAACCACAACAATGATGGGTTATCGCAGTACAGCCTGCACACTGCAGAGAATAAGTGCAAATGATTAAGTGGCCACAGTAGACTTCCAGGCTATAAATACCTCAAGTGACTTGAAATCACAAGGTCAGGACTGAATCTCTGTTTGCCCCCACTTCCCTACTATTCTCAGTCCTTTTTTTCCTGAAAATTACTTGTAGTCATTTCCTCCCTCCCTCTCACTCCTCCTCACTGGAGGGGCTGTCAGAGCCATGAGGAGCATGCCAAAACTGGCATGTCTCCCCTGGGCTTGCAGCAAGTCTGCAGGGAAAAGTTTGTTGTTGCTTCCAGCTGTCACACTGTCTGGAGAAGATCCTGCTGTGCAGTACAATGCAGTCACTGCCACACATCACTTACAGTCTCAAGAGACAGCAGAGGGGAGAGGGAGTCTTACACTGGGAAGTGGCTTCCTCATGATCACAGCCAATTCAAGACCAAAGCCCCAGCTCCTCTATTTTTCCCACGCTCTTAATCTCACGCTGTCCAGTGCAGATTTGTAATTTTGATGCCCAAGTCCATTTCTGACAAGCTGACTCTTAACTTTTGTCCTGATTTTGGATCTGAAGGGGCCTCCCTAGGATAGTGGGCTGCTGTGATTTAGCTCAGGGATCTTCTGTTCAGGATCTGGGGGCCATCCCTGGACATCTGGGGAAAGATTTGCCTGTGAATTAAATGTCTGCTTTCACACAGGCAGGAACCAAATCAAAACCAGCAGAACAAAACCAAGCTGGTTCTAAGGTGGATTTTTCCTTTGGAATCTGTGCCATAAGAGCTCTGCAAGTCTCCAAGCTAGTGAGGACCCTGTAGTCTCTGGGTTATGGTTGGACTACCTTCTTCATCTCTGTGGGCAGAGGAGACACCCCAGAGGAGCATCTCTGCTTTAACTCTGCAGGCACATTCAAGGAGCCTCCAGCCCGAGCCCCATTTTTGCAGCAGTGGAGGTTTCCTGTGCAGGGGCCTGTTTACATTTGAAAACTCCACAGCAGAGTCCAGCCAGCCATTCCCAGCCCCACCGCTGCATCCGGCGGGGCTTGTCCCAGCTGGACCGCCCCGGCGGGCGTTGGAGCAGATAAACAGCGCCCGCACGGCCCGCGAGGAGCGCGGGGCTGGTGAAGACGAGCACCCACAGGATTATCTGAGGCATCCTGTGTGGAGCAGCTCCAGCTGAGCTCCCGCGCCGCAGAGGAAATCCATGTGTTGGGCAGAGACCAGAGATAGGGGCTGTCTGGGGCTGCTGCTTGTTGTGCACTGACATCCTGGAGCAGTGAGTCAGCCCGGGCTGTGGCGCGGAGCGAGCATGGGGGAAACTTCCCTCCCTGCTCAGGGGACCTTCCAGAGGGACCTCAGCCAAATGCCAGCGATCTGGAGCCAGCAGCCGGATGTAGTGTGAAGGGTTAGCCATATTTAGATGTGTTTTTCCTGGAGCAGGAGACTTGGAGAATGAGAAAGAGAAGATATGTCTGGGTGGTTTTGCCTTGCTGCTGCTGCTCAGCCACCTTGTTGCATCTCCTCTCCTCTCCCCTCACAGCTGGTGTCACCAAGACTTGGCTCTCTCTGCTCTTCAGCATCCCATCTGTCCTCCCTGCTTGTTTTCATCCTTCTCATTCATCCCTTTTCCAAGTTGATTCCACTCTGCTACAATAGATGGAGGAAATAGGGACAACCAATGAGTCACTGGTAGGACTCCTCTCCAAAGTAGTGTCTGCTCTCACCCCTTTGGCAGGCTTAAAATCAAAGCTTGTTTTGGACCCCAGCAGACCTGTACCTGCTTAATACTTGACCAGATCCTTCAGGGGTGTGACCCGTGTGCTGCATGTCCCCTTCAACATCACCAAGACTGTCCTGACTTTACCAGTATGGAAGTGAGCAGAACCCAGCCTGTTAGCATTGGTGAAGTTCAGCCATGAATTCTGCTGGAGAAGTAGTTGGACAGGGAGGACCATGTTCCTCCTGCATTTCTCAGCTCATGTTCTCCTGAATGTCAGTGGATGAAGAAATCACCCAGAGAGGCCTTGTGGGTATCAGAAGATGAGTGCTGTTTCCACAAATTAGTAGGGCATTAAGTGGACATTTAGGTTACCAAGACCTGTGTCCCATCCTCTATGCTAAGAAAGAAAGGGCACATACACATAAAACCAGCCTCCAGTTCAGCAGATTCCTGGTGCCCACCAGAGGGAAGGCCCTGTGCCTGCTACTGCTACCTGGTGTATTTTCACAACTCTTTGTGTTTTAGGGACTTCAGACTGTTCTGCAGAAGTGTGTGTTAAAATGCAGAGTTTGGTAAATCCTTGCACTGCAAATGGGATGGAGGCTGAAAAATAATTTTCACAAAAAGATTCAAATGCCGTATAGGAAAATTATGTATTTCAGCAACATTTCTCCCATTTACTCATTAGGAATTAACCCTAATTGAGGGAGATAAAACACCTGAGAAAGCCTCCCAGTGAACCATTTCTGTTGCAGCAGGAGCCTCTTGTGTTAGGACTGATCTCTCAGGACTGATTTTTCTCTCTTGGTGATCCCCTGTGGAAGGCACTAGGCAGCCATGACTCAGTGACCATATCTAATAAGGCTGACTTAAGCTAGTAGCTGCTTGATTGGTTTGATTTGTGCTGGTCTTTGTTTATTTCTTGGTTGTTTTTACGGTATTTTGATTTGTCCTGACATTTTTGGGTCAATTGCCACTGGGTTTTGAAGTGGATCTCTGATCACAGCGTTATTCAAGGTAGGATTGATACATATTTATAAATAAAGAGCCTCTAAAGGAAGCCATAGGCACCCAGCAATACAAAGCATTGTTCTCTGCTCATTTACAGTCATCTCATACAGTGGTGGTTCTCTTGACTGATCAAGTTTCCATTTGCTTTTCACCCATGAGAACAAGCAGAGAATCCAGCCAATAAAAATCTAATAATACACTGCAAAATAATTCAGCTTTTAAATAAAAATTCAAAAGTGCCAGCTAGTGAATGACTTTCGTTGCAGCAGTAATCCCATTGCTTCACTCAGAATGTGACAGCACACTTCCAGGTCCCCTCCAGTCCCTTTGCTTTTTGGGAGCAGTGAAAAAGATGGCAAAATGGGCACTCAGTGGACAAAATGTGCACCAGTTGTGTCAGGGTTGAGACCAGCATGGTTCTCACACAGGGAAAGCACAGATGGAGCAGATGCTGTGAACTGTCTGGACTTGATTTGGGTCCCTACCAGCTCAGCCAGAAGCCTTTTGGCTTTCCTTCTTGTGGGTGTACCCCAAATCAGCACAGGGGTCTGGCCAGGCTGTTCATATGCTTGTAAATGTTTCTGTGTAGCTGCTGTGGCAACCCACACAGCAAAAAGGAATAGCTTTTAAAAATAAATCCGAGGCTGGCGTGGAGGTATGGAGCAGACAGAGGAAGGAAAGGGGAAGAGCAGTTGAAAGGAAAACATAGGTCATTAAAGTTGTCATAAAAGAAAAAAAGAAAAAGGTTCAAAACATCTGCTGGAATCATGAGCAACTTTTTACCGGGACTCATTTGTTGACAAGTCTATGAAGAAATTCAGCAGTTCAGTTTTGCTAGTAACTGCTCACCAGGGTTACTATTAAGAATTACTAAGTGCTGGAGAGGAGTTTCCCTGCCAGTGCAAATACAGGGCTCCTCTAGAAGGTCCCATCAAGTTCTTCCAGCACAGACGTGTCTGCAGAGCTGAGTTTTGTTGCTTTATGAGGGCAAACACAAATAAAACGAGGATGACTACAGCAATTACACAAGCATCTTACTGTAAGGTTCTCCTCCTTTGTCTGATAATGCTCAGCCTGGCTGACCTTTAGAGAGATCTCTTCCACCACCCCCACTTCAGGACAGCCCAGTAAAAGATGTAAGGAAGCAGAGTGGTGTTTCATTGAATTTATTCATTGAATAAATGCCAGCTATCTTCCTTCATGAAAACTGCAGAAAATACTGGTGGAAAAGATCTGTGAGATTCTCTGCTCCCCCTGAGCCAATGCAGAACCGTTTTGTGGCAATTTTTGCCTCAATCCCCTTTCAATTTAGCTTTAATGGTCTGCTGGAATAGTAGCAATGAAAGATGAAGCTGGAAGCACAAATTTCACTGTTTTGCTGCCAAAATAAAGAATTGTTCCCAGATTCCTTCCAAAGCTCTGTGAAATAACAGCTTTTTCAACCTCCTTGGGCTGAGTGTTTTCACTGAATGCTTGGAGGCCCCTCTAACCCCCATCTGATGACAGGTGCACAGAAAACTGCATGTAGCATCCTGTTGTGTCTGACTCCTGCAGATAATAAAGGTCTGCTTGCTCTGTGCCATTGCTCAGGAGGGGTAGGGAACAGGTCACTACTGTAAAAAAAATGTTTCTGTTGATACACCAGCAGCAAAAGGAGGGATNAGGAGGAGGTTACTTCATCAAAAGTTCCCCTGAAGAACTGACATGACAAATGTTGTCATGACATCTGAGCAATAGATTCTGACAGTGCACAGACCTACTACAGTGGGAATTGCTGGTAATTGCCACTTGAAAAGCCAAGCCATTTGGACATGCAGTTAAATATCTCAACCTACCTTTTCACAAGAAACAGCTACTACCCCAGAAGGAGCTATGGTTGGGATTTTTTAGTGTATTTTACAGGAATCTTGCTAGGTAATTTTGTTCCATTACAGTTTTTCATAGAACAGGCCCTGTAAGTGGATTGAATTACATGTTTGCTACTAGGATAATTGCAGTTTTTAAGAAGTAGGCTGTATTGTCAAATGGTTTCTCCTAGACTTAATTTCCAAAAAATGCATCTCCAGGGTTTTGTAAACTGTACTTTGCCATTGGGAGCTTTCATGGGAATTGTATGTGGGTTTCCTCTAAGATCTTTAGATGAATAATTTTGCTGCTTTTATTTTTCCAGATAATGGTTACAAATGTCTTTATGTGCTCCACTGTTGAATCTCTGGCTGTTAGCTTAAACATTAAGGATTTGCTGTAAACAAACGTGCCTGGGTAACACCTGCTTCATGTCATAGTCCAATTTCTTTTTGGAAGGGCTGCATCCAGGCTTTGGTAAAATTACAGGCACTCCAGATGTGTATTCTGCTGTCAGCTGGCCTAGTGAAATCATTGTTTATTGACAGGTTCCCAAGAGTCAGACAGTTCTCAGTCTGCCAAGAAAGACATGCTGGCTGCACTGAAGTCCAGGCAAGAAGCTTTGGAAGAGACACTGCGCCAGCGCTTGGAAGAGCTAAAGAAACTGTGCCTGCGGGAAGCGGTAGGCAGTGGACACATTATAACCTGGAACACTTGTCTGTTATAGCTCCTTGTTTGGGGGTGGGGTGGGGTCAGGAGATGAGATTCCTTCCACAGTCACCTCTTACAAAACCCATTGTACAATGGCCTCAGTGTGATCCAGCTGTTTCAACCCCAGATTGCAAGGTCCAGGGCTTTTTTCTCCCAGAGAAGGGGACCCCACGTCAGCTGGGTACCCTGTTGGCTTAGGGCAAGGAGGGTGCTCAGCATCCATGTCTGGTCTTTGAAATTATGAATAAATTGCATTCAGCCAAGCTTCTTATTAACTTGGATAAGAATATTCTGCTATTTAAATGCCATAGGAAGGCTGTTCTATGTGCTGGTTATCACTTCTCAGAGACTTTTTATTCCATTAGCAAAAATAACCCCGAGGCTGGCACACTTTTTGCTTGGAGCAGGCCCAACTTTACATGATTTTCTTCTCCAAGCATGCTCTGCCATACAGCACACAAGGTCTTATCTGCTCCATGTAGGTTGCCTTCATCCAGTCAGCTGTGGCACTGCTGGAAAGGAATGCCAGCGTGGTGGCAGACATTGCAAAGAGGAAACACTGTGGTCATCCCAGGTCAGGCAGGACAGCTCAGGAACTCATAACCTTCCCACTCACCTGCCAGCTCATTTTGGAGTACATAGGAGGCCATGTAGTGATCAATTTAATGTTTGGGGAAATCACAGCTCTGCTGCAGCTGTGTGTGGAGATTAGCAGCAGTGTACTCAGGTCATTCAGCAATCCTTCCATGTTTACCAGGCCTGTGTGTCTGATTTTAATAACAAATTGTGACATGTAACACAGCAGGAAGCTGGCTGCAGACAGTGGCACAGAGACCTTCCAGTTCTTGCTTAATATTTGATGTGTATCTACCTTTTGACAAAAATGGGAGAAATAGGTCACTGATTCAGGTCTCATTGCTCTTTGATTGTATAGTTTTTATGCCAAAAAGAACAAGTTGGGGAAAACACCTCTCAACAAAGAACGTCAGCAGAAATCTCTACTGCCCCTGTTCCCATTCTTTATTCCACGGGAGCAATCCCTTCCCACCTGGGAAGTCCTGGTTGATTTCAGCAAACAACTTGTGCTGTGAGAAAGGTCACAGGACCAGATCCAATCTCCAAGTCCACTGAGCTGAGATCATCCACAGGAAAAAAATCACAGCTCTTCAGGGGCTGACAGTCAAGGTCTGGAGGCTCTACTTGGCCCAGAGGAATTTACTACCCTGAGCTAGCCCTGCCTGACTGCTGATGACTAATCCTTGCAGCAGCACCAGATGCAGGGGAAGATGTGCCTGTGCCACAGCTGCAGGAGCTCACAGCCCACTGCCTTCCCTTTAACCCCAGCCTTGTTTTTGGTGTAGCCTCAGGCATTTCAGGAGCAACCAGGATGCAGGCAAAAACTCCCACTGGGGCAGGGAGCTGGGGATGAGGAGCAATAACTCCTTAATGTGCTGTGGCAAGGCTGGCCAGAGCCCATCTGTCAACACGTTAAAAGATGGTAGAAAGTGCTCGTGCTTTCCATAAGTGATTTGAGAGAGGCAGTTAATGGACACTTGGAATCTGACCCCATCTTGCAGCCCTTCATCTTATCCATCAGCAGCTGGTAGTTGAAAGCTTCCTCTCAGGCTGCCCTTCTTCCTTTTTGCTTTGGCATGGAAATGGCCAAAACAGAGGAAGAAGGTGGCAAGCCAGGAGATAAAAAAGAGTTAAAAGTTGGGGCATAATTAAGAAAGCATGGCCAGAACCATTCATAATGCTGGCATCAGGTTACTTTGGGCCATCACTACTCCAGTTACTTATTTAGATTACATTTCATGATCGTGACTTTGAATACTTTTTAGCTTTTTAGTGGAGGCAGCATGGTAGCCCACATTCATTTTGTTCTGCTCTGATCTTTACAGATTTTACAGAAGATTAACTCTTTACCCACTGCCCTGCTTCATATCACATTAGGAGTTATAAAGAAAATATCCCTGTTGCCCTCAGGATACAGGAATCTGTGTCTTGGTGCAGTGCTTAGAGCCACATCTCAGTACAAGGAGCACATTTTGAAAGAAAAACTGAAATAACCCCACAGGGCTGGAGGGGCAATGCAGAGTGGGACTCTGAGACATTGCAGCCATGCCTCTCGCAATAGGGGGCTGTGCACATCAACACAGAGCTCTGCTGCAAACCCATTTTGCTGGGAGTTGCTTAAAGGGAGGATCTGAAAAGGCCAGGTCCTTGTTTCCTAGTGACCTGAAAAGAGTAGAAAGAAAAAACCCCATTAGGGAGTGGGGGAGAGGCCAGGGCAGGCAAGGGCTGGGCTGTGCACCCACAGTCGCATTAAGGTCAGCTGCCGTTCTTTGGGATTCAGATGATTTAGGTTACTCTGCCAGCTGGATCCTCTCAACACTGATGCTAAGGAACACAAAAGCCTTTTGTCCTTCATGGGGAGACTTTTGAGTACAAGGAGTCTGGGCTGTGCTGGTAGTCAGGCTTCTGCCTTTTTCTCTAGGCTGTTCAATGCCTTCAGTTCAGATATGTGTGCCTGTATTGTGTAGCCTGGGGGAAAAACCCCCCAGCATTAACATCAGTGGTGGTGCTGCTTCCTGTTGTCCACGTATTCTGAAATTCTGTGAGGTTTGCTTCAGATTTTGAACACACCTTTGCAAATAACCCCATCAGTCTGACAGAGTATCAGCTAATAATTGCTCCAAAGCTGCCCATGACATCACTGGGGTTTGGAAAGCATTCTAATACATGAAGTGTTATCAGACAGGTAATGAGGTACCAGGCACTGCTTTTAGTGACCATTTCCATTGCATTCCTCTCAGACACGTCATGAATCAGGTGGGAATGTTTTTCTGTGCAGGTCATAACCTGCATGGCTGTTACCATTGCAGCTTTCTGACTCAACTTGCCTGCATCACTACTCCAGTTACTTGGGTCTGCTCACCCCTCTCAGAAGCAGCTCAGCAGATAGGAGCTCTTGGTTCCTGCTCACCCTGCAGCAGAGATGAAAGCTTGTGTGCTGCAAGCCTGCTCAGCCTCAGGCCCCGACGCCCTAGGGATGGGCACCACTTACAGACCTGCCCAGAGCAGGCCACAAAGATCTGTATTCATGCACGGGTTAGAGAAGAGGTCCCCACCCTCAGTGCTAGGTTCTGAGTTTGGAGGGCTGGGTGCTCTCCTGTGTGTTTATCAGCTGGCTGAACTGGATATGTTGTTAATGAATACATGTCATTTTAGGGTCACACAGGAGTGGTGGTGTGCTTTGCTGTGCTGCAGGATTTCCCAGAGCACTAACAGCATTTTCTGCTTACAGGAGCTCACAGGAAAGCTGCCACGAGAATACCCCCTGGATCCTGGGGAGGAGCCACCTATTGTAAGGAGAAGAATAGGAACTGCCTTTAAACTGGATGAGCAGAAAATCCTGCCTAAGGGAGAGGTGAGGCTGTGCCCTTCCCTTCCAGACCAGTGTCCCAACCTCAGGTCTCTAAGATGTCCCCTGAGCATCACACAGGAGCCATCAGTCCCATGGTCATTTTTGTTTTAAATTACTGTAATTGGTCACAGTACCCATTTGGGGTTTTTTATATCCATCAGAATGGGGAAGCAGTGGGAGAGTTAGGGACTTCAGACTCAGAGTAAAGGTGAAATGATTAAGGTTCAGCCCTTGCTTTTCTAGAGGTAACAGAAATAGCCTGAGTGACCAACTGGCCCATGGCAGTGCAAGTGCTCTGGTGACAAAGTGCAGTGATTTGTGTGAGCAGGGAGCATATCAGGAGCCCCCCAAGCCATCTGAGCCCTGCTTCAGCCTGTCTTGTTTTTGCAAACAGCCGCTTGCTTTCCACTCCAGTAGCAATCCAAATTCAGGCTCCCTCTAACCAGGGAGAAAAAGCATCACCATTATCCATCTCAGCCCTGCCACAGCAAGATAAAAGCATTTTGCTCCCCAGTCCTTAAACAAAAGAGCCTTCATCCTTACCTATGGGGAGCTGGAGTTACATTTTTCTAAGTTTGCCAGGGAGTGTTTGTTCCCTTCCTTGCTCCCACAATGTGCTGGGTCAGTGCCCTGAACCGTGGCTGTGAAAACAGGCCTGCAGCAGCTGTAAGGCAGGACTGGATTCACAGACCAGCTATTGTCTGTGGAGGCACATTTGTCTCAAGACACTTGTGTATATTCCAGTCTTGAGTTTCCTTTTTATTTTTGTAAGAGGAGAGACTGAAGCTGGTGTGACTGTGTGGTTTGAGGCTCAGTTCAGCCAGGGAATTAACTGTTTGTTGTTTTGCTGGCATTTTCCTTCTGCTGAAAAAATAAACAGCTGGAGCTCTTTAGTTTTGTTCTCAATGGAGCCTGGGAGAGGAATTCCACCACAGTCAAATATTCATGAACTAGCACATTTAATTAAGCTTTTCAAAGGGAAGCATGTCTTAGCTGAATTACTCCTAAAACCCCTGCAGTCTGTTGGCTGCTCAGTTATAACCTGATCTCCAGCTTCCACAGCTCCTATTGCTACAGGGCAGCTTTTGGGGCCAGCGGGTGAGGAATCTCCTTACTCCAGTGGCAGGATTAGGTGTGGAGAGCAGGAAGGTAAAGCAGCTCCTCCCCAGAGCAGGCACTCTGCCTTTTAGCACCAGCAATCCAAACACGCTGACTCAGCTTTTCTCTACCTCTCTCTTCGTCTGTCAAATTTTAAAGCTGTGTTGAAAACCATAAATTTCTGTTCTCGAAGAATGATGTTGAGCTGTGTTTGGCTGCCAGTTTGAAAGCATTTAGGGAGGCTAGCAATGGTTTTCATGCACTTTCAGCAAGTGCAAACACTGGAAAATCAATTTTAAAAAAAGGTGAAATATTACCTCAACCACACAAATTCAGGACTGAAATTACTAGCTGTGACAAGGACCTGAAGCAAGACACTTCCATCTGAAGGCAGACGATAGCTCTCATTTCCTAGGGCTTTATTTATAGGGGCCTCACTGGAGGAAAATAGACAATTACGGACAGGAGGAAAATTAATATATTTTTCATAGGATATACTGTATGATTTAGAGCTGAATCTGTGAAGGTCTGAAATGACAGCTCTCACATCAAGCTCACCATACCTTTAGCAAGACCTTTGTCAGATCAAGACTTGCAGGGAAGGGTCCTGTTTTTTTTCTTGGTAATCACCTTTACCTGGTCTGTAATTCCTGACTCTGGGAAGTCTTTTACCGGAAGACGATGAATCGGATTCCAGGCCTTAAAACCCCATCATGTCAAGTTCACTTTTAATAAGTCTGGCACTAACAGAGTTTATAAAGTCTTCAAAGCAAAAAGCGATCTGTTAAAAAGACAGAAGGTGGGTTCATTCTTCAGTGAAGTGAGGGAAATGATAATTATAGTTTTAAGGCAATGCTGAGTCACCACTGATAGCAAAAGTTTATTTTTTAAGCCAGAAGCCCAGAATAAAAACTTCAGAGAGCGCCTTCAGTCTGATTAAATCCCACAGCATCAGCTCTTACACTGTTGCTGAACAAAAAGAGGATTTGAACTTGCGTAATGGGGATCTCCAGGAATATATGACTGTCTCACCATTCACTAAAAGTAGAAAAACTTGTCTTTTTTTTTTTTTTTTAATTTGCAATGTACTGGGTTCCTTTTTCTAGCAGACTAATACCATTGAGGTAGGGGAGGTAGTCAGATCCGTTGCAGATTAGCAAGGCCCTTTGAAGCTCACAGCCTGGGGTCCTGGTGCAGACTGGGAAGCTCTATATCAGCTTATGCTTTGGCATAAGTTGTCCTAAGTCCCTTGACTTTGGAGGATAACCAAAAATGGATAGGTAGCTTTCAGGGTACACCTGATTGCATTTAAAAACTCAGCTGAGGCCCTGCAAGGGCTAACTCTGAGGGCACTGGTTCTTTTTGGCATACAGAGAGCTTGCTGTTACACACTGCAGGCTGTGAGATCACCCTCCTGGCTGGTAACTCGAGGAGACAATTTTCTGGTGCCATCAGTTGCAGCAGCCCATAATTACTTCAGCTCATACTCACCCCTGGGTTTTGACAGCCATACACTGGTGAGGACTTCACCCATCTTTGCCCTGTTTTACCCCAAAGTGTTTGGTGGGTGTCAAGCAAACCTGTCAAGGAGGTTAAAGCTGTGGCTTTGCATCAATACATAGCAGTGAAATCAAATGAGGCTTAAATGTGGAGATAGAAAACAGGGGGAAGGAGCAGATGGGAGGCAGGTGTAACCCAGAGATGGGTAAGGATAAATGTGTAGTAGAGCACCATTGAATTTGGCCATATTGAACTGCATGAAAAGTCAAACAGCACATCAGGGTTAGGGCTGGAGCACACATGTCCTCCTTGTATGGGTCATCCCTTCCACCAGCTGTGCTTCCAGGCACTTTTGAGAACAGGTGAAGGCAAGATGGATATGCTCAGAGAGGTCCTGAGAGCAGCAGCATGACTGTGGATGCTTTGCTGATGGAGAGCCTTTGTTGGAGGCCGCAGGTCAGGTTCTGGAGATCTTCCACATCGGTGGGCTTGGAGAGTTTGGTGGTAACCAGAATCTACTCACCTTTCACCAGGAGGCAGAGCTGGAACGCCTGGAGAGGGAATTTGCCATTCAGTCCCAGATCACAGAGGCTGCGCGGCGCCTGGCCAGCGACCCGAACGTCAGCAAAAAGCTGAAGAAGCAGAGGAAGACATCCTACCTGAATGCCCTGAAGAAACTGCAAGAGATCGAGAACGCCATCAACGAGTATCGCATCAAATCCGGGAAGAAGCCAACCCAGAGAGCCTCCCTGATCATAGATGGTAAGTGGGACTTGGTGCCCACAGCACCACCGAGGGTCTGTGGAGGGCAGGGAGCAAAATTCTTACCAAATTTCCCCTCCCTCCTCTTCCCTGTCCTGCCTGGAGGAGCCCAGGGGTGCTGTCAGAGGTTAGGGATGTGCTGGGTCACAGGAGCAAAGCTGTGTTGTGCCGTGGATGGTCAGGGTGTCAGCAGAGCAGGCTGTGACTCCTTTGCTCACCTGTGAAATTGCTCTCTTGGCGTCTCCTCCAGAGCGGTGCAGTACAAATGTAATTAATGTTAGCAGATAGGGGTGAGCTCTCTAGCTCAAAGGCATCTGTAAAATCAAAGTGGGAGCAGTCTTATTGCTGTGTTAAAATACTTCTTTTCTTTTTCTTTTTTTTTTTAACAATGTAATTCTCAGGGCACTTTATGGTTTACTGGGTTGTTGATTGTTTTTTCATAAAATCCATAACTTTCTGCGGTGGTTCTTTCTCCTTTGCGGATTTTCCCCTTTCCCTTTGACTTGCAGAGCTTTTCTCTGTGCCTTTGTGGCAGGAACTGAGATTAGAGCTCCTGTATTTGTGACCTGGGTACCAAATTGCACCTCAGTCAGAGATAACAGACAGCCATGAGGACACAAGTTGGGGGAGGCTGCTCAAATATCTGCATGCCAAGGACCTGAGAGCTTTTCCTGCTGCTGCAGAGGATGCTCGAAAACATTTCCTTGAATTCCACAGAACTTGTACTTAGTGTGAGCCTTTAGTTAGCAGCAGGATGATCATTTGAAGAAGATGGATCAAACCCAGAGTCCTTAAGGGCCAAGATGTAAATCTCACTAATGGCACTGTGCCAGTTTGCATCCTCTGGGGATCTCAGCTCTCTGTTGTGACTCAGTCTTAATCCCCAGTTATTGAAGAGTTAGCAGCTCCTTGAGAGGCAGCCTGCTATTGAAAGACCCGACCTGCAGGAGTCAACCATTCATAGGAATTTTGCCTCTTGCTCTGGGGGGAGGAAGGCGTGGGTGACTGCTTAAGGCTAAGACTCAGTGGACAAAGATCATGGTGCAGTTCAGCACTCACTCACTGCAAATCTTGGGACCTTCTGACCTTCTTTGTATTTTCTCTTCAGAAGGAAACATTGCCAGTGAAGACAGCTCCCTCTCAGATGCCCTTGTTCTCGAGGATGGTATGTTGGCTGCTGTATATTCTAGAGAGTGAGAAAGGATGTGTGAACTCCTCACTGACACTCAAAATGGAATTACTGTTCTGTGTAATAGTCCACTGATAGATCCCAGAAGCAAAAAAAGTTGGTTTCCCCTGACTCTTATCTTGTAGTCAGACATCAGGCCTGGAGCAGTGAGTATTGCTGTGGTTACTGCTTGGAATAATTTCAAAAGACAGTCCTAGAATTAATGGCCCCTTATTTTCCCTTAAGTTTCAGTTGTTTTAATGCATCACACACTCTTGCTGGCCATTCTCTACTAAAATGAGAATGTCAGCCAGTGCCCTTCTGAAAGTCAGGTCTTCAGGATGGCCCTGAGCACAGCCAGGGGAAACAGGGCAAGGAAGCAGCTCTGGAGGTGTGGAGGTGCGATGGCATCTCTCGGGGCTATGCTGCCACTGGAGGTGTCACACAGCCATCACCTCTCTCCCTTCTCTTAACAGAGGACTCTCAGGTCACCAGCACAATCTCCCCTCTGCAGTCCCCACACAAAGGCCTCCCGCCGCGGCCGCCGCTGCACAACCGGCCGCCCCCGCCGCAGTCGCTGGAAGGCCTCCGCCAGATGCATTTCCACCGCAACGACTACGACAAGTCCCCCATCAAACCCAAGATGTGGAGCGAGTCATCCCTGGATGAGCCCTATGAGAAGGTCAAGAAGCGCTCCTCGCACAGCCATTCCAGGTGAGCCAGCTCTCTTGAAGCTCCAGCACAGAGATACTCCCTGCTTTCAGGAGGGACAGGTGGGAGCCCTTTCAAAATTTACAAAGCTGTCCCTTACTAAAAGGAGACTTTTGGCCAATAGGCAGGTCATAAAAACAGGCTACAGCCACATGATTGCTGTTTGGTATCTCAGTGTTATTTTACAAAACATTTAGAAGGGTAGGATGGTGGATCATCTGAGGGCTTTGACAGGACTTGGCCTTGACCTCTGGCACTGTAGAAGCACAAGCGCTGGGACACAAGCTCAGAACAGCATCTGACCCAACTCCCACTCACCCCTGCAAGATCCCAGGCACGTGCCTGAGATCTGGAAGGATGCGTGGGAGCCACTTCCCCAAATTCCTGTGGGAGAGCTGAAGCAGGGTGTTTCCTCTGCAGCAGTCACAAGCGGTTCCCCAGCAGCGGGAGCTGTGCCGAGGCAGGAGGGAGCAGCTCACTGCAGAACAGCCCCATCCGGAGCCTTCCCCACTGGAATTCCCAGTCCAGCATGCCATCGACGCCGGATCTACGGGTACGCAGTCCGCACTATGTCCACTCCACGCGGTAAGTCTTCCTGCCTCCAGCCTCACCTTGCTTACCCTGAAATAAATGTGCCTTGCTTTATCCTTCCCTCAGGGTATGAATTAATTCCCAGTTCAGGAAAGGCACAAACCAGTCCTGTTCACGTAAGAGACTCATGTGCTCATTGCCAGTAGAGAATCTCTCCTGAACTGACATCCTGAAATCCCTTCAGATAAACACAATTCTGCCCCTCATCCCTCCCCTGAAGTGATCAAGCTTTTCTTCTGCTGGGACCTTTCATCTCAGACCGTTTATAGGCTCTACAAGCCACTTTTAAAATGCATGTGGTGCTACTGCTAAGTTCTGCAGTAAATTCCTCCATGGATCCAGCTGGACAGAACATGTTGCTTCCTGTCTGATACAAAATGTTGAATAGTGTTAATTTTCCCTCATGGATAAAATGTTTGCACATGTGGGATGTTAGGTGGAGGTCAAGAGCCTGTAGAAAGCAATCCAGCCAGGGACCCAGGTGGCAGTGGAATTTAGCCCAGGGTTGACAGAGGAAAGAGCTGAAGTGTGTAAGGGAGGTGATCTGATGTGTGGGGCCAAACTTGACTGTGATTTTCAGCAGGTTTTTTACAAAGTGTTCAGCTTCATTGCTCTTTTGCTTTTGTGACAAGCGCCATGGACACTGCAGGGAGCAGAACTGATCCAGAGCTGTGTTCTGGTCTGTGTCCTGCCCTAAGGGGAAGTGCTACCATCAGTTAGCTCAGAATAAATCAAGAGTTATGCCAACACATCAGCCTCAGGCAGAGACAATACAAGGCATTAAAGCTCTGGGTTAAATTTGTTACAAACTTTTGGCTGAGGGTACCTTTCAGTGGTGCAATGTCTGTTAACACTGGAGCCAAGCTGTATGAGAAATGAGCCTGGCACAAGGCTTGAAAAGTGGCCTTAACTGAGTAGGGGACATTTGGGTGTTTGAAACAACCATTGCTCAGTCTGTAGCTCATTCCATGAGCTGCGTGCCCTGGCCTTAGCCATCCATCATGTAGATGTTTTCTGCTCCTTGAATGGATGGGTGGAGCTATTCAAACAGCTGGGGTGAATAGAGACCTCCCAGACTTGGCCATGAATCAAGACTTTTAAACTGTGATTTGGGGTGGTTGCCTGAAGGGCTGTCACCAGTGAGAGTCCCGCATGTGCCACCCATGGCTGGGCCCCAGCAGCACCAAGCTGCTTGACAAGGGGTGACTTTTTCAATGACCAGTGGAGAAATCACAACATTCAGGGCTAAGGATGGGCAGTCTGTTTGTCTGTCTGTCTCTCATCAGGTAGGTTGTACCCATGCAGGACTTTCATGAGCCACTTGCAAGGGAATCTCACCACCTTTGTGAGGTGCCAAGGCTTGAGGTTCCCAAGCTTTACCCTTCAGACTGGGCTTTTCCCAGGGTGGCATGCCACAGAGGAACTGGATTGGGCAGGGGTTTATGTCCCTTATGGCACTGCAGACTGAATGTCACCACCAAAGAACTGGAAAGGAACAGGACCTAATCACCTCAAGCCCTGCAGCAGGGAAGCAGATTGCATTGCAGGCAGCAGCCCCACGAAGTGCTGGAAGGGTTCAGGTTTTCAATGCCCTTGGATTCCTTTGGTGGCTGTGTGTACAGACAGGGATGGGGAATGATTCAACCTGTTGACTTACAGCCTGATTTTTTTCCTGGTACCTGCAGGTCAGTAGATATCAGCCCAACCAGACTGCACAGCTTAGCTCAGCACTTTAGACACCGGAGCTCCAGTTTGGAGTCACAAGGAAAGCTCCTCGGCTCAGAAAATGAGACAGGGAGCCCTGATTTCTACACCCCAAGGACTCGTAGCAGTAACGGCTCTGACCCCATGGACGACTGCTCTTCCTGCACCAGCCATTCCAGCTCGGAGCACTACTACCCTGCTCAGATGAACCCCAACTACTCCACCCTGGCAGAGGATTCCCCATCGAAAGCCAGAGAACGGCAGAGGCAAAGGCACAAATCAGCAGGCAACCTGGTCTCTTCCAATTCAGGGAGTATGCCCAACCTGGCTGCGAGGAATGGGACGGGACACCACCGTGTCTACCTGCACAGCCAGAGCCAACCCTCCTCCCAGTACAGGATCAAAGAATATCCCCTGTACATCGAGGGCAGCTCCACACCCGTGGTGGTGCGGAGCCTGGAGAACGACCAGGAGGGACACTACAGCGTGAAAGCACAATTCAAAACCTCCAACTCCTACACAGCGGGGGGAATGTTTAAGGAGAACTGGCACGGGGATGAAGTGGACTCGGTCAGGCTCACCCCATCCCGCTCCCAGATCATAAGGACTCCATCTCTGGGCAGGGAGGGCCATGAGAAGGGCTCGGGTAGGACTGCGGTGTCGGACGAGCTGCGGCTCTGGTACCAGCGGTCCACGGCCTCCCACAAGGAGCACAGCCGCCTCTCGCACACGAGCTCCACCTCCTCGGACAGCAGCTCCCAGTACAGCACATCTTCTCAAAGTACCTTTGTGGCACACAGCCGGGTCACGAGAATGCCTCAGATGTGTAAAGCAACATCAGGTGAGAGCCAGGCCTGGGCAGAGAGGCAGGAGGGATGGGAGTGTCATTCAGCCCGGATCTATGCCAGGTGTTACACCCCAGCTGGAGAGCAGTGCCAGAGCACAGCATGTTATCTGCCCTGCACACACTGCTCACCAAGCCTGGAGGCGTAACACTGGGGGGCAAGCCTTGTCCAAGACATTCATCAATGGGAATGTTTGGAAACATCCATGGAAATCATCACTTCTCAATGATGGGCTCAAAAGACAGAGAGGGACCAAGGCCCGGTTATTGCCAGGTCTTTCCTCAGAGTGCAGTTAGGTTTTGGGTGATGGCACTAGAGGCTGAAGGTGACAAAGCTACGGGAGCATCACTATTCATAATCACAGCAAGGGGAGCAATGAAGCAAGCAGGGGTTCAGCACAGACTAGGAGAATATAGGTACTCAGTGAAACACTAAAAGTATGAGAAAGGTTAAGTGGGGCATCCCAGCCGCTCCACCCCCCACAAAAATGTTTGAGGGATGACATCTTTGTGCACTGCTGAGACTTGATTTTCCCATGCAGCTCCAATAACTCTGTTGATAATACCCTGAAATTCAGAGTGCTGAAGTTTGTGCAGTATTTGGCCTCTGTGTTATGTGCAGAGCGTTGCTGTTAATATTAAACGTATCTGTTATGTATACCTCTGTCCTGTTAATATTAAATGGTAAGAAAATAGTCCAATTCATAACACTGAGAAGGAAGGCTACAATGTGTGTGAAACAGTCCAAGGTTAAATATTTACTAGCCATCAGTCACTCCTTGTCCAGCCAGTGTGGACAGATCAAGGACTTATTAAAAACCTGAGCCACATGCCTCAGCCTCAGCATGGGACACACCATTGCTCCAGCTGCACTTGCCACTGCCTCCCAGGCAGACCAGTGCATTGTCCACCCATGCTGGCTGCTGGCCTTCTGCCATCCCAGCATGGTGTCCAGTCCATGGTGACCACCACACTGGCACCAGGGAGGCCCTGCACTCACTGCCAACTCCAGTGTGGAGTCAGAGGCTCCTCGTGGGCCACCAACAGCTGCCCAAGAAGAGGCTGATTGATGTGGGATGCCAATGCTTATAGGAGTACCAGGGGTGGACCAAGACACAACTGAGTAGCTGCTAGAACCATCCTGTGTCTCCCTATGAAAATCTGTCTTCCTTCCTTTGATTGATGGGCATTTCTGTTCCATGCAGCAAGAGGAAATGCTTGAACACTGGAAAGCTTTTGGTTAGCCTTGGAAATGGTACCAGTTCAGGAAAACAGTGGGGGTGGGGTGAGAGCGCATAAAAATCGCTGTCAGTCAGTCCATTCCCTAGCTCAGCTGGGGCTTTAAACCTAAATGTGATACCTGTGCAGCACAAGTATGTTCAGTAATCACAGCATGGCCTGACCAGTTGGCAGCATAGATTGGTTTTGTGTTGAGAGTCTGTTCCCAATCACAGCTGTGGGAGGATACTGACCTCAGGAGCTGTCAGCTCCAGAAGCAAATTAAAATTTGTTTTTCCCTTTTGGTGTCATTTGGCAGCAGCTAAAGAATTTAACAGCAGAGAGAGGGGTGCCAGGTAGAAGCCTCCATAATTTCAGCTGATCAGTCCTAGCTGATAGGTCAATTGAGGATCAGACTTCTAGGCATGTATTAAATTCTAGGTATGTATTAAATTCAGAGGGTCAACGCTGTATAGACTTGAGGAGGAGGAAAGATTAGTGAGGTGGTTTTATTTGCTGGACCCTCACCAGGGAAATTTCCCCCATAGCCACTGCCCATTTATAGTCCAGCTTATTTCTGTCTTCATTCAAGTACACTAAGCCTTCCTTTGGTCCCTAATAGGACTGTCAACAAAGGCAGGCATTTTGTACAAATCCACAGTGAAAGGAAGTTGTGGCTTTTGAAATCTTCAGAGCCGTGTACTTGTCCAGGCTCTCACCACTGCCAGCCCTGGCTCCTAGGGACACTGAGCATCTCCCATGACCCCTGGAAACAGGAGGCTGAGCCTGGCAGGCTGAGCTCCTCCAGTTCAGGACCTAGGGAGTCCAGGCAGCAGCAACCAAGTGTGTGCTGGGAGAAGTGTGATGTGTCCCAGGTAGGATCAGGAGAGTCTGGGTGGCTGTATTCAGCTGGAGACTGAGTGTTCCTGCAGAGCTGAGGCCAGATCCAGCCCGTGACATGCAGCAGTGTCAGCAGAGGCTGTGCTCTTGTGTCATGTTCAGGCACAGTCACCCAGGAATGGGGCGAGGTCTGTCCCAGGCTGTGTTTACTCACAGCCAGACATGTTTCTGCTGGTCTGACCAGCTGATGCTTCTGAACTACCCTGACCTTTGTGTTCTCACCTCACCAGTCGTTTTTCTCCACCCTTGGTTGTTTTCCAGCTGCCTTACCTCACAGCCAGAGGAGTTCCACGCCGTCGAGCGAGCTCGCAGCCACGCCGCCGGGCAGCCCCCACCACATCCTCACGTGGCAGACTGGGTGAGTGTCTGTGGGGTCAGGTGAGAGAATCCACCTCACTCAGTGCCAGTGAGAAAAAGCTCCCCACACACAGGCACAGCTATGGGGAATGTTTCCCATGTGCTCCATAGCCTACATCCACATGGAGCATTTCCAGTCTCCCACCTCCCACCAGTGCTCACGTGGTGATGGAGCTCTGATTTAGGCTGAGCAAGACATGGCTGAGTCATCCACACCCAGCACTGCTCCAAGCAATGTCAGATCCACAAGGAAAGGAGCCCTGCAGGTTCCTCCTGCTTGGACAGTCTCCTTCCTCCAGTCTTCTTTGTATGTTGAAATAGCTGATGTTTCTTTTTTAGCAGCCATCACACTGGCTGTCCACACCAAGACCTTGCTGAAAAGGCAAGGTTCAGTGCCTGCCATACCTGTGTGTGCAGCAACCTCATTTTTCTGCTCAGTTTTCCCTAGCAATGTGTCTGCATGACTTTTAAGGGCATCTTTTTTCAGCTACCACTAACATGAAGGTGCTTCACCAGAGTGTGAGGGAAGCCATTACTAATGTAAATACAGTAACTGGGTTCTTTGGCACCTATTTACAAGGCAGGGAGTTCCAGGAGTAAATAAACAGCCTTTTGCAAGCCCCCATGGGTATTCTCTAGCACTCTCTGTCCAGCAATTCTGTCCTGACATGTGAAATAAAGGTCATTTCCAGATCCCATCTAACTCAGCACATCCCAGATTGTGGGATGAGATTTTGGCGAGATCAGCTAGATCTGACACTACAGTCCTCAAAATACCCTAGTCCTCTGAACAGGGAAACAGATCTAATACCCTGAGTCATGAATTGGGACTAACTTAGAAAACATTTCACTCTGCAGCCACTGGAAAATCTCCTGCTCTTTGATTACCCATGACACCTATGACCAGGTTTGGCCTCTGGTTTTACTCCAGCACTGTTTGTGACTGCAGTTTAAATTGGAGATGAGGAGAGCCACAACCACAACCCCTTAGGCTTACCTGGATTTTAAATTCACACATTAGACATCCAGCCTCATATGGTCTTTGCATGTGCTTCCAGCTTTAGAACAGGAGAATGTTCTTGGTCCCATTTCACAAAAAGTCAAGGGATAACAAGATAGGCAAAATGGTACCTGCCTTTACCATACACTGCAATTTCCACTATTAAGGGTTTGAGTCTAAATTCAAATCTTAGTCTCAGTCTCCATCCCAATCCTAATTGTTCTAAATATCTCAATGATGATCAGAGTGAAAACTGGTAAGCAGCCAGCTGAGACATCTGTTTGGATAATCCCAGCTTTTCTTATTTTTCCATTCAAGCTGTCCTGCACCTTACCTCTCACAGCAAAAATACTTTAAGCTAAATTCTCAGCTGGTGAAAGTAAAGCTACCTGGATTTATGGCTTAGGCCCTGCACCAACATCCAGTGCAAAAAGAATTGGAGACAAATCAACACTTGTTTTGTACCTGAGCATAGCACCCAAGGTGTATGTGCATAAATACAGGAGTGGATCCAGTCTGCCATTAGATGCACAACAGATTTCTCCACTGCAGGAGCGGCTGTGCCCACCCAGCACGACTCAACAGATTGACAGTTCTCCCCAACATGTTTTTGTGTCACTAACTTTTCCTAAAGATGATTCATCAACTTGTTTCCCCACTGGATTAATAATGTCTGTGTCACTTCTTTTCTTTAACATTTCCTCTCTCCTCTTTCCTCCTTTTTTGCTCTCCTTTGTTCAGAGAAGCAACAGACAACTCACCCACTATGGATGAGTCTCAGTCTCCAACCCACCAAAGTACTGATGAATAGAGGTATAGTAAGGGAACGTTTTGTTCTTTCCTCCTCCTGCCCCACAGTCCGTGAGCACAGTGCGAGCCCTTCAGCTGTGTGCCCGTTTGTCTGTCTGCCAGCGAGGCTCCCTGCAGTGCTTGGAGCATTCTAACCCTCCCTGCCTTTCCAGCGAGGCTGTGCCTGTGGCACTTTCCCCTGTGAAAGGGACTTGGGGCCAGCCCGCTCTGTGTGCCTGCCGAGGCTCAACGGGCACAGAAAGTGGGGGCGGGGGGGCAACAAATCTGTGGCTCAGGAGAATTGGAAGCAGCGTGGGCAGAGTGCTGTGGGAACAGTCTGGGAGCAGCGTGGTGGGGACACGAGCTCGGGTAAGCTCAGAGGCCCTGGCCAGAGCTCCCGGCCTCGGTCCAGCCACAGCTCCATCACAACTTCCTCCTCCCTCCCTGCCAGAGCTGAGGCTGTTTGCAGCAGCAGCACTAGCAGAGAGCTTTTATGGGACAAGGAGCAACCCTGGCCCCATTCCTGTGGGAAGACAGAGGGGGAAGGGTGGAGGGAACAAAAAACCCTCAGAGTATTTCTATTTTAATTAAACTGCCATTGCTGTCTGACACTCTCATTTGAATCTACAACCATTCACAGCTGGCATCTGTCAAGTATTTCAAGCCCAGCTTTCTAGAGTTATCCCATAAACCTCTGTACTACTGCACAGAGCTGGGAAACAAAAGGCTCTTTAACATGCAAATGTCGATGCCCTTGCTCAGGTTCCTCTCAGACACCAATCCCAAGGAAACCAGGTGGAAAACAGGGCAGAGGAAGCAGGAACTGCACCAGATGTGAGATCAGTCCGGTGAGGTGGGGAGGGAATGCAGGAAGGAGTGAGAATCCCTCAGCAAACAGAAAAAATATGCAGCTCCTGCTTTTGGCCTCAAAACAGTCTCTAGTTTGGAAGTTGGTTCAAATCAAAGTGTGGGGGAGAGACATCAGTTCTGGCTATGACTGCACAGATATAGCAGTCACTTTTCAAAAGATCCAGATTTTGACCTGTTTTTCTCTGGGAAGGAGCTCCACAGCCTAAGCCAGGAGCTGATGCTGGGTAGAGCTCTTAACATAAATAGCAAAGAAAATTCTTATGAATTTTCTCATCTACTCAGTACAGGCAAAGAAAAAGCCAGGCAGCAAAAGAAGCAGTACTTTGTCAGGAAACATAGCCCAAGATGAGGACTAGACTGCAACAGAACATGGTCCTTTCCACATCAGACCTGGCACGTTCTCACTGGTCCCTTCCTGGTTCATCCCTGGAAAGCCACGGCACTCTGGGACCACTCGGTGATGCACAAGCCTCTGCCCAGAGCAGAAGTGCTACAGAAAGTGCCACCACCCTCCTCCTTCAACATTCCACTGGGTGATACAGCCCATGTCCAAGTGAGCTGCTCTAAGGATTTGCTCCTTGGAGATCATCCTGTAGAAAAATCTCTATTCCAACTTACTACTGAGCAGGACGGCAGGCAGAGCCTCAGGTAGGGCAGAGGCACAGCACTGCTGCTGTACCCAGGGCAGGGGGGAAGAAGACGCAGAGTGCTTTGGGGTCTGTGAATACCCTGCATTCCTCTCCACCCATAACACAATGTTTTATGCTAATGGTTGAAGTTCCCAGGAGCGCTCACTGTCCTAACAAAGTTTCCTTTCTTCTGCAGGAACTACAATGATAGCTGTTTCCTGGACTCTCCCCTCTATCCAGAATTAGCAGATGTCCAGTGGTATGGGCAGGAAAAAGCCAAGCCTGGAACTCTAGTGTGAACCCCTGACCTCAAGTTAATCACATCAATGCCATTCTGAGATCACCTCACTGCCTCTCATTTGCCTTACCCAGATGCACTGTCACCCAGCACCAGCTTCAACTCTAAGCACTTTTTTCACGATGCAATTCAAGACAACATTTATGGAACACTGGCCCTGAGACATCACCACGGCAGCGGCGGCGCGCGGCACATCCCATTGCCAGACGGTGCCCGTCCCTCCCACGGCCACGGGGCAGCGGGTGGAGAGGAGCAGCCATCTGAAGAGTCAGTTTCAAAATTGGGTTTCCTTTGAAACTATAGAAGCCTCTCAAGGCTCATATCAAAGATTAGTGTTCCACAGCACACAACAGCAGCAAGAGTTCCATGACCTGCAAGCTGAAGCCAACAGCATTAGTTTGAAGAGGGTGGGAATGGGACAGACGCTGAGAAATGGAGACCATATTCCTGAAAGTGCATCTGTTCTGAAACAGTAAATCCCATCACTTCAGAGATGTGTCAGTCTCACAATCAGGTCAGCACTGCCAAAGATCTCCACACCACTGTTGGCAGGATGAGTTGCTCAGCAAGTTCTAGCTACAAGAACATCTTCCTTCTTTAACTTGATGGCAGACACGACCACCCCCTGCAAAATGGCATTTCCTTCTTCATTTGGAGTCCACCTACACGCAAGCAAAAGAACCCCCTGTGCTGCAGACACACCCGAGGTCTGGGCTGGTATCACAGCATCGCTGTCTGCAAGCCACTCTTGAACTGGACAGACAAGGTTTACAAAGGCATTACCTAAAGCAGAGGCACGCACTGCACTCACAGCATCTCTGTGGCTGGCACAGAGTGCCCACCAATACATGGAGAGGTTGGGATTGTATTGGTTGTTTTGATACAGATAAAAATTGCCAAAAAAACCTTTCCACAAGCAGACACAGCCAATAAATTGGAATCTATTTCTGCACAAAGCGTTAACGTGAAATCCAAGGGAAAGCACATCGCGATCGACCTGACACGGCCAAGCTGCGTTCACATATTGGTTCCACTCCTCTTCCCTTCGTTAGCACCAGTGTAGCAAAGGGCTCGTCACCCGTGTGCTGCCGTGTGAGAGAACTGGTCTGTCAGGAAGCAGGAAGGCTCCTGGAGCGGGGTTGGACACCCAGCAGACAGGCAAATCTTCCCCTTGCGAGAGAGAAAGGGAAGCGACCGAGCGAGGCGTCGGACGCGAGCGGGAGCTGCCTGCGGCCACCAAACGGAGCAGCACGAGCGCGGCCTGGAAGGAGCTGCAAGTTTACACATACTTTAGAGCAATGCTTTATACATGTCAAGCCATGGAACTTTCAAAGGCCTCAAAGACACTTTTGTAACGAACAAGTGCACAATCTAGGTGGATGTTGAAGCTGGCACGTCTTAGTCTTCACTGCGGTGCTATGCTGTTTTTATTGCCACTCGATGGGGGCGGGCGCCCGGCCTTCCCCCGTTGGTGCGTGCAAACGATGATTTCCTATGGGAAAGGCATTAAAAGAAACGGCTGGAGGGGGTTACTTTGTGAAAAGCAGAAACTGAAGTTAGCTTTAGTTCAAGGAAAAAGGAAAAAAAAAGTGTGAGAGTGTATGTGTGTGTGAGTGTGTGTGTGAGTGTGTGTGTTCCAAGAATAACAACAGCGTCTACCAGACAAAGTAGAGCGAAACGTTTCAAATTAAACACCGCAACTTGGGGGGCTGCCACACCTTTTGATATTAAGATTGCTGGAAAACTGCATTCCAGGCTTTAAAAGAGAATGGGTTCTGTGCAATTAGGCTTTGAAAAACAATGGGGTTTTTAAACATTAATGCAAGCAGCTCATGCCATTTCCTTTCTGCAACTCACACCAGAAGTGTTGGCTTTGGTTCCCTGCACTGCTGCTTTGCATCATTGGTGAGGTGGGGAGGAGGCCTTGCAGAGATGAGGCAGCAACAGGCAGAAGGGCTGTTATCTGTCCAGGGAAACCTGTGGCAGAGCCAGGATTGGATGGGGCAAGAGGCCAGGCTGGATGGGGCTCTGAGCAACCTGGTCTAGTGGAAGGTGTCCCTGCGCCATGGCAGGGGTTGGAACCAGATGATGTCACTTCCAACACAAATCCTTCCGTAATGCTGTGATAAGGAAACTCTTTTATGTTCACACAGGAAGTATAAATGAATTATCCCTCTGGAAAAAAACCCACAAAAACACTGGCAAAGGGTTTACAAAGGTGACCACACAAACCTTGTGCTTCTGGGCCTCCCTGAAGCATCCCCTGGGAGTGCAGCGCACCGTGACAGTAATTGAAGCCTTACTTTCAATTCTGGAAGAACAGCCAGTGGTGAGATTGCAGCCTTTATCTGTTCATGCAAAAAGCTGTTTTCACCATCTCTTTGTGCTTTGGGGTCTTTAACATGGGAATTATTTCAAGCTCCTAATTGGATTTTTAGCTGGATAAGAGATAGTACTGATTAATGACATTTACTGATAAAATTTGGTAGCTGAAGTAAAAGGATTAAATAAGGACCAAATTAAGCTACATCAAATAACTTAGCCCAAGGATTTTTAGGGGCTCTGAGCAACTGTCTGTTTTCTTTTTAATTTCCCTGGTAAGTGGTTTGGGTTTGTTTTTTTCTTCTGTGTACCTTCTTTTAATTAAAAAGAATTCAACAACAGCGGCACTATGAGGCCTCTGGGCACTACAGGAAGAAACATTAATTCCTCCAAGACCAGCTCTGCAGTTTTGCAGCAAAGGTTAAAAGGTGGCAGCCCTGAAATTAGGGGGGAAAAATAAAAATATTTAGCCTGAATTGCAAACAGGCTGGAGTGGAGAAAAAGCTTTCTAGAAACAGATTGAGTTTTGCTTTGTGTTCTGCTTTTCTGGTTTGCAATCAAGGCACATGTGAGCAGCCAGTCTGGTAGTAAAGACAGATTAAGTAAAACAGGTTTTACTGTTTAGCTCAATTCAATTAAACACAAATGTACATAAAATGTTAATCATATGAGATTAACATATTTAAGTATAACACGGAGGGGCATATACATAGCTATTATAGACAAGCACTTGACTACCAACTTAACCCCTCCTTTACTTTTTTATTTTTCAAGGCTCCATCTGCCATAAAGCCACAACCGCGTTCAGTCTGTGTGTCTGACACTCCCTCTGTGTGGGCAGGAGCCAGGGGACGGTCCCTGCAGGGGCCGTGCTGGGAGGCAGGGTTTATTTTTAAATGATATTATATGCAGTCGAGTGTTGAAAATGTTGAAACAGTCCAATTTGTTTTCACTCTGTATTAGTTTTAGTTTCAGGCATAGCCGATCCCCATTCAGGTGCTATCAGATGACCAGTTACTGCTTAGTTAACTAGATGTAAAGTTTTACATATATATTAATGTCAATAGTTTTATTACAAGTTGTGTAAAATGGACTCTCTAGTTTAAAAAAAAGAAAAAAAAAAAAAAAGAAAAAAAATTAGGTCTCTCCTGAAATTGACTTTAGAGCATGGAAAATGATTTTACTGGATTCTGTTCAATTGTAATCAAGGAAAAAATATGTATGTTGTAGAAAAAGTTGCAGAATTAAAAAAAAAATCTGCTTTTAATTTATTCTTTTTGTATTAAGAATTTGTATAGTTACCTTTACATTTTGCAAAACGGTGTTGTCAACACTTCCTTATTAAAGCATTTTCAAAATGAAACCTTGCCATGGTCTCTTTGGGAGGGCAGAGCCCGGGCAATCCTTATCACTGCTAGAGATGCTGGGTCCAGATGTGTGCACAGCTGGCCAGGGTGTCCATGAGGGACCTGCTTCTTGGCTGATTGCAGGAAACACTGGCATTCCCCCAGAAAAGCCCATCCTTTAGAGATCCCTTGGGATTCAGCACCCAGCAGATCCATGCTGGCTCCATGCCATGTTCTCCCAAGAACTGGTCCCAGGGGCTCAGGAGGACCAAGAGTGTGACTGATGTCCCACCACTGTGGGAAGCAAAGTCACAAATAATATTTACTTCCAACACACAACTTGAAATAACTAAAATTAACGCTCACTTACGTGGATTGGATGCCAAGTTGCTGCAAGGCTGTTTCAGCAATGCCAACAGCTGTGGGACAGGCTTCAGCACCAGCACATTCCCCACGCTCCAAGTGCCTGCTTGGTGACTTCCCAAGGGAACCCACTCCAAGAGGCTGCTCTAGCTCAGTAGGGCAGCAGTGACCCCTGCCCAGGGTTAGGGACATCACCTGACATCACTGGTGTCCCCTCTGTGGGCAGCAGTGACCCCTTTGGCCACCCAGCACCCCTCAAAACCACAGGCAGCTTCCAACAGCCACAGAGTCTTACATGGGGCCTCCCACACTTCCCAGTGCTTCCTGCTCCTTCCATTTATTCCCACTGTCCAGGGAGCCTCTTCCCATCCCAGCACCTCCTGTATCATCCACCCAATCCCCCCCACATCCCACAGGGAGCCACCAGTGGCAGCAGCCCAGAGCCAGGCAGCTCCTGTGACCATCACCCAGCATTGCCAAGTGAGGAACCATTGCCTGCAGTAAATCCCCAGGAGGGTCTGGGATGGACCAAACAGCCATAGCAAAGGTTTTCAGACACCCCCTGAACTCTGGGACCTTGGCTCAGATTTCTGCAGTAGTACTGCAGGTCGCTCTTCATCACCTGAGGAGCAGCTTTCAGGGCAGCCTGCTCCAGATCTGGTACCAGCACTGCCCACCTTGCACCAGCCCTCTCAGAAGGCACCACGTTACATTCTCATCCCCTGGGTGCAGGAGTCAGAGCACTCCCTTCCCCCTAAGAAGTGAAGCCACTTAGACCCCAATCAGGTTCATTCTTTGGGCAAGACTGGATCAGTGGTGGTGATGTCATGGCAGCCAGCTGAAGAGGAGCCCAGTTCCTCCATTAAAATGATCCCACATAAACCTACCCTAAGAACCTTTCCAGCAGCACAAATAGCAAATAGGAATTTAAGGCATTTAACCACCACCAGGCACAACAGTACCAGTATCAGGCAGGTGCCAATAGTTTTAGAGTTCACCTTGCACAGGCCCTTCCACAGCCAGGCTTGGGAAAGGGTCAGGGACTGCAACAAATGACCAGGAGCACTGAAGTCCCAAAACCACTCCAGACACCGCTATGGCGAACTCATGACTTCATCCTAAGGCTTACAAGTCTTAGGATTCAGCAGAGTTATTTCCGCCTAATGCAAGAATTATCAGAAATAAACATCTGGAAAAGCCTAGAGGGAAAAGTAAATTGCTAAACTGAAACATACCCTCCCCACAAAAAAAAAAAAAACCCCAAACTGTCAAGCAGTGTGACAGCTGCACCACACCCACTCCTCCCTAAACTAGACTGAGGGTTGGGATTTTTTTGGCTAAGAGGCATTATTAACTATTTGATCACGGTCTGGTAGCTGCAATTTGGGGCCATCCAGCTGCAAAGAGCCTCCAACCGATGATGAAAAGCAGCTGCCGTAACAGTGTCCCCCTGGCCCCTGTCCCCCGAGGACCAGAGCTGGCTCTCACATGCTGGACAGCTGGAAATTCTTACACGGATACGCCGTGAGAAAGTAGCTCCCAGCTCCTCAGCTCCCCACACAGCACCATTCCATGGATTGCAAGGGGATAAAGTTCTTCCGTCATGGGATCCATTCAAGCAAGGCGGCTCTATGTCAGCAAGGAGGCACGTTGCTTAAAGTGCATTCCTTAAAACCTGATCAGACTAAGGCATTCCAACCTCAAATTCCCATCCCTACAGGAGGCGCATCCCCACTCAAACCAGCACTCATGGTACCATTAAAATTCTCCTCAATAATTAGCTCTAAGGCAGGAAGGAAAAATCCATCTAGCACTATTACAGATCCCCTAAGGAATCCGCTTCCCACTAAAGCAGATGATACAATGCTCCTTAAACCATCTCCTGGCTACTCACTTGCTGCAGTTTCCAGGGAAATTACAGCTCTTCTGAACAAGGGACAATATTGTCCCTCAATTATTTACAGAGTTCAAAACCAAGGTCAAGATAAAGATTTAGAAACAGTTCAGGAAACCATCTGGGTGGGGAGAGGGATAAAGTTGCAGTGTTACAAATGTTTCCGCTGTAATAACGCCCCCAAAGAGTATCTGTACAGAGCACTTCAAAGAAAATCACCAGAAACCAGTGTTAATGAAACTCTTCCATGCTCTTGACATCTGCCCAGCTGCTCCCCACAAATCCCCATCTCCTCCCCAAAGAGACACTGAGGTCTCATCAGCCTCATTTTATTACTTCTAAACTCTAAGCTCTTGACATTTTCTCTGGGGTCAAACACTCCAGACTGAAAATCTCCTGTGTCCAAAGAAGCACTTCAGAATCTAAGAGAGTCTCCAGAAGAATCTGAATTTCTCCAAGATACTTCTCCCAGCTCACATCCCCCAGTATCTCTCACTAAAACCCAAAGGAGACAGGTCACTCCTTGAGAAGAGGGCTCCAGTTCCTGCTCCAAGCTGCCAGTTGAGGTGAGGACCCAGAAAAACCCATTCAATGGAATAGTGACACATTTCTTCAGGAAGTGGTTCTGCTCAAAACTAACAAAGTTTCAATATTTCACTGTTTATGCAGAATTAGATACCATCGTTCCCATGAGTTTCCTCACCATTCCCAGTCATGATACACAATGGTAAAGATTTGTGGCTGCTAGAAATACTGTTCATGGTCATGGGAGGTCCTAATTTTCTCTGCAATGCCCAGCAGATTGAAAATTTTCTCCAGATGTATAAAAATGGAATTTGAAAGCCTCAGAGCCATAAGATTACTTCCCCCAAGCCCAGAAGGTTTATATTAAAAATGTCGTTACCAAAAAAAAAAAAAGCCAAATCAGATGCATTCAAGATCAAAAACTCTTTGCACTGAGGCTGAGAAATATAGAAACCTTTTTTTTTTATTCCTGATAAATACCACATGAAAGATTAGCCAATAAAGTCTTTATATTTACAGAAAAAAAACAAGATTCAGACTCAACTGCTTTCCTCTAATCATCTCCCCACATCAGTCTCCAACGCAAAAGCAGCCAAAAAAGCTCCACATATGCTCCTTGCAGGGCCGAGACTCACCTAAAGCTCTAAAATATGGGAAACAGTTCAATCTGCACAGTCCCCTGAATAACAAACTGAAATAAAAGCAGTTGTCATGTGCATTGTCCCTTGGTCATTGTCGTGGTCTTAAACTCTTCAAAACCCATCCCTCTGCTGTACATGGGATGTGTTCAGCAAAAAAGCACAGATTTCAAAATAAACCTAAATAAATGGGGGCTTGGAAAAAGGAAGCTGTAAAAAAACCTCCTTTCTGCTTTTTTTGCAAAGCCCACCCCAAGTTCTTGTTGGTGTCCAGGCTCAAAGTCTGCCCCTTCCATCCTCTCTGGGTGTTGGAGACCAAAAGGTGAGGCCCACCCTGGCCCCTGCAGAGCCTCACAGCGCGTTGTACTCCACACATTTGGATGGGTCTGTTGGGAAGTGCTTCTGGCAAATGGTCATGAGTCTCTTCAGCCCCTAGGAATTAACAAAACAAGGACAATTCTGTAATAAGGCTGCAGCTGTTGAACAAGCTTAATACAGTATTCTTAAGCTTAACAAGAAAAATTAAAAAGAAAGGCTGCTATTTTGAGGTTGGAATTTTTATTTTGTTAGTTATTCTGTTTGAAGTTTGAGGTTCTCGTCAATACTAGAGGAGTTTTGGCATAATCAAAAAGGCTACAGCTTCAATCCCACCTGGTAAGATTCACAGTGAAGGATCACAGCAATTCTTTAATCCCTCTTTATCACTAAGGGAGCAAATGATATCATAATTAAAGATATTTACAAGAAAGCTGAATATTAAAATTAATTCTAAAGAGCAAAAAGCAATTTCAAAACAAGCTGCAGAGCCAAAGCAAGAACCAAACACTTCTCAGGAGAACTGTGGACACAGGACATCACAGAGGCAAACTGAAGCAACCAAGGAGAAAGACAGAATGTGGACTTTTCAGTTCTTTCAAGCCATCAGTTGCAAAAAACCAACATGACAGGAACCCTGTGATTTTTTTCCTTTCAAGTCACACAGAAAAGTCTAACAAAGAAGAAAGCCAGCTGCTGTGGTGGAAGTGTAATTTAGCAGTGACACTGTACTCCAAGATGGTAGAGTCATGTCCCTGTCATGAGACTCCTCATGGAAGGCAGCTCCTCACTCAGGGAAAAATGATTCAACAGGATGATGCTTTGGCCTTTCTAATGCAGGCAAGCATGGAAAGTCTGTCCCAGCTGTCTGGTACAAGACTGACTCCTTGTTTGGGATGTTCTCACTCCAGAGTGCTGTAATCAGGAACATGTTCGCTTCATGCAGCTGCTGGGAGCACGGATAATAAATATCCCATGCTCCAGTTTGAACCAAACTTGTCAAACAAGACCCAAATAGCTAAAACCAACATGAAGAACATACATGTTTAAAGCCAACTTTGTCTTGGTGCTGCAGTGAGTTGAGTAATTTAGAAGCAGAGATATGAAATTCCCAGTGGGAAGATGAACTCAAGGATTTCCTTGGCCAAAAGATGTAGCCCCAAAAGCAGAGAAGGGACAAACAGGGGAATTCACACACAACTTCCACAAGGTATGCTATGCTAAGAGACACCAAACAACACTCCAGAGAAGAGATCCTTCTGCTCCAGGAGGGGCAAATGGACAGAGAAAGGCAATTACTGAGCACCCTGGTCTGGAAGGTTCCCCTGCCAGAGGAGTTGGAACTTGATAATCTTTTAAGGTTTCTTTCAATCCAAACCATCCTGTGATTCTATGAATTATTCACCACTATGACACGTGGATTAACACAGACCACAACAACATTATTTAGTTTAAAACTATTTCATCCATTAAATACTTCCAAGCATAACTGAAGCCTGTCTCTGAAGATGCATAATCCACATGCCAATTTTCACCTTACAAAAGAATTGGTCAAATTTAATTTGTCTCTGTAAGTGTCTGGAGGCCTCTGTGACTCCACAATGATATTTTCAGGTTATGCTATTAAAAACTAGAGTTGAAGAGAAACCAAAGGTTATACTTGCAGCCCAAACACAGAGAGACTCAAAGCAGGAGGGGAAGTTGCATTTTGCAAGCAATTTCCTTGCAGACGTCTGCAGAAGCTGAAAAGCAACAGGAGTCCTGCTGCTGAAGAAGGAAGACATTTATAAACCTTGCCTGCCAGGAGCTCTGAGCTCCATGATGCTGCTCAGGAGGCTTCAGAGTTAACCCAGAAGGTTTTTTATCTCAATGAAACTGCAACTGGCAAGAGCCAAACATGTTTAACAATACCAAGAGAGAAGGCTTGTTTCCTCAGATCTGTCCACCCACTGTGTTGAAAGGACAGAGTAGAAAAACAGCACTCCTACTATTTCCACAACCAGAAGTCCACATGAGCATGAAGATGCCCAGGAGGAACTAAACCTGGAATTCTGAGGCCAGGTTCCTGAACTTATTAATGAATGCATTTATCTAGTTGCAGAAGTAGTCAGAAAGATTGAATTTTACAGTATTAAATTTTGTGCATGTTTAAAGCACGAGTTAAGCAGTGAGAGGCCTCAGGAGAATCAAGCCTGTCTTCACAGCTGCTTTGGTGTTCATGCAGGATGACAGCAGTTCAGAAAAACCATTAGACTGTTCCTGGCACTGAAGAGCCTTCAGGGTCCAGGATGAGCTACTATTAATTGGATGTTACGCTTGACACAAACTAAACCGGTCCATTTCTGGGACCCTTTTACCACATCACCTGACACTGATATTTCTCAAAGATCCCCCCACACAAGCAGACCTGTTGGATTTCCAAAGCTGACATTACCTGTATGTATTTCCTTTGAGTTTCATCGTTGAGCACGTGGGCCACGTGCTTGGAGAAAATCTTCTCGCGCCCTGTCCGCGCGTGGATGCCGACCATGGTGACGCCGATGGGCCAGGGAGCGTTCCCGATGGCCATCTGCAGGTAGGCATCGTTGGCCTGGAGAGGGAAGGGCATCACTGAGCACCACAGGAACTCCACCACACCAAGCATTTTTGCACTGCCAGGTGCAGTTAAACCCCCATTCCAGTCTCTCTGATCTGGTGTCAGTGCATGGTATTAACCAACTGCACAACGCACCTTCCCACGAGGGAAGCAAGGACTATGGACTTTCCCTTGTGAAAAAAAAGAACTGGGTAAGGCAGTCTGGTTACCTTGACCAAAACTAAGGTTTACTGGGATTATTTTCAACTCAACTATCTCTGGTTAAATAAGGTTACATTTGTAACCATGCTTAAGGCCAGAGCAGTAGCAGCAGTTCAATCAGGAATTTCCCCATCAAGAGCGCAAATCCTGTTTTAAAGCTGTAAAAGACAACATTCCTGGGGAAAACCAGGGATAAAACTCGAAGGGAAAATTAATAGAAAGAAAGGCAGAAAGGAAGAGAAGTATAGAGCTTAAAAAAACCCAACATAACAACTGAGAATCAGCAAGTGACAGATACAATTACAGAAAAAACCTGAAGGACGTGGAACAGGACATTCCTTCTCTATTAGAGAGCAGCTACAAAACTCACTGATAAAGAGTTCACTTATCACCTCCTATTCAGAAACTGGACAATAAGAAGCAGCAATCATGACCAGTGGGTGCAGATTTTTTCCAGCTAGCACTGAACAAACTGTGAATAATGAACAAGGCAGGGGTAGCAGACAGACCTAAAAGCAAACCTGAAGAGAGGACAGAGCTTAGTCATCACCTGCATGAGGCAGAATCTGAACAGTCTTAGTCAAATACCTACTTGCTGACTTTAAATATACTTTTGTGATGAAACAGTATGTGAACATGCAATTCAAGACCCTTGCAGGAGTGTCACAACAGGGTTAATTAACGCTGAGTGGACACCTTGTATTCTGGCATTTGCCTGCTGTCAACACGTTGATTTCAAAATTAAAATCTTCCAAGCTTTTCAACTAACAAAGCAGCAAGAATTTGTGGCTGACAGTATTCACTAGGGTGCACAAAGCAAGCAGCAGGCAAAAAGAGACAGAAGACAAGAGCAGGCAAAAAGAGACAAGTCTCTTAGGAAGTAAAATTGGAAAGGATGTGAGTATCTGTAAAAGCATTAGCCTAATGTAAAAAAGCAAAAACAAAACAACAAAACATCCAAATGTGTACTCAGGTCATCCAAAATCTCTCTGAAGTTTACTTAAAGGCAAGCACCTCCAGGAGAGAGAAGCACTGCTGATTAACCCAGAGATACACCACATTCCTGCATGCTCATTAGTTTGAGAAGGTATTGGAAAGGGAATTTCCACATAATGATGACAACCAAGAGAAAAAAAATGCTTCAAAATAAAATCCCACTATCATACATCCCACATGTTCAGTTCTGCTTCCAAATGATTTGGCTTAAATTTGCCTTAGGCCATACAAAGTTTTTTTCAGCATCAAAAGCATTGCTTGCTTACTTGACAAATTATGCCAAATCCTCACAAGAATAGTAAGAAATACTAGAAATTTAAGGCAAAAGACAGCTCTGTTTCCTCTGCATATACAAGCTGTTCAACAAATGCTCTTGGTATTTCAGTTTCACTTCTGAAGGCAGCTACAAATAAAACCTAACACTGTCTTTGATCTTGTGTCCCAAAGTACTTCTGCCTCCTGCAGTGAGCAGACTTCATCCAAAAAATCTTCTCATTAACTTATCTCAACCTTACCAGGCCACTTAATGTGAGTGTAGACAAAGAAAGGGACAGTGTCTCATATTCAATAACACAGTTTGCCTCAATTAATTCCTAATTAATTAATCATCAACACCCTATTACTATTCATTACCTTCATTTAACCTTAGAACATCAGGTTTCCCCTTGAGGAATGCCTCTGCAACTTAATATATCCATCTCTGAGAAAAATTTTCTTCATGTTTACAAAGCTCGGCAGTTTCATGAACCCCAAAAGATCTTCTGTCAGGCTCTGGATCAAACACTACTTAGAGCCTAACATTTCACTGCCATTTTTCATTTTGTTGGGGTAGATGTTGTATTTCCAGCTATGCATCTTCAAAATGCAAAAAAAAATTGGGAATGCTGAAGCAATAAACTCAATCTTTTACAACCAGACAGTGTGAACATGACGGAAAAGTACAAACAAACGTACCTTCACATATTCTCTTTGCAACATGAATTTAATAATATCAGTTATTGATTCTTTGATGTCTGCAGGAAGTGTCTACAGGAGAGAGGGGAAAGAAAAAAAAGACATTTACTTCAGAACAGCAGCTCAGGAAAATCATCTTACTCAGCATTTACGCAAAGTTTAGCAACTACCCTTCCTTGAGGAGTTTCACAAAGGAAAACATGTTCATTATTCAGATGAAGGATCTGAAGAGGAGAGGTTAAACGGTTACACCTGGTAGCTGATGGCAAAGTGCAAAATGCAACCCCAATTTTCTGTCATGTTTGCAACCCAGGGAGCAGGTGCTGCTTTAAACAGCTGGAAAAGCAGTGGGTGGGCAGATTTCACTGATTGAGATGAAGTCAGAACTGGCTGTCAAGAGCTCTAGACACAGAAACTGTCACCAACTCATTTATCCCCTCTCCTTCAGTGAGGCTAACACTGCCCTGGAAAGGGCCCTGATGCTGGGTACTTGTAAAGCAAAGGCTGAGGTGGCATTTGGAGGTGATTTACCCTTTTGCGGAGCTTCCTGAAGAGCGGCCGCAGGTAGGACTCAGTCTGTTTCTGAGTGGCGCTGTTCAGCTTCCCCTGCACGCCCCGTTTCACGTAGTCCTCTCTGGCATTCAACTCCTTGGCCCAAACTCCCAGGAGGAACTGCAGGGAGCAAGCACATCTGTGTCATGGTGCCATCTAGTGACTTCCCGGCACAGCAGACAGAACAGAGGGCTAAGCAAGCAAGGTGAAGAGAGTTTTTTGGAGAAATTTGAGTTAAGAAGGTAACTCCTCCTTTTTCAGAAGGATAGGCAAGGAGGGACAGGAGCAACTCTCTTATCTTAAATGTACACACACAAATTAAAGCCTCAACTCTTGCTGTGACTCTGATTACCACAATAGTTACCCAGGCACCAGCTGAATCGGCTGAGAGGCAATACAGGTTTCTTGCCAGAAAACAAGGAAACAATTTCCTGCCATCCACTTGAACCTGTGGACTTCCTTTAAAACTCTCCAATTTCACTAACAGTATTAGGTGATACTCCAATTCAGCTTGTACTGTTCCAAGGAAACTTCTCCAAAGGTTTTGATGCCACAGTACCACAGAGGCAACTACAGACAACTGCCTCAAATATCACACGAAAATCAAAACCATATTTATTTTGTCTGGAAAAGCAGGACCAGATTTTGAAGAATGCTGCTCTCCCAAGAGCTCCTTGCCAGATCTGGCACAAGTCACTGTTGTGACTAACAAAGGCTGTGGAGTGCCAAGCATTTCAAAAAACCCACGTCTTGCACATAACATGTGAGATTTTCCTCACAAGCAGCTGAAACCCACCCTTCTATTCTTGAAACGTATCTGCATGACATTAATAATATGACACAGCTACAGAATAGTTAGAATTTGTTACCTTCAAGAACTTTGTTATGATGTCCATATCATAGTGATCATCACCCCGTCCTAAGGATTCTCCCAAAGCCTGGAACAGGGGGAAAAAAAGGGCCATTATTTCTACTTTGTCTAGTCTGCCAGCACCACCACAGCAGAGCATGGTTCACTGCACCACAAACTGCAATAGATTCCACAAGAAATTCCAGACACTGGTCATGAAACAGCTACAAATGCTACTGAAATTTGTTAATCTATTAAAAACATTTACATCACAATGGCAATATGATTATTTCTAAAAAGGCAATGCAACAGTAATTCTTCAGTCATTAACTACTAAATTATTGGCATAATTAGCAGCTGTCTGACTGTCTGACTGTTCCCTGTATTAAGGGGAACTGTGGGTGCACTGCATTTTTTGAGATCCCCAAAGCCATGAATTAACCTAATTATTTTGTTATGCTATTTCAATTCTCTGATGTACTGGGGCTTTTTATCATTTAATAGCAACTGTGAATTTGAGGGAACAAATTTTTAAAAAAAAATCCAAAACCAAGCAACAAACCAGTAAAAAAGCCCAGCTGTATGCTCCAATACTCCACCATCTGCCAAAACCTCAAAACTGTAAATACTAACAGTAAGTTTTATAAACCTTTTCCAGTAGGTATAGTTCGATTTATAATCAATTTCCATTGCCCTCATGTTTCCAAAGTGAGTTTTATTTAAAAAAATCTCCTAGATTTGGAGTCAAATTCAACATAAGCCTTTATGCTCAAGGCAATGCAGCTAAAGTAATATAAAATTAAGACACAGTGTTTACAAACTTTTTCAAAAAAGATTCCTTGCATGGCTCAAACCAAGCCTGCCCTACTACCACAAAAAGGGGTTATTCTGAGAGCTAACAGATCAGTAAAATGCAGCTCCAATACAATTGGTGCTATCCACTCTAGTACTGCAGTTATTTTAAACCAGAACCCCTGGCACCATAACAAAAAACCCAGACTATTTCTTAATAATAATGTATTCACTTCAGCTTTCAGTTATAAATCGTATTATTTCTTAAACTTTTGGAAGGATGTTATGAAGATTAACTTCTGCAAAGAGTTTTGAAGATTAAGGGTAAAAGTCTTCAGCTCAAGTTAATGTGCTTTTCAAAACATTATCCTGAAATACCAGGTGCTGAATGCATTTTCTGGCACTCACTCTCCACTCAACACACAAATATCACAGGATTCTTTCAGAACAGAGCGGCAATTTGCACTCAAGTTTCTGGGACACATTATCTCTGCACTTGTATTTCTTGTGGTCTGCCTACTTCTGATGCTCACTTTTTTTTGTCTTAGATGTTTTCATATCAAATGTTCTGTGTGTCTATTTTTCAGAGTCCTTCTTCCTTGTACAGGGAAAATTAATTGGTACTGACCTTATTACCCTCTCAAATATTAATTGGAAAGGCTTTGGCATTTATATACCAGGTGATGTATTGGAAATAAATTCTCTACTTCTGAAATCCCTGGAGAATGAATCTTTACTGTACCACTGTCTTTGCAGGCAACACCTGTCCCCTTTGGGATGAAGTGTTGTAAACAAAGACCACTGGAGTTTTCATTTGTCTCTTGTAGGCACCTACAGTGCAACTCCAGGCTTGGAAAATTAAATTTTCTCCTTAAGTATACTTCAAAATACCTAAGCCAGCTGTTGAAAAGAAGACAACTTTGTCTAAACAATCCTGAATCTTCCTCACAGCAACATACTACATCTAACATTCCTTAGTGATGACCTATCCCATACTTCTAGTTCTTCAATAGTAGTATTCTCCTCATGGACTTTCAGGTCATTCTGGGAGTCATCATCTCCTGCTTCTTGGCCACCCACAATTTCATTCAGATACTGCTGATCAATCTTATCCAAAGCAGCCTTCAGGTCATTTCTCAGGCCCTAGAAAACAGGAAAAAAAAAAAAGACTAGTTTATATAAAACCGTCAAGTAAATAAAAGCAGTTCAGTACTGTCACTGTGAGCATCTAACTTCTGTTTAAGGTGCAAATATTTTAAAAACACACATAAGGGTTTAGCGTTGTTGTTTGAATTTAACTGAACTCCAAGAACAGTCTCCGCTTCAGCACTTAACAAAAAGCAGATGCATGAACTTCTGAAGCGCTCATACCTAGGAAAAATACTTTTTACAATATTTTCACCAAAAATAAAGCCTGGAGGATGGAATCAACCTCTAGGACTTGAATCTTCAAGTCATTTTCTCCAAACAATGCACTGAACCACCCCAAAACAAATGAAAACCAGACCATAAATACCTTCCCACGTGGAGAGAGGGGAAAGGCCCTGAAAAAAGCTGCAAGTCTCACTCCTTCAGTGCCAGACATAAAACAATAATGTTGCTTCCTTTTATTACAAATTATTTAAACATAGCAGAATGTTTTATATAGATTCACTGTTTAAAACCCTCAACTTTAGAAGAGGTGACTAAAAAAATCAGAATCAGTTTAAAACCATAAAGTTAAAAGGTTCTTTCAAATAGAATACAAAACTCGCCCTAACCACAGTTGAAGGATTTGCCCTCTCATCTTGAGACATAAAATATACAGCTCTATAAAGGAGTATGACATTTCTTACGCTCACATAAATTCAGCCACTCCACAGGGAATGGATATGCAGAGTTACTTCCCCTCTTCCATCATCATACTCAGCTGTCTGGAGCACTTCTATTAATCATTTAGTTACTCTAAAAATGTCTGAACCACAAGGCTGATTGACTAAGCAACATGCAAAATCCCCCTAGATAGCAACAGGAGTGACTGAAACATGTAACAAAAATCCAGCACAACACTATTTATGGGCTCTCTATTTCCTAATCCTGCTCCTGTGATCGATGTCGCTGGAGGGGAAGCTTTCATTAGCAGAGCTTCTATTTCTAGATCTGTTTATCTTTATTTTAAAGACTTGGAGAGGAAAAGGCTTCCCTTTTATGGGCAGCCCCAGGAAAGACATTTAAAACAATTCAGTTTACCACAAATTAGGGAAGAAAATGCAAATTGTCACTCTGTTAGTAAGGTTGTAAATTTGGTTAACAGTGAATGCAAAACAAACCCCAACTGTGTCTCCTCACTTAACTGATCATTTCTTAAGATAAAATGAATAAATTAATTATATCTTCAAGTAATTTTTTGAGTTGATGGCTACTTCAAAGGGAAGGGGGAAAAATGACACTTCCATAACAAGTTATAGCTCTGGAATTCAGGGATCTGAAAAATCACTTCTATCCCAGAGAGACAGTATGCAGTTTTGCTCTTAGTTACCTGTGCCTTCTCAAGGGTGCACATAATCACAAACACAGGATTATTTTAACAGTAAATGACTGTTCTCTGCTCATTAAAAAGCAGGGGCAGAACAAGCTGGGGTATCAGTGCCACCTGAAGGCCCCTTTTCCAAGTGACAAGGGCCTGTTAAGTTTCTAGGGCTGAACTCTCTAACATAATTGTAATTGTGCACAAAATGATATTTAACATAGTTTTTCAGAAAAAAAAAAATGAGACAAGAGCATGTATTCTCTTTGCTGTCTATTACCCCCTCCTCCTGAAAACTGACAGTTATTGAAAATGATTTTCAGTAACTTTTCTAGGGTTACTTATTCATTACCCCACCACAAATAAGTAACTAAGAGCCAGGCTTACCTTGTTCACTTCAGGTGCAAGAATTTCTATCTTCCTCAGACGTTGAAATGCATCATAATCTGTTTCTCCAAACAGCCTGATGGGCTCACCCCTCTCTCGTAACCTCCTGATAACCTGAAAAGAATCAAAGCACTCCCTGACGCATAAAGGAAGCAAAATAAAATCCAGAATGACAGATTTATTTACTTTGCTTAGAATAACAAGCTGAGCTGGACTGGAGAGGAAATGGCAATATTTTAAGCAGTAGAAAAAATGTTCCAGACACTTTACAATCTAAATATAAAATTCCCACGGTATTTCAGTGAAAGGTCATTCCAAATATTACCGATCCAAATTTTGCATAAAATCCCAGGCTGTTTTATACAGCCAAACTTCTTCCTGCTCTGACTTGTTCAAACAAATACACAAAAGTCATCCCTCTGGCAGAGCTTAAAGACCATTTTCAAAATCACAAAGGAACTTGACAATAATCTCACTCACCTGTTTGTCTTGGCAATAAAAATACGAACTGGGCTGCAGGTTGTCCCAGCACAGCTACGAGATGATCTGCTGCAAATCTCCATCATTAAGCATTTGGGAAATATGAAGTCCCAAAATCTAATGGGACAGTTACTTCAAAAGTAGATATAACAGAAGTGAAAAAGCCTCCCTCAACTTGATTCCAACCTCAAACCAAACACAAAACCAACAGCCCCCATTACAAGTCCTGTAAAAACTTGAATATCCTGACCAATTAAGGGGAGGTGTGACATGCTTGGATGACCTCAGCTGTGAATTTCAGTACTTCCAAGATCAGAGTGCATTCTGTACTTCTGAACTTCCTGCTTCTGCTTTGGGGTGTGGATCTGTTTGTGAACTTAAATCCACATAGGCATTTTTATCCTTAGAAAAAGCAAAGAACATCCCAGCTGCTCTAGCTTTAGGACTGTTTCCTCTAGAGGCTAAAGTGAACGTCCAAAACTTGGTTTCTAAATTTGTGCTCAGACCAAGTTACAAAGAAAAGAAGCTGAGGGAAAAAAAAATCTTGGAAAAAGTCAGAATGCCATCTTCAGTGCTATCCAAGAATAATGCTGATATTCAGGGTATCTCTCTGAAAGAGCTGTAAAATGCTATAAAACACCTGTGTAAACCCCTGTAACAGAGAGGTTCTACCCATAGGTACCTCCCTATGCATTGAATTGGACAGCAGAGGCCTGATAAGCAAAGATGATCATTAATTGCTGACTGGAAAAGATTGAAGCTTATTATTAAATAAAACTGCCATAAAAAGTACAGTTCACTGGATGAAAGAGCCCTAACAAGAAATTCCAGGTGTATTTGCTGTAAACTCAAGGAGTCAGTTTATGGTTTTTGACTTTACCTCCTGTCTGGAAAGAGTCATTGGTAACTTTTCCTCTGCCAGTTCGAGTTCCAGCACTGGATTTGATGTAGCCAGTGGTTTCTCCTCCTCTTCCTGCTGCTGTACCTACATTCAACAAACAAAGTTACTCATGTGCAATGGAAACAAGCCCACACATTGATGAGAAATTATGGCAAGATACAGAACTCTGGAACACAGACTTTAGTATGACAATATAAACCTTTAGTTTCACAGTTTTATGGTCCATAATTGCATCTCACAAAACAATAAAAGTTCTTGATAGTATCAGTAATTAACTAACACTTCTGCAGGTTGCAGGAAGCACTCTCTCCAGCAAACAGAAAGGACAATTGCTGAAGTTTGGCTGTCACTTTAGCAGGCAGATGCCAGCACTGATGCCAAAAATAGCAAATCCACCCTCTGCCTGTTGATTCCTGCCCCTGTTCCATCCTTCCTAGCCATGCAAGACCATTTGCATCAATGTGTGATGAACCAGAAGGAGGAAATTATTCAAACAGAAAATACTCTGACAAACACAAATACTGGTACTGTTCCCAGCCTGCTTCACTTCCTCATCCAGTTCCCCAGGACCAGCACATGCACAGACAGAAGGACAGGAAGGAAAACCCCAGAGGAGGGTGAGAGTGGAGCTGCCTCTTTCAGGGTCAGTGCCAGTTACAGTGTCTATTACCTGCAGTTTCAGCGAGCTGAGCACAGCCAGCAGTGATCCACAGTTTCTGTTGATTTTGAGAGGTAATGCACCTCTCCAACCTTGTTTTAGGTAATGCACCTCTCCAATAACCTTGCCAGTTTCTTACAGGTGTAAAAAAAAAAAAAAACAAAACAAAACAAAAAAGATACAATTCCTCATAGGAACAGGATATCTTTAACAACTCCTCTTAGTCTAAAAGAAGGTCCCTGAATCAAAGAGAGCACCCCTTCTTCATTATTCAGTATTTTAATAATGCAAAACAACTCTTTGATTAAAGTAACTTTGAGACAGCAGCCATGTAACTACAGCTCCCTGTATAAGCTCAAATTCAACATTTCTGACAGCAGGAGCAGATTGCTGGTGGTAATATTTCTATAATAAGGAAACCTCTTCAGTGCTCACTCATATCTTGTTTATTCTTAATTTATTTCCTTTCTGTACTTGCTAAAAGGGAAACAATCCAATGAATGCTAGAGCAGCCTGCAGCATTCCCTGTGCATGGGCAGCCTGTATTTGGGTTGATCAACTGAGGAAGGCACTGGACAGAATTTTTTTATTTTTAATAGGCTTTTTATTCTTTCAAGACACAGTGCCAGCGTTGCTCAGGTGTCAGTGTGACTCCATGTGGCTGGCAGGATCCACCCCTGGGGCTTCAGCTACAAGATTCAGCAATTTCAGATGCACAAATCTACATTCAATGCTGTATTAGCAAACACAGAAAAAAATCAATCCTACAAGTACAGATGTTTGGAATGAACAAGGGAAAGACAATTAAATCAATGTTTAACACATAAAGTGAGGGGGAAAATAAAATTTCCATCAATGCAGGGAAGGAGGAATTGACAGGGGAGAGAAAATGTGGAAGAACGGTGCAAATTTTTTTTTAAAATATATTCCCAGAGAAGAAGGATACATACAAATTTTAACTTACAAACATTCTTGAAATCATAAAGAGATAGCAGCACTGGAAGAAAAGATTTGATCCATTCTGTCAGCTGGACTCCAAGTTATAAGCAGTATCTTTACCACCGTTACTTTTGTTTCAGTGCTTTCTTCAAGCAAGTGAAATTATTCCAACTTATTAAGTCTAAGCAAAGTAAAAAAGCATCTGCATTTAAAAGGAAATCAGTCTGTGTTCCATGTCTCATTAACAGAGTTAAGAACCAATGCAGAAATCTGAGAGGCTCTAAAAAGATACTAAATTTAACAAAGTAACTTATTTTAAAACCATTGCCAGGGTTGCATTTCACACCCAAACCGGTGCTGCAGCAGCACAGGTAACTCCACTTCAACCACATCAGGTTCTGAAGAATTCAAGCTAATGCTCAGAAGGCATCAGCAGCCATTTGCACTTGGAAGAGCAGCTGGATTCACAGAGCTTTCCCATGACTTTATGCTGCGTGTTCCGAGAATCATTTTGGCATTGACGCTCAAATATGCACAAACAGATCAAGGTTTCAGAATAAGTCACTAACTGGGTAAAGGTCACTGGAGAACAAAGCTCCTATTTGTACCCTCTAACAGCAAACAAGATTATGAAACTGTCTTCCCCAGGGAATGCATCCCCCCTCCCAGACACCCCATCAGGCAGGCAGGCAGGCACACACACACTTGTAAAAGACAACAACATTCTTTCCATTTCAGCAAACTCTTGCCCTGACACCATTACAAGGCAGATAAAGCCTTCCAGATCACCCATTTGTTGCAAAATGCACCCGAGGTTACCAATTGTTTCTAATATTTTGCCAGCAAGAACATAAATGCTGTTGTTGCACAGCTTCAGTGCTGGGTGGTGAATGGCCAAAACCCAAATACAAATTTAGGAGAGTTGGCAGATCTTTTTGATGCACACCCACACTACACTGATTTCTTTTGGACACTTTGACAATGAAGATCAGATAAAATTATCCAAATGTATCCATTTTTCTCAGTAAGGGGAGGAAGGTGGCTATATCAGATCCAGTGTTCATGCCTAACAGCACAATTTAATAAGAAAGGAAAACAAGCTTTGATCCCGAGCCACTTCATGCTTTCCACAAATAAAAACAAACAAACAAACAAAAAGAGAAACAAAAGCCAAACCATAACACAAACTTAAGTAGCTGTATGTCATGCACATCTTTTCCTGCATTGAAAATTGTTTGGAAAGTCATACCTCTCCAGGTGGCTTCTCATTTATAGGCTAATGTATAACATTAACAGATTGAACAAAGAACAATTATCATTAACAACATTGATATTGTTGAAAAAAAAAAATGCAGACTTCAAAATAAACACACCAAGTCCTGGAAGAACAATTTCCATACCTTGTAGCCACATCTCTGGAAGTAGGCCTCCTCCTCCTTTTTAGCTAACTCACTGCGTTTGAAATACTTCTTATTTCCCTAAAAGAGAGGAGAGCTGTTACCAGTTCACAGTTTTGCATGGTTGAGCAAAAATGGTTCAAACTTTCTTACTTGGCTTGGTGAATTCAGCTACATCCTTTCCCAAAGATGCCTAGTTGGAGGCACCTCTGAAATCAGCAATATAGAGTTACTTTGCAGGATATATGTATAAGCAGAATTAAAAGTACAATGTGCTTGCCAGCACTTTAGAAAACCCAAGTTTTTTGTCATGTAAGGCCTTGGTGGTCTCTGTTGTAAAGCTTCACTTCAGACGTGCACATCCAGGCCCAGGCTGTTTAGATAAACCATACTAAACACAATGTCATTTGACATTAAATCAAGGAGGTGAGAGAGATCACCTTTATACATAGTATTTTATAAGCTTGCTTGGAGGAGCTTTGTAAAAATGTGCCTGAAAAGGCATTCCAGACACACAACAGCTGGAAAATGTGGCCACCCCAAAGCATTTTCCTTGATTAATACAAACTACAGCTTCTTCCTTGATGTTTTGCCTGACATACAACAGCCTCTGACTGCAGCTCCCTCCTTCAGCCCCTAATGCCAAAACTCAAAATCAGACACCCCTGAAAGGGGCTCTGCTGTACCGGGGGGTTTTCAGGCACACACACACCGCTCAGACCCTGCCCGGGTATGGGGTTTTTAGGCACACACACACCGCTCAGACCCTGCCCGGGTATGGGGTTTTTAGGCACACACACACCGCTCAGACCCTGCCCGGGTATGGGGTTTTTAGGCACACACACACCGCTCAGACCCTGCCCGGGTATGGACAGAACGCGGCTGTGGGGAGGAAAGAAACCACACTCTGCTCACCAAAGTCCGCACTGACTTTTTTCATCTCTCTGTGCCCGAAATAAACTAAACCAGCCCCAAAACCCCATGGAACACAGCGAAGCTGAAGCCAGGCTGCATCTGCGCCCCCGAACTCCTCCTGGCTCCAGCCCGATCCCATCCTGGCTCATCCCGGCTTTGGGAAACCCGGCCCTGGGCCGCTCCGCACCCCCTTCCCCGGCCCATCCCGGGCCGCTCCCGCCTCATTCCCACCGCCCTCCCCCGGGCCCACACCCCGGGCGGCTCCTGGTGTCCATGCCAGCCGCCCTCACCCCCAGGAGCTCCTTCTCCTCCAGCTGCTGGCGCTTCCTGCTGATCTCCCGCTTCAGGATGTCCATGGCGGCTTCGGGAAGTGCCGCAGGAAAACAATACCGTCACTTCCGGGGAGGCCGCGCCGCCGCGCGGCGCCCCCTGGTGGCTCGGAGGAGCGACGGGCTTGGGGGGCGTGTCGGTCCCTTCTGCCAAGTGACACGTGACAGACGAGAGGAGATGGCCTCAAGTTGTGCCAGGAGACGTTTAGATTGGATATTAGGAAAAGTTGCTTCAGTGTCTGTGTAATATCGTACTGTTGTTGGAAGCAGATTTTTTAAAGTGATACACAGACAGTATAATGACAGTAATTATGAGACAGAGCCAAAATATAGCTGCTTTGTATTAAGAAATGTAGCAAAAGACATGGAATGTGATTTTTACAGGGGTCTTTCCCTGTTTTAGTACAGCTGGTTTTACAAAAGGGTGCTTGACAGATTCTTTAAAGAGAGTCTGCGTGCAATTTATTCAGCTGTCTTCTCTGTTTAGCTTGAAAAATCTTTGGGGAAAAGTCTCTCTGACTGTGTCTGTACAGTGCCTCATGCAATGGGCCTTGGTTGCAGATGACAGCTAATATCAGATAAATCATGGCCTCATGAAAAATTTCTGCTCCAAAAGTGTTGTCAAGCACTGGGACAGGCTGCTCAGGCAAGTGGTGGAGTCACCATCCCAGGAGGTATTGAAAAGATGTGGAGATGTGGGACGTGGAAATGTGGTTATTGGTGGACTTAGCAGGGTTAATGATTAGATTTGATGCTTTCAGAGGTTTTTTCCAAGCTAAATGATTTAATGAGGCTGGTTACTGGCCAGCCACACAGGGTGCAAATGCCATGTAGGAAGGTGGGATGCTGTGATATCTGGTATCTGCTTCCTTCAGGCCTTGAGGACTGAGGCAGCTCGTAGGGACTGAGCTCCTTAGTGTGCACATCCCAGAGCTAAATGCTTCTCTCATCAGCCACTCAGCATTTGTGACACAGGTAGTAACATCAAGAAATCTCGTTTTCCTTATTTACCTGATTTTCTCCAGCTATTTCCACCTTGTGGCTTGTAAAGTCCAAAGAGTCCAGAAAACACTTTGAAGAATGTGTAAGAACTCCTCTCAGATTTTTTTTTCACCTTTAGGTTCTCACAGATTTCTTCCTTGTCTTTCCCCATTGTAAGCTCCATTGCTTCAGTAGCTGTTTTGGAGAGTTGTAACCACAACTGGCTTTTCACCCACTTTAGATAACCTGAGCCACATGTCAAGACTGTTCCTTGTAGAAAATGGCACAGTGGTTTACAGAGGTTGTTTAACCCCAGGCTGGAGGGTTCTGGATTTAGAAGTCGTGCACTGCTTTACCTCAGGCTTGAATGCAATTGCTTTGCAACGAGGAAGCAGGAACAGCCCTCCTACGCTTCTCATAGCTCTCTAAAAAGAAATGATATCACATCTGATGGTGATAGCATCCAAGAATGTCTCTGGGGGAATGAGTCCTGGGGGAATGTGCCCACATTTGGGTAAGGACATAAGTTGGAAGGCTGTAGGAATACCCTGTAGTCGACTTTATGGTAAATGAATCCAGATGCTTGTATCAGAGTGCAGCTGCCCCCTCAATTTACTCTAGAGTACACACAACCTTAGACCTTGCTTCATTTCCTGCTCCAGTCTGACACTGGCCTGGTTTTGGCAGGGATACAGGTAATTTTCTTCCTAGTACCTAGTGCAGTTCTGTGGTTTGGATCAGGTAAGAGAATAACGATAACACACTGATGCTTTAGTTTTTGCTAACCAGAGTTCATACTAACTCAAGGACTTCTCAGCTTCTCATATCCTGCCAGCAATGAGACTGGGGGACACAAGGCAGCCAGGACAGCTGACCCCAGCTGAGCAGAAGGATATTCCATACTGTATGGCATCACACTCAGTATATAAACTGGGGGGAAAGTTGGTTGGGGGCTGCTGCTCAGGAACTGGCTGGGCATCGCTCAGCAGGTGGTGAGCAATTGCATTGTGCATCACTTGTTTTGTATATTATGTTGTTGCTGTTGTTATCATTGTTGTTGTTGTTATTATTATTATTATTATTATTATTATTATTATTATTATTGTCTTCCTTTGCTGTCCCATTGAATTTCCTTTCAATCCAGAAGTCTTCTCACTTTCCCTCTTCTGATTCTCTCCCACATCCCTCCATGGCTGGGGAAGAGCGAGAGAGATCCTATGCACCATCTGGGATTAAACCATGATAGACATTTCTCAATTAGAGACAGTACAAAAGGAAGGAGGAAAGCAAACTCTCACACAGTATTTGTGAGAAAAATGCAGTTACTATCAGGTGACTCTTACACCAATGATCCCCCAGTTTTTAAAAAATAAATAAATAAGGTGTCAGGGAGGGGTAAAAGGGACAAGGAAGCAGCTGATTAGTTTATGTTGGTGAAACAACTTTGGCAAGGTAGGAAAGTAATGCTGTACCTTTAAAAGTTGCCTAAAAGTTCACTACTGATGACTTAACTTTCCACAACTGCTCTTTTTCCAGTACTTCTGGTTCTGTGCTCTCTTGCCTCCAAATCAAAGCATCCTGTAATGTAAATCCCCTCTGTGATCAATACACTGCTTGTCCTATGGACAAGTGGCAGTCTACAGAGCAGTACATCTCCCAGAAGAGTTACTGTATGCATGCAAATATGTAGTTATGTTGGTTCTGGTTTTTTGAGGACATTCACCAATATCTCCCCAAAAAAGGAAAGAGATAAAAAAGTCTTTGGTGCCATCCATCCATTTGAGATTTCTCTTTTTGAAGGGATTACAAAACCTTTTAATATATAAGAAGAGGTGATATCTTTTTTTCTTTCACTGACACCTCATGAAGAGATCCACTCTTGCTTCCTGTCTGATCTCCAGGATGGCAAATCTGTTTGACTCCTCTTTGCCTTGAGGTCAGGGCAGCATTTTCTGAGGGATATAGATTGTTGAGATGGCTGGGTCAGGTCTTGACTGGACACAGCTCAAAGCTCCTCTGTTCCTCAGAACATCTTCCTGAGGCAATATCTATGCTGCCAATTCGCTATGGTCCCTGCTTGCTTCGTTATGGATCTCTCATCCTCTGACTGTCTCCATTCACATGTGCTCCTTGGTGTGGCATCCACATCTTCTCTCTCTCAGGAAATTTTCATAGAGAGAGAAGATGTGGACGCCACATTTGGCTCTAGGGTGGGTATCTGGAGCTCCACTTGCTGGACAAACTCATGGTGCTCATGAAAGCTCAGAGTGTGAGCTCTCGTCCTTGGATCACATAATGGATACTGTTCCTCCCCACTGGAAAAGGATTTCTCCAAGTCACCATCGTTTTGAGGAGCCCTGGGAGTGTGGAAACTGTTTAACAGTGTTGTGAAAACAGACAATTCCTTCTCTGTGCCAGTCCCTCATCCATGCAATGATCCCTTAGATGACATCACTGTATAAGATATTTTTAACACAGTGAAATGTGTGCTTTTCCAGCTGTATTTCAAATTATCAGTTTATCATACATGGCATTACTCTACTTGTTAGAGTCAATTAGATCATTGCTATAAATCCAAAGCTTGACTATTTGTTTTCTACTGCTCCTATTTTGCTTTCCAGGGCAGTCCTGCTGGTTTGGTATCACTATGGCTGTGTATTTCTGTCTCTTGTGATTAATAAATACAATATTTGCTGTCAGGGCTGTAGTCAGGCCTTTAAGCTCTCCCAAAACCATCTACAGAGTCTTGAGAGCTCCCAGCAACTGAGCTTGGATCTGGAAGCAATAGTGTTACCCACGTTTTCCCTAGGTCCAGGTTTCTGCAGACCTCTGGAACAACCCCACAGAGTTAACCACAAAGCTACTTTTGAAGTAATTTCCTTCACAACATTAAATATGAAATCAAGACTGGAAAGGGAAATCTAGAAGTTATTCAAAATCTCAGAACATTTGTAAGAGCTTTGTAAGCAATAGTAATAGAAACTTAAAACATACATGAGGTGTTTCATTCCAATTTCTAGCTGGTTAAGTGACTGCTCAGCTTTATCTGCTGCAAGCCCACTGTCAGCCTACAGACAGATTATTGAAGGCAGCTCAAATAACCCAGTTTCACCCAAATAACCCAGATGTCATCTATTTGCCAAAGTGGTAAAACGGATCAGAATAATTTTGACTGCTCTCAGTGGCTGTATTCAGTTTACATTTAGTTGTTTTCAGGTTCATATCTTTATGAGCATCCAGTTTCATTTATCTATTTGATATTAAAACAGGGGAAACCCCCAGTTCAGCCAGCATATGCTTTAACTCACACACAGGAGCAGAACTGATGCCTTGCAGCTGACCAAGACTGCAGAACTCATTTCAAGTAACAAGGGCACAGATGATTCTTGGAAACCCTTTTCAGATAAGTACATGGTTCCTTTTATTCATCTTCAAAACACCATACCAAAAAAGACATTGGATAAAATTGCCTTTACACCATGACTAAGTATGTCAGCTTCTGGCAAAGGGAGCTCTACACCCAGCCTGTCTTTCCTTTTTTTATTAAAGCAGTCCTTAACTTTTTGGGAGGGATTAACCCACCCAATTCCCCATTCTTTGCCCCCACATCTACTTTGCTTACAGGCACCTCCAGATCTTCTATCAGACATGTTAGTATTGCTGCTAAGGATTGCAAACTACACTTCTCTACAATCCTGACATTGGAGATGGGCCCATCCCCTCCATTTAGTCAATTTAAGCCACTCTGGGCTTTCACTTTCTTATTCACCTTTCCAAACAGCACACAATCTCCAGGAGGTCACAGTCAGAGAAACACTCAGCTAGAGGGAAAGCTGAGGAAGAAACTGGAGGTAGTGCTCCACCACAGGTGTTCAAATCCCACTGCAAAGACAAGAAAAGCTCACTGGGGAGGAAATGGCAGAAAAAAGGTTCCCACATTTCTAACAAACTTAAGTCTTCCAAAGTGTATGGCATCTGTGTATCATGAAGGTGGCATTTGAATTTGGTTTGTTTTGCTTTTTAAAGTATCACTTGATTAGTTCTCATGGTAAGTCAACTCCTGCAACTCCTGTCTGCCAGGACACACCTCTGGAATGCACTGTTAAAATAGTTAGGAAAGTAGTGACATCCATATGGATGTTACCAGTTAGTAAGGCTAGTGTGGCTTTTAGAAACACACTTGAAATAACTGTTTGGCTGCTAATTATTCTCTGCATTTGACAAGGGAATATTTATGAGCATTGTTTAGTTGCTTATAGGATGCATGAGTCGTACCTATCCCAGCAGCTTTATTATCTGTAAAACTGACGTGGTGTAAAAAACTCATTGCTGCTTCTAAAAAGCTTTGCATTAAAGAACAGCTAATTATTGCCAAACTGGCTCATATGTGAGATATCTGATGAAAATTCTATTGTTTCAGGAACAGTATTCGTAGCTCAGCTAATGGCACTGTGTCATCAGAGTCCCTAATGAATCGGTCCCAAGGTGTCACTAGGGAGACTGCGCTTTTTTGACAGCAGTGGCCATTTATGGCTGTTAAAGAATCCAAAACATCTTGGAGGAAAATGGTCATGCTGCCTTTTTTTGTTGCTTTGGTTTTGGTTTTTGCTGTTGTTGGTATTTTTGCAGCTGTTCTTTCTAGCACTCCAGCAGTGCAGGGCAAATGATGTGAAGCACTGAACATCCTTACTCCCAGCATCAGTCTGCACTACACATACCCAAACAACAAAGTCTTTCCAGGAAAGGTGCAGTTCTAGGACTAAGCCCTGCAAATGAAGACTGTGTTGTCAAACTGCATGCACTGCATTTTAGATCCATACAATTGTCTCTTTCTTCAACCTTCCCCAAAGCAGTAGCTACACTTAACGTCCCTTGGGGTTGAGACATTTTAGCTGTATTAACAGACACCACCCAAACACCAAATAGATCTTGTTGGATGGTATAAAAGCACATAAAAACATCTATTTTTCTTGCACTTTAATGCGCATAGAAGATAAATGGTTGAGCATAAAGTATTGTACTTCTGAGTTCATTAGCTTCTATTCAACACAGGCAAGAAATCTCTCAAAGTTATTACTAAATGATTATAGTTCTGTATTGTCAGTTTGATCCCTGCAGGATGTGTCCATCTCAGAGAAAATGCCCATGCAGGTGCTCTGGCTGCCTCAGCAGAGAGGTCAGGGACTGAATGGGTGATGGAGTCTTCAGTATCTACACATCTCTGAAGGTAAATCCAGGGGGGGTCACATTAATGAAAATGCTGCTGTATGTATCTTACTGCTGAATAAAAGCACCTTTTTCAGATGTTGTCAGTCTCCAGCCTAACAGAGATTTAAAATTCACATAATCTCTCTTTAAAAAGTGCATGTGTGAGTAGATTTTGAACTCCATTGTACCTTGCAATGAAATTTTATTTTTTAGAACTGAAAAGCAGGCAGGTGGTTATGAATGTGTCTGAAGCTATTTCACCAGCCTGAAATATAAGTACTGTTGGAAAACATTTAGGAAAATAGAACATCTTAGTAGAAGATGCAGCAACTTTTCATGAATTTATTTTAGTTTGCATCAGTATTCTGAGCTACAGGGATTATTAGTAGAGAAACTCTCATTGGGAGAGGGGATTGATGGCATCGAGGCAGCAGCCCTGTGAGTTGACAGGGATGCTAATATAGCCACTGCAGAAGTTTAGAGAGCAGATCAGAGCAGCTGGGTGGGCTGATAGAGAGGATCAGGGCAGCCCAGAGGAGCAGTAAGAGGATCCAAATAAGTGGATTAGTAGCATACCAAAGCACACATTACTTTTAGTTCTCAAACTCCCATTGATTTTACTGCAAGTGCATTTACTAATGTGTGGCAGGAGAAACAGAAGAGGATCAAGGCAGAATCGAGACAAGGAGAGCAAGTCCCTGTGGCAAGCTGGAAATGGAGAGAGGCTGGGCTGGGGAGCACAGCACAACATCCCCACATCAGGCTCTGTCAGGACTTAGAGAAGCATGGCTGCTGCCTGGGCTTCACCCTGCAGCCTCAAGGAGCTGTCTAATGGTGTTAAATGCTTTTGTTCCTGCAGCTGATGCTGCATTAGTTTTCCATCCATAGCTCCAGCGATTGCATCACTGCACTCTTACATCTGCCTTCAGCTGCTGTGGCTGAAGCAAACTGACACAAAAATGGAGGAATGATTAGCAGCATGACCCTCTTGGAACTCTCCCTAGCAGGGGGCTTGCTGGGCTGCTGGACCCTGAGCTGAGTTTGCTGCAATTTGTGCCTGCAGCATCCATCAGAACTGCGACTGCTGACTGCTGTGCTTGGGCTGGCATTATTGACATTGACTCTGGGATGACCCAAAGCTCAAACGTGCCCTTTCTGAGCACACCAGCCTGGTTTACATTTCATCTCTTAGGCAGAGGTGATAGTGATGCAAAGACACATCCAGAATAAAATTTCTAAGCACCATTACTCTTTATATAGCAGAAAAGTTCAAATTTCTGGGCAAAATAACAAGCCCTACTCAAATTATCCTCAGCTCCCTTGAAGCACATGGGTTGTAAGGGCAACATTAGTTCAGCCCATGGTTTCTCCATGTTGCAGAGAAACAGAGGATGTCCATGTGTGCAGATCTCTTTTACTCTTCCACATCCTCTTTCATAAAAAAGAGCATTGTTGAGACCTTTTCTTCTTCATCCTTCAGCCACATCTCTTGCTTAGACACCTTGGTCTCCTCTCCATTCCCAGAATTCAAATCCAAACACTAGTTTGTCCTAGGGATGACTTAATATCCAATTATCCCACAAGTATTGGATCAGAGTGGATGACCATCAAGCATTGACTCTTAGAATGCAGTGCCTTTTCTCTTGCAATCTTAGTCCAAGCTGTACATAAATTCACAGAGGGGAGGAAAAGTCCAACCTTACAGTCAAAAGGGGGTTTGCATTCTGATATGGAAATGTTTAGAAGGTTTGCATTCTCATATGGAAATATTCAGAGGGTTTGTGATTGCACACACAAAGAACACTTTGTACATAGATTCAGTATAGATTTCACTTTGAAACAGTTCTGGAATGTTTTGGTCTCCCTGAGCTGGCAAACAGATGAAAACATTGGTCTGTCCTCTAATTTTTTTTCTTTAAAATTTATATGAGAAAGATTAACAAGCAGCAGGATGGACAAGAAGGCATTTCAAAACTGTGTTCCAAAAGAAAAAGAGAGTAAGGACACAGACATGAAATGTCAAGTATTGTGACTCAAATGGTCAGGGAAAACTTAAGGAGAATTAGAAAACAAGTTAAACTGCACTCCTGACTTCAGAATTCTTCAGGACATCCAGACACCTTCCTCTCTAATGACCCAGTCCTTGGATATGCCAGCCTGAGAGCCTGCTGAAAGGGAAGGTTTGTAGTGAGACAGCAGAGCACAACGTGGCCTATTGTCAGCTTGGGGGCTAAGTACTGCCCACATATGTCATATGACCTCAAAACCACCACTGGAAACAGTTTATAAAACTACAGTTTATAAAATCCTCAGTGCCATTCATTACACATAACTAACCAAAATAGCTCACCTATTAACCTGTCACCTGTGCAGCTTCTGGTCTCCAATTTACCTCTTCACCCTTCTCCTGCTTCCTAATACCACACAGAACCTCGTCAGGCTCCAAGATGAGTGGTAATCATGGTGCTATTAATATGACAGTCAGCAGCCTCTTCCCACTTCACACAGCCTCACATGAATTCCTTGACATTAGACTTTAAGCCTCAGATCGAATCACTGAGTTTATGAGACTTTCTCCACTATAATTTTTCCAACTGAAAAGCTGAAGTGGTTCTTAGTAGACTTATTTAATTCTCCTTAGCTCTAGGACTCTTTAGTCATCTTTGTCCTATACCATCCTACTTCTGAATAATAAAATATTATAATGAACTGGACATTCCTGGAAACAAAAAGTCTGGGACATCCTGTGTGAAGAGCACTGCTGCTGTTAATACTGAAATATTACTAGAGTAATTATATTTAATCAGTTAGCTCATGATCTGAAATGAAGAAGTATTTTATACACCAGAAAATTGTTGGAAAAACTACTATCAGTTAGAATGGAGAGGGGATATTTTGAAAGTAACTTGAAGCATAATAAAATGTTAACTAAGAAATAATCAGGGATGATCATACTGACTCGGGACATGTTGCAAGACAAAGCCATTATTTAGTTGGCTAATTTCATGGCATTTTGAAAAACACATTACTCAGTTAATGGTTTGAGGAAATACTTTTAAACCGTTCATTAATAGATACAAAATGCTCAATTTTTTTCATATTTTCACCAGAAAAGACCTATGGGTTCTTAATATGTAAAAATAACATGATACTGAGACAGAACTGAAATAAAAGATGAAATTAAAAGCTGTCTGCCCCCCAGAGCCAGTGTGCACTTTATCCTAAGTCACTTGGCTGCCACAGCGATGCAGCCAATGACTATCTAGGGTGACACAAGGCAGCCATTCTAATGGGATAAAGAGGACTTTCATCTCTGCATTTCTCCAGCTGGAATAATGCAATGGTGGCCTGTGACAAACGAGCAGATGATCCCAGCCCAGTTTTAGGATGCCCACCCCAAAATGCCCAACAACAGACTCACAGCTCCCTGTACATGGGAGCCTTTGAGTTTGTGTAGTTTTTCTAAGTCCCAGCTGAGAAGCACCAGCAGTGCAGGACAGAAAGTTGTTTCCAGCTACCAGATCCTCCTACGTGTTGTATGGATAACTACAAGACTTTGACCTAAAGTCACCTTGTCCTAGTTTCTAATTCACTTTTATGCAGATGAGATGGCAGGATTGGGGCTGTGGTATCCACACTGGCTCATACTTTCAGAAATGAAAGCTGCAAGATTTATTCATCTGAGTGACCACAATTAGGCTAGCTTGCAGGATCAGACTTATTCTGCATGAAAAGGATGGATCTCTCTAACTCACAAAAAGGAAAATGAGACATATCAGTGGAAAAGGGGACATGCCAACTCTTGGAAAACATCACTGGAAACTGCATTGCCCAGACTGAAATGTCATTTAAAACCACGAGTGTCCCTTTAAGCAAAATATCAGCACAGGGAAGGAAGAACTAAAACCAGTAAGAGAGCAGCTGATAAAACACTGCCATCACATTTTCATAAATTATACCCCAAAATGTTTCACAAAATCGAGTAACAGAAGAAAACAGAAAAGATTTTTGTAGCACATTCCTTTGGCAAATGCAGGATAAAGCTCATCATGTGAGCTGAACTGTAAATGAGGGCCTTATGCTTTATAAAAATTCTCCTATTGTCCCAGGAAGGATGAGAGTCAAACATAACAGTTTCAGCATGTACATCCTGTAAGTAAAGTTAGTTAGCAGACAGGAACCAGCAGACTGTTTGGGGAGGGGAAAAAAAAAA
>VXBC01004820.1:245702-258100 GCA_013399945.1 Ploceus nigricollis | reverse complement strand
GGGGCGGCCGGGCTTTGTTCGCTGGCCGGGGGCAGCCCCGACTTTTGCCCCGGGGGGAGCGGGGCGTTATGAAACGCCGGCGCCCCCGGGCCGCCGCTCCCTCCCGGCTCTGTTATTGAACTCCGCAATCCTCTGCCTGAACTCCCCGAAACCATTGCACGCCTGGTTTTTTTTGTTTGTTTGTTTTTTTTTTTAATTTTATTTATTTCAGCCCCTTCCCGTTTCCTCTTTTTTTTTTAATTATTTTTTGCATGTGTGTTACGTGTTCTTGCAAAACCACCACCTTAAGCCTCCCCACCACCACCTCAGGTGGACGTGTTATTTTTTTTCCAAGCAGAGAAGCTTGCACAAAATAAAGTTGGATCGTGTTTCGTGGTGAATACTGTTTGGGCGGGGGGGAGAAAAGGTAAAATCGGGAAGCGAGCAAAAAATAATGACACTTGAGCAGCGACAGACCTCCTTAGTATTCAACTCTTGTGGATTTATTGTATTTGGGGTGGTTTTTTTCCTCCTCGGCTGTGTACATCCGTGTATTTCAAAGAAAAGCTGAATCGAGATCGCTTTATTAAAAATCCACGCAGGTAATTAATTGTACGTGGGCAGGGGAGAGCCGCTGGCGTGTAACTTGTTCGCTCGGGGTGTGTTTGCTTTTGGAAAAGAGGATATTTTAAAAGGGATCGTGAGGGGAGAAATATTTGAATTCATGTCGGACAAGAAGCACAGCTCTGTGTTTCAGTCTTCTTGTTGTTGTTTTTTTTAATTAAAGGGGGAAAAAGATACAGCCGCTGGTAGGCATTTTCACAGGTGGACTTCCCAGCCCTAGGGATTTATTTTGGTTGGGGATTTATCCCCTCTCCGGCCGATGAGATGTTTTTGCCCTGATGGATTTGATTCGAGATCATTTCTCCTTTTGTGTTTCCAAGTATTGCACGGGAATATCTCCATGAAACGCTGTGTGTGTCCTGCATGCCAAGTTCAAGGCAGGTGACTGCTTGGGTGTAATGTCACACTGGTGAAAAGGGGGACACACACACGAGTGTCAGGACTTGCTATCTGAGGAGTGCTCTGCAAAATTACGTTTGAAGCGAAGAAATTCAAAGATGGAAATAAACTCACTTGGTGGGAATAGTAAATAATGACTGCTATGTCGTGGTAGGGGGGTCTGGGGCATCACACATGGTCCCTGTTAAAACTAGAGAGGCAGGGACTTGCCAGACATGTCTGAAATGCATTGGAGGTCTGTATCCATTAGCAAACCTATCAAGGGTGTAATTTTACAGAGAACAGGTTTGGTTTGTGGGGTTTTGGTACTAAACATGCTCCCAACTTGGAGGCAGAGTTAGTGCATGACTGCACTGGAGCATGGAGGTGGTGAAAGCAAATTGTGGAAAAACAAAACTGAAATTTTGCTTTTTTTCTTTCCATCCTAATGGGCCTTTAAAAAGAGCACTTGCCAGAAATAGGTGACTATTTTGCCAATCTCAGTTGCCACTTCTTACGGGTTTAGATATGCCTCAGTGTATGAGACAATCTATTTAACCTTATGTTAATGAGTAAATCCAGTTATGATGGTACATTATTAATAATATTTTATCTGTGGACTCTTTTTGGATGTAGAAAGTCAAATACAAAGCTACACTAAAAGCATATGCGAGAGAGAAAATTATGTCTTCTTACTTTGAGAATGGAGGAGATAAAAATCAGGTTTGTATGTGAGTCTGCACTCTCATACTCTTTTCTATCACAGTTCATTAGAAAGATAATTAAGTATAAATAGTTGTCTCTTGTAATTGGCCTTTGCCTCTTGCAGGAGTTATTCCATAATGTCACAGTTTAGTGTTTACTGTTGTGAAATTGATACAGTGCCTGAACTGTGACATCCAAGGCAGAAAAAGGAAACCAAAGAGAAAAGGCTATGCTTTATGAATTGGTTGGTAAGACACCATCTGCTATTGATGTGTGCCCATACAATGCTTATTCTGTCCCAAAAATAACTTGGAGCACCTTATCACAAATATCAATAATGACCAAATCAAGAGAAAATCCATTCCTGTGCTAAAACACAGCCACCTCTGGGGTGAAAATGTGGTGACTTTAAGGCAGCAGCTGCAGACCAGAAAAATATTGTGACCAGCTGGATGTACAGGAAAGTGCTAGAGAAGAAACTGCGTAATCTGTATATCTAAAGACCGTGAGTCCATAAGTCATTTAAGTCCTAGTTTCCACATACTTGCTTCCACAGATCTTGAATGTCCTTGAGAGGATGAAGGTGCAGAGTGTGGCAGGTAGACCCTGGCTGGCCATCAGGTGCCCACCAAGCCACTTCATCACACCCTCTGCTCAACAGGACAGCTAGTGATCATGGAAGGGAGAATAAATCCTGCCAGTTTAGTCTCATAAAAGAAGCTTTTACTTCCTCGATGTCATATCTCAAACTTCACCTTTACCCATTTCACTGGCTGGGCGTGCTCGGGAACTTGGGAAGCAGAGGAATCCTTTGTGTAGCACCTCATCGCTGACCTCTCCAGTTCTGTGGTGTGGTTGTTTTCCCCTCATTTTCTTCCCAGGCCCTTCTCATTCTATAGAATTGCTGTGTTAGGCTTGATTTTAGTTTACATACTGGGTTGTTCCTCCTCTTGTGCTTTTACTGACAGTCGTGCTGAACAAATAAACAGCATGTAACAAAAAAGTGACTTCCAGGAGACTTTTCCAGTCCTGTGGCTGTTTGGTCAGAGGTGCAGGTGTGCTGCTTGTGGAGGGAGCTGCTTATGCCACCCTCCACTTGTGTTACACCTTTCAAGTGAATCCCCCCAAAATCCCTTCCGTGAGTTAATCTCTGCCTCGTTTTTTGTGAGGCAAGTAAACATAAAACCAGTTTAAGGAGGGAGTAGCTGAGAGCATTGGGAACTGGGAGGGCATGGAAGGAGTGAGGTGGGGAGGTGGCTCTTTCAAGACATTGAATATATTGTTCAGTCTTGAGTGATTTGCCGAAGGACAGAGTGTGTGTCAGTATCAGAGTCAGAAATAGCATCCAGGAGAGCTGCCTTTAGATACTTTTTTTTTTACTTGGACTTACTATTTCTCTCTGTGTAAACAAAGCTCTGGTTTTAGTGAAAACCTGCCTGGTATTACAACAGAGACCTTCACAGCAAAATATTCTTTTATTTAAAATAGAAACTCAGTGGTGATTTTTTTTTTAATATCTTGTCACATTTTGGTATATGACATGCCATTGCTAATTCTTCAGGTCATTACAGGCATTAATTTCTGTAAGTGAATATCCTAAGGTGTCCCTGATCCTCCTTTCTTCAGAATTGGGAGGCCAGTGACATCAGTATGAGTCAAGCCAGCTGAGCAATACAGCCCTGATGTACATTGCTGATTCCTAACTGAGGTGAATTCTGAAAGTTTGCCTTGGTCTCTGAGAAGGTAAAGTTTTCATTATAAATCTGCTTTCCTTCTGTAAAGCAAGAAGCCAGATAATTGGCATCTGGTGGGATAATTTGCTGTGAAAATGAACACAGTAATTTAGGGCAGGCATAGCTATTCCCTAAAATCTGTGAAATATTCGAGCTGAGTCTCTCCAGTGTGAGCAAAGGTTTTTTAGGAGGTGCTGATACAGAGCACATTTTCTGTGGTTAATTTGATGTACATGAAATAAACTGCAGATATATTGATAAATTGTGTAGTAAAACTGTAGCAATGTGTTCAGTGTTCATTTTTTCCAGATCACTTGAATTCTAATTTTTTTTATCGTTTTTCATTCCAGATTACCATCATGAGATATATAAGATCTCTGACTACAGCAATGATGTTAATGGGGAGACCAAAGAAACACAACCAGTTTTTTTAGGTATGTGCTTGTGTTGATTAATTTTCGAGCAACATTGCGTGGCCATTTGCAATTAGGGAGGAAAAAACCTCTGTGCAAGCACAGAAAGCTCCTGCCATTGTTTAATATGACGTTCTTTTCAAGACCCTTTTATTCTATGAATTGCCAATATATCCTTTATTAACACTGCTAAAAGTTGTAATTTCAGACATAAATGTTTATTAGTGTCTACACACAGTGCTAATTATCACTCACTCAGAGAGCCAGATGCTGACTCTGCAGTTTTGCAGCTCTGTGCTCACCCCATTTACATTGCATATTCCCTGGCATGCTTCACTGGCAATAGTTTGTGTAATTGGGGTATTACATCTTTGACATCTGGATAACAGAAATTCAATTTCCAGGAAGCTGCTATTTGTTTGGTTTTGCTTCTGCCTTGGGTGGGATAGAGGATTAATGTGCTGTCTTAATGTAATGTCCTTTCACCTCTGGAGCTTGCCTGCTAATCCTGGCATGGCAAAATTAAATTAAATCAACAGTTAAAAATGTGTAAAGAAAATACAGAAGTAATATAGAGTCTGCAGCATGATATGTATTACAGCATATCAGTGCCTGGCTATCAGTGAACCTTTACCTCTCTTGTGTGCTTTTCATCCTGTATAACTCCTCAGCTGAAGAGTGCTTCTTCCTTTCCTGTTTCTATCCCTTTCCAGTTGCATCCAGGACCTCACCTGGATAAAGCCCCTCTTGGCAAAGATTTGGCAGGCTAAATTCAAAGAAGGAGGGGCCAGTTTTTTGAGCTGTATAAAACAAGCTTTTGAACACTCTGTTCGGGCTTTGGAAGAAGCAGATGCATTTGCAGCAAGAAATTTGGGGATGTCTGCCCCTCCTTTTCAGTACCAGGAGCCTAAACATTTTTGTGGGGTGATTTAAGGTTTCTGTAGTCTGTGTGTGTTGCCCCCTGGAGCCAGCAAGTAGCATTGAAATATGAGAATTGGCACCTGAAGTTACTCTGCATGCAAAATGCCTTTGTCTCCTAAATTCATAGTGCTACATCCTCTTCTAGAGGTCAGCAGCAAATAGGAGAGAATAGGAGGATGTGTTAAAAGCGGGGTGGGAGCTGCCTTAAATTCCCTTCTCAGCTTTTCACCATTTGAGCAAGTATTTCTTCCATACACCCATTTCCAGGGAGAAGCAAAGGCCACTGCTGTGCTTTGTGTTTGGATTTTGTGTTCTGTAAGCACTTTCGGTGAAGTCTGATAAACCTGATGGAGTGAGCTCCACCACAGGTTTACTTGAAATGCTTTTTCTTCCAACTCTAAGTCATGATAAAGCTTTGACAAGAATTAGGCATCAGCCAGGGTGCTCTAAGAATGTGCAGAAGTCTGTGCTTTGACATTTGTGCTGTGAGTCAGACCAACTGATCTTGATTTTGGCTTGGTTGTGTTGTCCTTAGATTTGTTTGGGTTTTTCTTTTTTAGTAAGTCCAGCTTTTCATTGTGACTGAAAGTGTTCTGGCATTTAAGTGCCTCAAGTTCACCTCTTTCAAGAGTCAGTCAGAATTTAACTTTTAAGAATGTGAGTCCTATCAAGGATCTTCCTTATCAGGTAGTCAGGGTGTAATCACTGCTTCACTTGATTTCACTGCTTTATGCCAAAATTTATCTCTGAAGGATGTTTATTCCAACTTGGTGATTTAGAGTCAAGTTTGTTCTCCAGTTTAAGTGATCCATGGGATCAGCAGTTGAAACCTCTGTGTGATGCAGCCTTTAGTATGGAATGGATGCTATGATACAGCACTGAAACTATTACCTTTAGGGAAGGTAAGATGTTAGTGGCAGTCTATAAATGAGTGAAGCTTTACGACAAATGGGATGTGGAAATGCCTTTGTTGTATAGTTGAGCATGGTTAACTCAAAACTGCTGTTGAGAAGAGGGGAGCTGCTAGGGTGAGTAAATCAGAAAAAATCCACTTTGTTTAATGTAACATAAATTAAGGATGAGATGTCAAGAAAGACCTGATGAACCTAGATGGTGTCTTTTGCACCAGCAGAGATGGGCACAATACAGCTTTGTGTAAACGTAGGCTGAGAATTGGAGAAAGCTTCAGTGCAATTAAAGGAACATGGTACTGGATATGACCTCTGATGGCTGCAATGGTGTAGAGTCCAACTGCTATCTGAATAGAGCTTGGGAAGTTTCCTCATGCAGTGCAGTGTTGGGAGTGGGGATGTGGTGGCTTGTCCTCTCCCCCAGTCCTTTGTTCTGATAAGATGATGAACAAGAAGTCACATCTTTCTAGATGAAGGACATGCTAACCACAGTCTTTACAAGATTCCAAGGGAATGTGGAATATCACGACTATATTTTGTGGATGAGGACTGGCATGTCTTTTGTTTTGAAGGAAAGGGTTTAGTTATCTGGTACCAGGACAGACTGCTCAGACTGGGAAGGAGGAGACAGCCCAGAGTGAAATGTTTAAACCTCAAACATGGGTGAAATTTAACAGACCTGACTTCGGTTTTTCCAGTAAAGTCACAGGGCTGCTAGCCCTTGGTATTACAAGCCCTTGAAGGGACTATGTACACCTGTGTCTTGTGGACAGTGATGATTAAATTTACACTGTCTATTAAAAAAAAATCTTTTGCATACACCATATTGGGTTTTTTGAGTCTTAATATTTTTATTACCGACACAGAAAAGTGGGAAAACAGTATACTTCCAGACTGAGTGTTTTTACAATGCATTCAACTTGAAATTCAGGCTCTATGTTTGAAAGGTTAATGCAGAAAACTAATTATATTATCCTGGTAATCAAATGTGTGATGAGACATTTGTCTGTGTAATTAACAGTGAAGAACTTTTATAGTTTCATAAAATTGCATGCTACGCACAGTGTGCTTGGAGCATTTGTTTTGAAGAGATGTCCAAAACAGAGATGTTTATGACTGATATAAAGTGGAACTGAAATGTACTGTAATGCAGGTGTCTGTGCGTTTTACAGCATTTCGCATTGTTGAAATGGAAGGCAGCAGATTAATAACTTCGCTGTGTCATGGTAAAAATAAATAATGTGTTCTTGGAGCAGGGGAGCAATGCATAAGTTACTCACTAATTTCAAGAATTTATTCTGTCCCAGAAATTATATCCTTTGCAATTTATTCACAGAGAAAAAGTTGACTTAACAAGTAACTTCACAGACTTGTGCTACTGTTAATAGGATTATATCCCAAGTCTGGTTGTTGCAGTAGTGGCTTCTGTAATTAAGACTGCATAAAAGTTTATTTTATGTATCTGTGTTCTCTAATGATCTAACTTTGTAAAGTATTTCCCTTTGGGGCTAAAGCATGGTCTTGGCCTGGGATATTTCCAAGAACTGGGGGAAGTTGTTACGTATCTATTATTACTTTTTTAATTATATGACTCCATTAATATATACTTTTATTGAACAGTTGCTCACTTGTCCTTTCCCGAGTGATTTAGCTGGCACAGCGTGGTGTGAAAGTGTGTAACTTGGGCTTCTGTAGCTTCTCCTGTTGGGTGTTTTGAAACTCTTTCACCAGTCTCTTCCAAAGACTTACTTTGTTTCTGATGGGAGTGGTGGTTGGACCACCTGGTATGACCCAGTTTCCAGGGAAATAACACAAAAAGCCTGAATGGTCTCAGGGTCTGATCCTGGGTTTGATTCTGCAAATTTCTTTGCTTACATTAGTGTTTGTGGGGCTTAATAACTTTGTCTCATGACAGGCAAGGTTATCAAACCATGTGTTTCTGTGCTTGCTTTGTAAGAGGTCTGATTTGAGGGTGATCCAGTTTTCCTGCATATCTAATTCTAGTGCTTTGTGTGGTGACATGAACATAGGAAAGTGCTTTGAGGTGATGTTTTAGAGCATTGCTAAGATGCCTCAACTTAGACAGCTTCAATGTCCCCATGTGTTAGCTTAGCAGAGTCAAATTCTCCAGCTTGTAACTCGTGTTGCTTGTGTGACCCTCTGACACCGTTCATGACTACTGCCCTCCCCACTGACTTGGGGCTTAGGTTTTTAATTTGCCAAGGATGTTGTTGCCTGTGTTCTTTCTTCAGTGTAGAGTCTTATATGCTGGCAAAGACCTGGGATCACGTTTTTGGGAAATGTGTGTTTACCCCATCAGTTTAGTTGCATGGATGCCCGATTATGCATAGAGAAGTCACAGTAAGATTCCACGTGATTGAGGAGACCTTTGCTCTGATAAGGAATCATGCACATGGATCCTCTATTTTCCCCATGCTGACCTCCGCAGCTTTCTGTTTCAGGATGACTTGTGGTACAAGGTGACCAAAAAATATGTTGATTTTTGAAAATTATGATTTGATGTAGGTATAGTTCTTGCTGAGAAGGGATGCTGAGCTTCCTTCCAGGATAACTGTCTCTGAAGGAAATACCTGAGCACTGTGTAGCATTCCAAAAGGTGTTTTGGTGAGTTCAGCCTGGTTGAGCAGTGGAGACGTGTGCCCTGTCTGCACATGCTTCCTGATTCCTTGAGTTGCTCTGAATCAGCCCTTTAGAGTCTTCAAACACAGCAGGCGAGTTTTGCTGGCCCCCTGCCAGAGAGGGCAGCATTCAAATGGCATCTAATAAATTGCAGTTTAATATGCTTAATTATATAACCCTTTGCACTTATTTATTATTTTTTGTTGAGCTTTCACGCCATATGCTTCAACTTCCACTTTTTCTCACCTCTGAAGCCTTGTTTCCATACAAACCAGGCTCATGTTGTCAGCTCACATGTGCTTGTCTGGCTGTCTGTCACTGCCATTCCTACCCTCACAACAGCTCTACCAATTTCAGCCTAGTTGGACACAAAGGTGGAAATCTGAGATAAAAGCAACTTCAGTAAGCAGCCTGATCCAGGAAAAATCCCTGTTTGTATGTTCAATAAAGGAAAAAATTCCATAGGTGTTTTGTATGTCCAAAAACCATAAAATTAAACTATAATTAATAGAAAAATTCTATTTTCAAACTCAACTCATGAATATTTCCCAAAATATATGAGAAACATAAATGTTAAAAATAAAGGAAGGAATTGCAAAATACTGAACAAAGAGAACATGATGGTTATTTGGTTTTGTAAGTCAAAGGAAGGAAATATCAGCTACAGACATTTGTCCAACTTTAATTCTGTTCACCCATTTGTGCACTTTAAAACACACATATTAATACAGACATGGTTACCACTTCTGTGATACTGGGATAAAATTAATGCTTGACCATATCAATATGGTCACATATAATTTTATTATTGTTTGCAGTGCTATGATAATATTTGATAAACTTCAGGAAATGTATAACAAGGTTTTGGTAGGCAATGTGATATAGTGAGTTTAATAAACATAGTAGTGAAAAGATGGACAGGCATATAGGAGCGAAGAGTGTAATAAATGAATTACCATTAATATATTGTTAACTGGAGTTGTTTACAGGCCTGTTGCTTCAGACAGCTGCACACTTAGCACGTGGATGTTACTGCACCCTGGAACAGTTTTCTGGTTTACATTTGTTCCTTTGTAATTTTAAACATTCTTGCAGCTTTCGAAGCAGGAAGTTTTTATGTCCTGTACACTTTTGGTAAGGAAATAGATTGAATGAATTTTGAGGAAATTACTTATTTTATGTCATGTAGCATTTATTAAAGGGCTTTATTTTGCTGATGATGTTGTTGTTGTTCTTGTTGTTTTATAAGATTATAGTCAGGTCACGTAGGAAAAAAATAGATTTTAAGGGGCAATCATGGAAACAACTACAACAGTTATTTTAATAACAGTAGTTATTAAAAATTGTTAATATCTTTTTGTTTTGACAATGGACATCTCTATATACAAGTTCCTAAATAGGGCTCTAACTTGCCATGGCTCTATTTGAGTAGCATTTTGTAAGTGTCTTAGTGTTTTGCAATTAACTTCAATGGTTTCAGATAAAACTCAGGGATTTACATGGGGTATCCAAATGGCAAATCCTATAGGCAGCCTTTGGAGGCATCCCTATCTCCTTGGAAATGGTGAGGAGCTCTGGTATGTCTACAGAGAGAGGCTGAAGTATGCACCACTCTTCTCAGGCCTCAGCATCTATCTTAGAAAGCTTTGCACAGATAGGTAATGCAGATTTCTATGTGATAGACTATTTTTTTCCAGTGCTTTATTATTCTATTTAGCATTTAAAAGAAGGCTGGCTCTTCCATAGGACATACTAATTTGAGTTGTTGTGTTTTCTCTGTGCCCCATCTACTTTTTTAAAATTTTTAAATTACATGGTTATTATCTGTGAAAATTATCAGCAGTAGAATAACTGATAACAAAACACTGTCCTTGGGCTCTAGAGCTAATAGCCAAATGAGATAACCAGGGAGTAAGAAGTTAAATCTGTTACTGGTGTTGCGCCCATCTGCAGATTCGGATGGTGTAACATCATCTGCTCTCCACTCCTGTGGGGAGGATGCTGCTGTTGCTGGTCAGCTACAAACTGAAAGCTGGAAAAAGGCATGAATGGGAGAGGAGAGATGTAAACTTACACTAAAGACTAAGTCAGGCTTATAGCCTGTAGGTTTTTAATGCACTTTCTTGCAAATGGGAAGACATATTTTAAAAACAAAACAAAAAACAAACAGAAAAATCCCTGAAAAAAATCCAAAAACCCAAACCCCAACAAACAAGCTTACAAAGGGTGAATCTCCCTGTAAGGATCTACCTAATCAAAAAGATAAGTTTATGTAGGGTGCAAGTTCAGGGTTTATTGTAACATAAATGTAGTGTTTTTTTCTGTCTGGAGTTAAGTATGCTTATGTCACTGTATAGAAAGACTTCTATATAAAGGAACAAGGGAACAGAATCAAGGCTGAATAAGCTCAATTAACATTAATATTTTATGTAATTGGGTAACGGAAATTTAATCTTTCTAACAACATGTCACCCGACCAGACACGTAGCACAGTCCCTGCACCCAGCAGGAGGAGGTGAGTGGGAAGCTGTTTTGATACTGACATACATTTTGCCATTGAGTACAAATCCAAATTGCCAACTTAAAACTCCCAGGGTAATGTTAAATGGCATGACAGGAAGGGATTGCTCCAGGCTGTGGTGTGGTGGGAACATTTGGAGCTGGCATATGGGCAGGTATAGCCATGTACAGGAGAAAGGCAGTGTGCGGTGTACGGGTGTGAGTATCTCAGTAATTGGAGTCCAGTGCTACTCTGCAGCCTTTCAAGGTTGGGAACTGCAAACAGTCAACACCTGGTTGGCTTGGGGCCAAAAAGTGTCATTTTAAAGGAATTGGTGCTGTTACTGTTAATGAAATCACACCCGCACACATAAATCTGCAGGCAAACCAACAAAATAAATAAATACAGTGCAGAACCTCCTTGCAGAGCGTTTTTCTCGCCACGTTAGCTGGAGTGGAAATGGTGCTGGAGTGTTGCTGTACAGGGTTGGCAAATATTTTTCTAAGTTTGGACTCAAAGCTTTCTTGCAAGCCACCCACTCTCCTCACTGGATAGGGGTGGGCTGGAGCCAGCTGGCACCAGCCCAGGGAACCAGTGCGCCAGGTCAAGCAGGAGATGCTGGGATCCAGCAGAGGTTGGAGCATGTTGTTCAGCTCCTCTCCCCTTCTGCTCATTCTCCTCCTAGAACAAAACCTCCCTCCTTTGGGTGTTCAGTACACTGGGCTTGCTGCAGTCCCAGCCACATTGAGCTTGGCCTGTGTTGGGGAGGGATTTGCTGCTCTTTTAGCTGTCTGGTTTAGCTGCTACCTAAACGTGCACCTAAGTTTAGGCAACTGAATGGTGCTGTTGAGTTGATAAAATTGTTCACATGCCTGGAATTTAGCACACTTTCAAGTACCTTGTTGAACCAGAGACGGCACACCTTGCATCTTGGATTTTTGGAGAGTAGGTTTTTTTTCTTCTAAAGTTTCCTTTGTACAGTTGCTTTGCCAAAAATAGGTTTATTTTGGGAAGTAGAAATATAAATTGAGTAGAGGATACCAGGCGTTATTGTATTAAGTATTCTATAAAGGAAGGTTGATTCATCAGTTTCTAGATCTTACTTATGACATTTGCTTAGGATATTTGATTTTTCTATTACCAGTAAGAAAACCAGAAGCTTCTTTCTTCAGAAATGGCAATGAACACTTCGTTATTACTCATGAAATGTAATGTATGCTTTAAAGAGCAAAACAGCTACTATCTGCCCAAAACACATCTATTCATTGTGCAATCAGCAGTTTCATATGTAAAATTAATACTTAAATGGTGCCAGGAGTATTAAGTGTGTAACTTTTATTATTTAAATGCCCTGAATTTGTTGGGAACAGTCACATTTTTCTTGTATATATTTTCATTTTCTTTTTAGAATCTATGTTTTTAAGACATTCAGAAATTCAGCTATCTGCAGTTACACACATATTAGCTACTGTTTAATTTATTCCTGTATAATCCAGTATTACTAAATTCTGTGGAATAAGGAACTGATTCTGTTCATTAAAATCAATAGATGCAGTGCTGTTCTGCATGTGTGTGGTGCTTTCTGTGCTTTTTT
>VXBC01004820.1:233689-245676 GCA_013399945.1 Ploceus nigricollis | reverse complement strand
TTTTTTTTTTTTTTTGTAGGATCTATCCTTCAGCAGACAGCAAACTGATACATAAAGGGTCTGATCCTTTGGGCTTTACTCAGGGAAAATATCCACTGATATCAATGCCTGAATAGGATCAGTCTCTTAAAAGGACAGTTTATTTGAAATTGCTGTAGCTATTATTATTTCCTTCTGGCAAAAAAATAATCTTACTCATCAAAGCCTTAGAAACGACATCAAGAAAGCCAAGTTCAGCAGGTCTTTCAGGCACGAGAGCTGTCAGCCATGGCTGTATGAAGGCATAGCCCAGTACATCCCAACGACCACTCAACCATCCCTTTTCTTTCTTGTTGTTATTTATTTATTTATTTGCTCCAACTCTTATTGGCATCTAAAACCACTAATTGCTACCCATTACTGTTTTTGCTAATTTACAGTGATAACTGTGGCTCTGTTTTCATTAGGAGATGAAAGCCGGGAAATTAAAAAACAAATTACAGGGATGAGAAGATTACTGAATGACAGCACTGGAAGAATCTATCAACGAGTTGGCAAAGAAGGAGAAAAACTGAAGGAGGAGCCCCAAGATTTAGACTTAGCCTGGGCCCAGCGCCTGAATCCCCCTGCGGAGTCCCAGGCGAGCCTTCATCCGTCCCAGAGCGGTGCATGGAATGAGTTATCACCCCAAGCCAGCCATTTTTCAGGGCAATACGGAACTCGATCCAAAACATTCCAAAATCAGGCTCGAACTGTGGCATCCAATGGTATGACCTGTTAGACACTGAGAATGGTGCCTTTTTTTCCCCTCTCCTTGTTCTCTACTAAATATCTACTTTTGTTGTGATGATATATTGTACCACTGCACTGAAAGCAGTTACAGTTCAGAGTCTACAAAATGAGCACATAGTTATCACTTCAAAAAGGTGTGAAAGTGGGCACTGTACATTCTGCTACCATCTGTCTTAGCCTTTAAAATGGTGATAGGATAGAATTACTCAATGCCTTTACAAGCTTAATTTCTATACAGTACTTACTAAAACAGCTTTTGTCATTGTTATTAAATTCATGGCTAATTAAATGTCAACCTCTACCACTCCTCTTTGCTGTGAGTAATGTAGCACTGTTGTGACACCACTTGTGGAGCAGGATTCTACTGCCTTTCATAAGGGGATGGCATCAGCCTTATAACAGGCCACTGAACTGCAGGTACAAAATTCCATCACAGCCTTAGGCTTTTATTCCAATGAGGCTATTGGAGAAAAGAGATGATGGAGTCTACCTATGAACAGCATGTACTAGAGTGTGGCCAATCCAGTACTGGCAGAGAATTCTGCCCTGAAGTAGATGGCAGTGTGCCTTTAAAATGCCTTTTTCTTATTAAGTCCCAGAGAATGGAAGTTTTGCTGCCAGATTAAAAAACTCTGCTGTCAAAACCCACCATAACAGTCTTCTAAATATGGAAGGACCCAAAATTCATCACACATCTCCTTCTTTGTCCTTAGAGGCCCTGGGCACTGGCAGGGACAGTTCTCTGCATGCACAGAAGTGCCCAAGCCTGCATAGATTAGGTGCCTTGTTCCCAAATCCAGAAAGTAGGTGGAGCAGCACCTCTATCCCCTCAGGGGCCTGATTCAGCATGTGAGCTAAAATGTGTTGACAGGATTTGGCCCTATATGCAAGAAAGTGTCAGCTTTGATTTTTTTTGTATGTGGAGGAAGGATTCAGTTGGCTTACAGGTTTAAAGTTGATCTCTTACAGGTTTAAAGTGGTCTATGGGACATGGAAGGGTTGGGTTGAGCAACCTCCTGTGCTGGACAGAAGTGCCCAGGCTCCCAGCTCTTGGGGGTGCACCCCAGGAGGCACCTCCCTTTGCAGTTGTCCTGCTGCTGAAAGGAATGCAATCTTTTGGGTTATTACATAAAGGAGGGTGTGGGCCTTCTCCTCTGGCCGCCTTTGGAAAGACGATCTGCGTAGCAGTTGGGTTTGAGGTGTCTGCCTCTGATGGGGTGTTGTGATCCTGACTGCTGCTTGGGCTCCAAAGCCTGCTTGCTAGGGAAGAAAAATTTTTGATACATTTCTGAGCAGCAAGTCAGCCCTGAAACTGCTCCTCACCCAGTACACAGCTCTTCTGGGCATTTTAACAGCCTGATTCCGCCCCATCCCTTGCATTGGGAGCCTGAGCATCAAACTCAGTATTTTAGATGTTATTCAGAGGATGGAGAAAGTTCTTAAAAGCTGGGTGTAGAAATGCTGAACAGTACTTCAAGGGCGATCTTACTTCCTGGTTCTTACCATGGTGTTTAAGTTAGCAGAACAAAACTGTCAGACATAACGTTATTACCTGGGGCTGTCAGGCTTAAGTCATCACTGGGGAGATGTTCAGGCATCTGTAGTAGGTGATCTGAGTCTAGAAACTCTTTCTGTCCACAGTGAATAGATACTCTATAAAAAATGAAGATATATGTTGCAGGCCATCTGAATTGCTCAAAGTTGAATGTAATAGACACATCAAGTCCATCTCAGTGGTGCACTTATCTACTCACAGGGTAAGGTGGTTCAAGGAGAGGCTGGAATAAATGTTTAATAGGTGCTGGTATAGAAAACATTCATGAGAAAGCTATTGACAGTGATGCCTGGAGAGGGTACCTAGAACAGAGGCTAGACAGAGTAAGAGAAATAAAGTAGGTATTTATTAAAAAGACCTTCAAAGGATACACCTTGGCCAGTACAAGAGCCTGGCTGAGGCTACACCCAAGATGGACGACGGGTCACGAGTTTTTCACACTTTTATAAGTTTGGTCCATTTGCATATTGAGGTTAATTGTCCAATCACAGCTTCAGGTAATGGAGTCACATTCTCCTAGTTTTGCTCCCCCCAATTTGCTTTTGTTCATACTTTTTGGGGCCTGGAGCTGCGAGGGCTGGAAAAGGATTGTTTTGTCTTACTAAACTGTAAAGAGAACTTTCTAACACTCTATATGAAGTTCAGAGTTACATACTAATGCAGTACAGAATCTGAAAAATGTGAGAGCTAAAACTTAAGGCATCAACAAAAATGAAAGAGGAACAGGGCAAGCCTAGACATTGCTGCAAAAGAGGGAAGAGTAGGAACATACTTAAAAACCAAAGGGATTTATTCCAAACCCGACTTAAGGTGGTGGTTCCACAAGTCAGGGTGTTAGGTAGGCATCTGTGACCCACTGTTTTTAGTGGAAGCCACCTGGGACTACAAACAGTGAGCACCATGTCTGTCCTATTATAGACAGTAAACTCACGCTTGAGTTTCATTTCTTGTGTTCTGTACCAAATCCAGCAGTGATGCAGCAGCTGAATTGCTTTTGGGTTGCATCAAGATGATTTTCACTGGGTAGTTCTTGCATGTTTTTGCAGTATAAACTGGTAGCAACATTAGTTACAGTGAGTGAATTCCTTCTCTGCAGATCCAGCTGGAAGAAAACACTGTCCTGGGCAACTTTCTGCTTGCATGGGGGAAGCAGCTCATGTACTTGTGTCATCTTCTTCCCTCAGTCACACAGGCAGGTATCAAATTTGCCTGCTGGCTAGCTTCCAAAAGAGAGGGAGATGGCTCTTTAAAGACTCTTTCATAAAAATAAAAAGTCTGATCTCCTTTTAAAATTAAAAATTGATTTATAACAGTTGAAAAGGGTTGCTTTTGTCCTCTAAAAATGATAAAGATAGTGCTTAGAACAATGACTGAGAACACTCTACTAGATATTTCTTACAACACAATAACTGATCAGAGGAGAGAGGATAGAAAGAAAATAAAAAACCCTTATGAATATGTAAGGAGTCAGTAGAACCCTGCTTTGATTTAAAATATTGGTGGTCTCTTTTCCCATTCCCAGTACCTATGGTAGATTTACATGGGTAATTTCTATCAATGCTAATGGGGATTATAAAGTAAATCCCCTATGCCTCAATGGGAAAATAGACCCTGTGGTTTTCCATCAGGAGCCTGTGTGCCTGTGTGTTTTCATTGGAAACATGTTATATTGCAACAGGAAAGATGCACAGGTATTTACTGATACAATTTGTTCAAGTTTTCATGTGCAATTCACTATGATGTAGAGTGAATTGCACGTGAAGAAGGAAACAAAAGCCACCAACCTTGTTTCCCACCAGAGTCTTTCAGATACCATTTCCAGAAGAAAACACTTCCAGAAGCCCTCTAGAATATTGAATTCTGATCAAGAGAAAGGACGGGCTTTGTCCCAAGGATCTTTTAGTCTAAAACAACTGAGAAAGGACCGAGGGAAGGATGGTCTTACTTTGTATTAGTCTGTTAATAAAACTTCTAATTTCTGGGGCTCCCATTTCTGGGGTACCTGCTTGTCTTACTGAAAGGTACAAGTTATGCTGGTGCTATTAAATTATAAGTCGTCTTGAAATTCATCTACTTAAAAATCTACTTAAAACTGGTAGGTGAAGGGTATTGGTGGAGCCAAGTTGAGGGATTCTGATTAATCTGCTGCAAAGCTAAAGATAACATTCTTTTTTTTCCCTCTGTACCTGTAACAATGGGCTAAACACTTTATGGACCATTGAAAAGGTAAAATCCCATCCTTGCCCCAAGGAACTTCCAATGAATAGACTGTGTACAAAGAAAGGGTGAGATCAAACTAGGCAGAGTCCTGCTGAGTCAGAAACCTTTTTGTTTCATTTTGAGATTCTCATCCTGTTTTCCAAATAACTTTTTAGTATAAAAATCGTTTTATTTGCAGTTGAAACTTTAGAGAGATGAAGCCAGTGGTGCTATTGCATTTGCTAGATTTTCAGGGATTTTTTTAACTACTCCATTTGTCTTAATACAGTTTTAACAGATTTTATCCATGTATGGTATTTTAAAATACCAAAATTTGTAATTGCAGTAGTGTGGAGTATCTAAATATCTGAGGAGAAGAGGAGCATGACGCACAGAAGATGTCAGCTGTCTTTAAGTGATGCATTAGTTTAGCTTCACAAGTAGCTCACCTTTGGAGTGTGACCATGAGTTTGCTCAAGTCTGATAGATGTTGCTCCAGGTCTGAAGGGCTGTATGCAAGGAGACAGAGAACAAGTGCCTGGTGGTGGCCAGATTTTCAGTTATTTCAAATGAGGATTAAAGTCAGGGAATCTGTGTGGGTCTGACAGCAGGGATCTCTGATGAAAGAACACAACCCAAACCTAAAAAGGTATTAATAACCTGGTTTGGCTTCAGAGGAAAGCAGAAGGAACAATGAAAAATATGAAGATTTATAAGTGGAGATTAAATGAATTGCTTATGTTCACTTTAGCTCAGTAATGATTAAAGGGCACCTGGTGATTGTCAGGCTACGGAAGAAAAAGAGAAATACACTGGCTGAAGTCCACATGTGACACCAAGTGAGGTTATTTTGTTAGGTGCATTTGTACCTATCTTCATTAAATGGTCATCCCTCCTCCTGCTGTCTTGAGCAGTAAAATAGCCATCAATTTAAATGACTGTAAGGACATTTGGAAAGGAAGGGAGGTGCATCCCTTCCCATCCCTAGCCTCAGCTTCAACCAGATACTGTTAGGTGTTTTGCTGAATTTTGAAATTTTTATTTGCAGCATTAAAACTAGGGATACAGCTGTCTTAAGCTAAAGTGCGGGATACAACTGTCCTGCAAAGTTTGAAGTCCCTCAGCTGTTACAGCCTGTTCTAATTCAGAACAAAAAATGCAAAATTTCTGGAAAATAAAGCAGTAATAAAAGCACTGCTGAGGGCTAGAACTAGAGCTATGTAAGTTCAGTTAAACACTAATAAGAATTACTAGAGAAAAGGAATCTCTCGGACTACTATATTAATTTTCAAAGGGAAACTCTGGAAAGCCCATCTTGTAGGTCACAGTGGTGGAAAACATCACAGAAAACAATCCCACCCTAGCAAACAGAAGAGCAGATTTGAAAGCTTTCATTGCTGGTGGTCCTTTTCTGTCCTGTTGTTGTTTTTTTGGTTTTTTTTTCTTTTTCTCCAAGTAGGGTATTTTATTTTCATGCTCTCTTCTTTACATGGTAAAGAATCACCTGTAACATTCAAGCAATTTAAAAATTCCTAGACCCTCATTTTATGTACAGTACAAACCTTTATTGCACAGACTGTCTTCGTTCTTTGTAAAACTGTTCCAGGAGATGGGCTTTTTTTGTGTGTGTGATAAAATAAGTGTGTTTGTAATGAGGTTTGGTGCTTTTGTTATTCAAGATGAACCAGTCTGACAATAGAAAGCCCTGCTGGGAAGAGTGCATTATATTCACACTCTGAGCAGTCTTCTCCAGCCCATGTAACATTGCATCCCAACTCAACATAATTGCTTATATTAGTAATTGAGTAAAAACTAGTGATCCCTTCCTCTTAAAAGGAATCATGTTGAAAATTACTTCCTTTCATGCTTTTGATCTGATTTTACAATCTGATATATTGATCATAGTTTCAAACACCTGCCAGTTGTTGTCTGGGTGATTTTGTGTGGCTTACATCTCACCCATTTCATTCCACTCTCTTTCAGGAGAAATTCCAATGGTGAATTCATCAGTTGGACCAAACTGCTGTACGTGTAATTGCCAGTCAACCCTGCAGGCGATTCTTCAAGAGCTCAAGACCATGCGAAAATTGATGCAGCTGCAAGCAGGTACAGCGACCAGTCCCACATGTGCATACCTGTGGCAAGCATTGAGTTGAGGATGGCCCAGCTTGTTGCGGGGCTGTTGAATGAGATGGTCTTTGGAGACCCTTCCAAACCCAAACTGTTCTGTGATCTTCCTGTTAGGGAATGGTCTAGGAGATTAAAGTCTGTGTGGGCACTCAGGAAAACCTGGATTGTTTCCTGCTCTCCTGACGTATCTGTCAAAGTCAAATTTTCACTGGTTTCTTGGAAATGCAACTTCTACTTTTCAGATCCTTACCTGAAACATGAGATTTTATCTTGTAGCCTTTTAAGGCTAAATTGAAAATAAAATTAATGTGATCATATACATAATGAGAGCTGAGTGGGCAGGTCAATATGCCCACTTTGTTTTCACGGTGTATTGATTCAGGGGTGCCAAATGCTACTTCACCTGTGTTCTGCTTACCAGTTCACTAATCTTAGGAGTTAAGAAAAACAAAATTTGAAGGTAGCTGAAAGTTACCAAATAGTTCTTCATTCAAACCTCTTTTAGCTCTGTGGTAGTCTCAGCTGAGCTAGCTACTGCATGTCGTGGCCTCCACCCTTCCTCTGGCTGTGAAGTACCAGCCTTCAGTGTGTATACCAGCAATAATTTGTTCACTGGGGAAAATTACTGAGTCTAGTTTTCTCCTAGGTTGGGAGCGGAAACAGAACAGTGCAGAGCCAGAGGAGTAGTTGAGCCAGCAAGATAATGAGAACATGGTAGGTAGAGTTAAGTCATAACAGGCTGATGTGAAGCTGCAGGCTCTGTGCTACCTAAAAATTAGTGTTAATACTAATGAGGAGATAGAGATGTTGGAGATTTTGTCAGTTGACTTGCCCATCCAGCATGAGTGCTGGGGACTGGAGCCATGGAGGCTTCTCTTGTGGAGAGACTGGATAAGACCTCTGTAAGAAAAGGGAGTGTTGAGTAATTAACTGAAACATGGGTGGAGTGAAGGGCTGACTAAACTCCTTGTCTCCACGGTGTATAATGTTTGAGTGAGTGATGGGAACGATCAGACAGGTTTTGTAATATCAGTTGACACACATAAAAATGCTTTTCTAGAAGTCATCAGTTTACAAAGAAGAACACAAAAGCCCAGTTTTACAATTTTTGCTGGTACATGGGATTTTTTATGCAATAGCACCAATTTCATCGAAATCACATGAGTGATTGAAAAATGGCTTGTGAGTGAGAGTTAGAAAACTGGGGTCTATGCCAAAAGACCTGACTCCTCAGTAGCAGAACATTTCTTATCTATTATGTATCTACAGAGTACATACCTTTGTTAATTCGTCAATCTTTTTGATTCACTTGGAATACTTCGTATTTTCTGAAATTACGGTTTTGCAGAGAAAAAAATCATTTGACATTTTTTGTTGCTAAAAGAAAAAAACCCTAAAATTCAAACCTATAAGTGAAAGTGTAATAACTTATTTTAGTATTCAAACACCCTACTGTCTTAATTATAAACTACACATCATAGACTTGTAAATCCTTGCCAGAAATGAAATATTCCAGAAATATTTTAATAAACAATAGTCTGAGGTTTGTTTTCTTCCTGAAGCTTTATAGATGAGGACTTTTTGTAGCTTGCTCATATCTTGAATGAGTTTGAGCTGCATGTAGAGCACTTCTGGCTTTTTCTTTGTTTGTTTTGACCTTGATCTTAGTGATTTATCCACACACATAATGGTACCTTGTTAGCATTGTTCTGGAGGGTTTGTTTGTATTGGTACAGGTTCAGGATTGGTGCCTTAATTTATACAAATGATTGTGAATACTGGAAAATGCAAAATATTGATAAATGTAAGATATGGTTTCTTATATTTCAGAGGTAATACATGTCAGCTTTTGTGTATGAGCAAAACAAACTGATGGAACTTTGGGTTACTTTTTTCCCCTCAGAAATTAAACTATTGAAAAGTGTTTTCACTCATTCTTGACATAATGGTACTTGAAATGTTCTTGCTGAGCTAATTAACTTGGAGACCACTGTCATAAAAATAACTGTAACTGCATTAGCACTTGTATTATCTTACTTTATCAGGAAGAGATCCTCAAAGAGTGAGATTCTCAGTCATTCAGAGGACACACAAATTAATCATCACTTAAGTGCTTCATGTCACCAGCCATCCAGTGGTCACTGGGAAAAAGAACTGTGTATTCCTAATTTCCTTAAAATACCGTTCATCAGTATGGCTTGAAAAGCCTCACCAAAGAGCTCACTGTCATTATCCCCATTGTACAGATTGGAAAATTATGCAAAGGTGATAAAACTTATTTGTTTCCCATGCACCAGCAGCCCTGAAAATCACATCATTTATCTAGAAAATAAGTTCAGTGAGTCAGTAGTTTAATGGTGCATCTGTGTGGATATTCATAGGCTTTTGTCTGTAAAATTAATGCATTAATTTCTTTCATTCAGTTGGGACTCAAAACAGACAGCAGCCTCCTGTTCCTCTGATTTGTGCACAGAAGTCAACAATATCAAGAAAGAGAAATAAAAAGAGAAAACTGCCCCTCAAAGTTGTTGAAGCAGTTTCCACAAATAAGAAACCCAGCTCTCCAGAGAATGAGAAGAGGCTGACGACAAACTCGGAACAATCGAGTCTGCAAGCAATTGAACCCCCCCTGAAGCCAGAGACCCCTGTTTCAGGGTTTGGAATTATCCTTGAATCAGCTTCATCAGATGTAAGTTAAAATTTTAATATGCAGGATTGCAAGATTTTGAAATACTGATTCGTTCAGGAGAATCAGTACTCAAGTCACATTGATGCATCTTCCCACTTTTTGTTAGAATGAGCAAGCAAATATTGGGTAGGAGTGAATGGAGGTGTTAGGGTTAGATGTGTGGAGTGCTCATTATGGGGTTTTGGGTCTTTTTTTTCAACTTTCACAAGCATAAAGTTTTCCCTTGAGTTCAAGGCTCCTGTTTTTTGAGCTTTCAGTGGAAACTTGTTCTTCATCTCTCCCAGTACCAAGAGCCATGGTTGAGATGAGGAGCCATGAAAAGTGCAGGGTGTGTAAAGCTTTCACAGCCCCATCATTGCTGATGAGCCCATGTAGTCCACACATGGGTCTTTATCCTGCCAAGGAGTATTTATGTGCTTTCCTGCTTTTCTGGTCCCATTGACTTTGGGGGACTCCTCATCTCTAGAAAAATTCATATTCAGTCTTTGCTTAATTGGGTCATTCGGTCTTGATTGCTCTGTGTGCTGTAGTAGGGCCTCAGTCTACTCAGTGTGACTAAAAAGGCCAAAATTTGCCACTCTAAGAATATGCACTTTTCCCATAGAAAATTGCAGTAAGCATGTTTTCTTGACTCATGTACACACTGATAGAAACTCCATGTATCTGGTGGATGATTGGCTTTGTTTAACGACCAAATTGATGTCATCCAAACCAGTTCACCAACGAGTAAACTGTTCATTAATTCCTCTAATATATTTTTAATTTTGAGCAGGCTCTTTCCAATTTCCTAAGTACTATGAGCTAGAAAAACATAATTAAATTCCGTATCAATAAGCGTAAATTAAAACAATGCAGCAGATAATATTCTATCCTTCTGGAAGAGGGAACTAATAATAAAAAAGAGCAGTCAGGATAATTCAGTTACAGAGATGCAAGCCACACCACTAATTAGGTTGCAGTCTCATGCCACAGAGTCAGTGTAGTGATACAGAGTAACTAGTTTGATGCTTTTTTCTGCGGGTTTCCTTTTGTAGTACTGAACTTAATAATGTTTGAGGTAAAGGTTTGGGGAGGACTGGTAATTTATCTCCAGTATGCAATTTGTGCTTATAATTTTTCTTTGCTTGTGGCACTCTTGTCAGCTTGAAACACAGTTTTGAAAACAGTTTTGTGCTTGCAATGGAATTTAATTTGGCTTTATGAATGTGTTTCATCGCTGGACACGATTCTTCGTAGTTGCCAGTGTGACCTAAGGAAAAAAAGAGAAAACATTTGGTTCATAAATCAGGTCTTCATCTGTCCTTCCATGCTTGAGCCCTTGCTTGCCACAACAGTTGTTTGACTAAATTTATGGAGCCAGAACCCCATGACAAAGAAATTGATTTTGTTTTGTCATTGGAAAGAAAACATTTGAGTTCTGAAAACAGATATATTTAATGCAAAAATAAAATGTGACCTTAAATATTTTAAGAAGGCTTAAGAAAGTCACTTCTTTGAGAACGAATGACAGCATTATCTTTTTCTAGTTTTTTATAAGCATCTCTAGTGTGGTCACAACCAGCATGTCTGTGTGCCTGAAAAACCTGAAAGACATTTTACAAAGCACCATAAATGAATGTTCCCTTGAGAATATTCCACAGGTTGTCTGTAGTGTGTGCTGTGTCATACATCACCATTGCTGCCACTGCTATTTTGCCAACATTTATTGAACTTTAAGAAGAATCCAAGTTTAATGGGTATAAAATCAGGGCTGCCAAAACCAGTGCAATTAGCCAGACCTGCTGAGATTAAATACTGCTACTTACAGAGATGGAAAATGTCTTGGTGAGACAAACCCTCAATCTAGACCATGGATCAGAGAATCTGCTTTTTAAATGCAATGATCTGATTACAACTCTTAGTTGAACTTGTGTTTGTTTTACAGTTGCAATATTTCATTTATAGCCTAATAATTTTTAATCTACATATTACAACCTACTAAAATATCTAGGATTAAATCTAATTCACTGCCTGTTAATTTTAGCACAGCAAAAGCCTTTAGCATTCAGGTCTTCTTTATTTTGTTGTTCTTCTTTATTTTGTGGTTCACAAATATTTTACCCTCCAGTTCCTTTTGCCATGATCATTTTCTATTAATAAGTGCTTTTTCTTTGAGAAATCACATTCAGAGTGATCATGAAGTTCAAATGGTTACTGATTGTCTTTGATGGAAGAATAGCTAACTACTAAAGGAAAGCAAGAATAAATCATAATTTTGCCTCCAGATTGCTTCACTGATAAACAAATTTGTCCCTATATTAAGAATAAAACAATGAAAACTAAAATAATACTGACTCATCCACACTGGTACAATGGTAAGGTTTGAAATGTATTTTACAGCTGTATTGTAGGGTGGTTGGTGCACCTGCCAAAGTGTAATGCAGGTGTTCTNCCTTCTGGCTTTTTGGGTTATAAGTAGGAGGTGTCAGAAGAGGTACCACAGAAACAACTGGCTTTTGGTGAGGGTACCAGCAATAGTCTGGCCAGCAGGACCAAGGCAGTGACTGTCCCTCTGTACTCAGCACTGGTGAGGCCTCACCTCAAATCCTGGTGTCAGTTTTGGGCTGCTCACAACAGAGACACTGTGGGTCTGGAGCATGTCCA
>VXBC01004820.1:196698-233112 GCA_013399945.1 Ploceus nigricollis | reverse complement strand
GTGGGTGTCTGTCTCTTCTCCCAACTAACAAGCAATGCGACAAGAGGAAATGGCCTCAAGTTGCACCACAGAAGGTTTATTTTGGATATTGAGGAAAATTTCTTCCCCAGAATGGTTGTCAAGCACTGGAACAAGCTGCCTGGGGAAGTGGTGGCAGTCACCATCCCTGGAGGTATTTAAAAGATATGTAAATGTGGCACTTGGGGACATAGTTTAGTGGTGGGTTAATGGCTAGACTTAATCATCTTTAAGGCTTTTTCCAACCTAAACTTTTCTATGGTTCTATAATTTCTCTGCCCTGGTTGTCTGGATCATTGAGGCCATCTTAGATGGCTATCACAAGACCAAAGAAACAGAATAGAGCAGGTATCCTTCATCACCATGTTATTCTGGTGAGGCCTTCATACCTGCATTCTGGTTTTTTATTTACATGAAGTAGAATTTTTCCCAAGTTGTGAACTTGGCCCGCATTTATTTACTCTTGAAAATCTTTTCTGTCACCAGAAGTTTAGAAGTAACATATTAAAAACCCACCTACACTGGAATATTGTAAAATGTCAGTAACTGACTGTTTTGCTGGATCCAGCATTTTCAAAGTTCTTGAGGTAAAAAGCCAAATTTTCATCCAGAACAAGCTGAGGAACTACATGCTTCTTATAATTTTTTGTTGTTGTTTTTGTTATCTGCATATTTTAAGATTCTTCATCCTGACTTCCCAAAGCATTGTCATCTTCAGTTTTGTTGCACAGTACACATCCATATCCCATGACAGTACGTGCTTTGGAAATATTCTACTTGCTGCAACACTCTTCATACTGATTTTTAGAAATCCATGGGAAAAGAATTATACAGCCAAATTGTTCTGAGACTGGCAGCCCTTTCTTCTGTCTAGACTCAAGATGTTCGCAGGTGATATGATGGGAGATGGCATTTGCTCTTGCTCTGTAAACTTCTCTGAAAATGCATCATCATTGCTGAATATATTTCATGTAGGGCAAATTCTTAGGAGCAAGGCTGTAATATTGGCTCATTTCCTCACGTCATGATCACTGATTCTTTTACCTCCTTGCCAACTTCTAAACAGTATTTTCAAAATTTTAGTTTATTCCCAACGTGTTTTCTAGATATATAATTATTTTGTGAAGAAGTCTTACCATAAGCATTGTGTGGTACTCACAGAAGAAAATTCTGCAAATGCTGTTCATGTAATTTCTGATATGTACAGACAGGGGCAGCAAAAAGACTCTTGGTAAGGGGACTTCCAAAAGGCCTTTGTCTATTTTGGCCTTCAGTGTACTTGAGAGAAGACTCTTGTGAAATACAGCATGATTTTCTTTTCTCTTCTTCCCCTCCATTTCACCTTGGCAGTCACTTAAATCCCTATGATTCACTGTTGAGGATTTTTGTACTGAAATAAACTGTCTGCCTAACATCATCCTCTTCTAAACATGCATTTTGGGACTATGAAAAGGAGAGACAAATGGATGCTCAGCAAGTGCTGGCTCCAGGGGCAACCTCGAACTCATCATCTGCTTATACTCATGTGGGCCATATCTTTGCTGGAAGCCCTCTTGGGAACCCACATGGATTGGGCCAGTATCCCTGCATTTGTGCTTCTTGGAAATGCCTGGCTGCCCCACAGCACACTCATTCACAGCATTTGGCAGCGAAACAAATTCATTAAATGGTTAGATAAATGTCCAAAAAGCATCGCTTTGGAGCAGTGCTCTGGGATGATCCTGTGCTTTGTCATTATTACCCAACATTGAAAGGTATCTCCTGTCTTTTTGTTAGCTGTATGCCTAGAAATGATGTCAGTAGTTGTTAACTTTTACAGACATTAGACAAGGAGTGTGATTGTTTGATTTGCCTTTTAAGGTGCTTATTCACTGATGGGGTTTGATTTCAATGAATTAGGCTGCTGTGGTCCTGAATAGCTGGGAAAAGATTCATGGTTTGATGAAGTGATTGTAAAGTCTCACCAGATGCATGATTGAAGTAAAATAATGTCTTTGAATGCTCGTTTAATTAAAACATTTGTATTCTTTTGGTAGCCAGAAGTGCAACTTGCAGAAGGCTTTGATGTCTTCATGCCAAAATCACAGCTGGACTCTATACTATCAAACTACACTCGCTCAGGAAGTCTGCTCTTTAGGAAGCTGGTCTGTGCATTTTTTGATGACAAGACTTTGGCTAACTCTTTACCAAATGGCAAAAGGAAAAGAGGGCTCAATGACAACCGGAAAGGACTAGACCAAAATATTGTGGGTGCAATAAAAGGTATGTTTTCTGCTTTCTTTCCTATGTGTAATTAGAACATATTCTCAGCTAAGGAGAGTGTAAGGGGATTAGAATTTCTGACGTGTGTTAGGTCTATTAAAATATGCAGTCTTATTTTTATTCCCTTTCATTCACTTGTTAAAAATAGCTTCTACGGGGACAGCTTGTGTTAATTTTAAGCCAATGATCCTGGTTTCTGAAGTCAGGCTCTAAGGCTGGAGACTCAATGTTCATGTAAGGTAATTATTTTTTTCCCCCAGATATCAGAGATGCAAAGAAATCTTGAAAACATAATGACAGTGTAACTGATACACTTCAATCAAGGTTCTGAGTCTTGCACTGTATTTGACTGTGTCTGCTCTGTAAATTTTTCAGTAGCTGGTGGCTGGATTGGGGAGAGATGGAGGAAGATAATACTGGCATGAGATGAGTTTGATGCTCCTAAGTACAGTGGTCCTTCTCTTGGGGGAGCAAATTTCTTGGTGTGAGCACCTTTTTCTGGTTGATTTTTCCTAGCAGTCACTGCTATCTAGCTTCCAGAAGAACACATGTACCTTCAAACTCTGTAATGACAGCATATAAAGAGCTGGTATTATTAAGCCAGAGCTTCTGAACTGGATTCTATTTTGAAATCTGATATTGTAGGGACAATACCCACATTACCAAAAGACAGGCCAAAAATAAGCTCTAAGAGTGGAGCTTATTTTAGAGGCTGTGACTTGTTCTCAGGTACAGATTGCTAACTTAGGAGACGCAGGGCAATAAAAAGAGCTTCTGTGTGTCCATTGGCAGCAAAAGGAGGCAGGAGAATCTTCTGCAACCACCTCTGTGCCTCCCTTTGGACCCCTCTCCCCATGAAAGAAAGGCATTGACAAACTGGCTGGAGCCCAGTGGAGGGACCACCAAGACTTAGGACTTCACCACTTCCCTGCTTCAGTATCAAATGAGGGGAGGCTGAGAGAACTGGAGAGAAGATGATTCAGGAGAAACCTTACTGCTATTCACAAATACCTAATGGGGTGGTGTGGAGAAGTAGAGTCAGACTCTTCTCAGAGACACAAGAGGCACTGAACACGTGGAAAATTGCAATTTGATAAGGAGAAGCATTTTCAACATAAGGGTGGTTGAGCAGTGCAGTAGGGGCTCAGAGGGGCTGCAGGACCTCCATCCCTGGAAATACTCAAAATGTGACTGGTCACAGGCCAGAGCATTATGATCTAGTTGGTCATGTTTTGAGCAGCAGGCTGGGCATGGAGGCCTTCAGAGGACCCACTCAACTGTGCAGTTCTGCAGCAAAGTCTATGCTGTGCCTATGTCATAGTCCTAATATATCTTACAGAGCAGCTGACAGACTTTCTTACAGTTACGCTTGTATTTAGGTTTAAATCACAAACACTGTTTTGTACCTTCTTTTCTTGAGCTCAGTAATCTGCAAAAATCTGTCTGAATTCTCTCTATCTGTATCTCATTGTTCCTTAAAAGCTTTAATAAATAAGTTAAATAAAAGAAAGAGGAGTTCAAAATTACTTCCAAAAAACCCTCTAATTTGAACAGCACTTGATAAAATAAATGTTTTACAGTAAATGCAACAGGACTACTAAATTAGCAGCTGGTATGCACTGCAGAGAGCAATGTTTCTCAGTAGCTAAGATTGTACTAGTGGAGCAAATTCTGAGGCTTGGTTTAACCTCTTCCCTTGAGTTTAACAGAAGAAAGGAGAGACTTGTAGTTCCAACAGAAAAATTTAATCTGTGATGGTACTGCTAGGTACCACTGCCATAACAGTCATCTTTATTGGCATTTACAGTATTGCCCAAATGCTAGTGCCTGACCCTGATAGGGAAGGCTGTCCCTAAAAGCTGTGATGGAATAAGATGCCAGGGTCTGACGTCCTGTGGATCTTCACTCAGTCTGGCTCCAATAGCACCCTTCTTCCCTCTGAGGAGCTGGGCTATCAGACACTGTGGTTTCATTTATTCCAAGAAATAACTGAGCCAGTATGAAATCTCTACAAGAACAACATCATGTTGTTTGCATTATTATCATTAGGACATTCTTCTACCACGTGCCCAGATAGCCTTTAGTGGCACTTTTAGTCCTTTTCCATGACCGAGATACAAAAGGCTACATTAATGACAAAAACGGGCAGGGAATTTAAGGGAGGGACTGTTTGCTTGAAAATCACTCTTCCTGTCTGAAAACATTTTCACTGCTGTCCTTAAAAGTAATTTAATGCTTCTGCAACAGAATGATTAGCCAGGGAGCAATTCTCTCTTTTGACTTTGGGTATTCAGTGGCACTTGTTGTATCAGTTGCAGTGTTCCTCCTGGGCAATCAGCTTCTCTTGTGAGTCTTTCACTCAGAACTGGGAAAAAAAAAAAAAAGATGAAAAAATAAAACTAGTCAGAAGCAGTTATTTTTCTTTGTGTTGTTGACTAGAAATTCAGCCAGTGAAATCCTTCCCTGCAGAAATCAATGAGCTGTGTTCAGATATAAGTGTGATGTGTCCCTCAGGGATCCATAGTGGGACCAGTACGATTTAATATTTTCATCAATGACACAGGCACTGATTTCTAGGGCACCCTCAGCAAGTGTGCAGATGACACCAGGCTGAGTGGTGTGGTTGGTTGACAGGAGGAAAGGGATGCCATCCAGGACCTTGGCAGGATGAAGGAGTGGGTCCATGTGAACCTCCTGATGTTTAACAAGACCGAGTGCAAGGTCCTGCATCTGGGTCAGGGCAATCCCCAGTATCAGTATGGACTGGTGGCTGAAGGGATTGAGAGCAACCCTGCAGAGAAGGACTTGGGGGTACTGATAGACAAAAAATTCACAAGAACTGTGGGCATAATTCTGTGCCCAGAATCTCTCCACTGTGGTGAGACCCCACCTGCAGTTCTGCATTCAGCTCTGGGGTCCCCAGCACAGGAAAGACATGGACCTGTTGGAGCAATTCCAGAGGAGACCACCAGGATGGTCAGAGGGCTGGAGCATCTCTGCTATGGAGACAGGCTTAGAGATTTGAGGTGGTTCAGCCTGAAGAAGACAAAGCTCTAGCAGACCTTTTAGTATATAAAGTATATAAAGGGGGCTTGTAAGAAAGATGAGGATGGATATTTTACCAGAGCCCGTAGTGACAGGACAAAGGGGCAGTGGCTTTAAACTGAAAGAGGGTACATTTAGTTGGACATTAGGAAGCCTTTTTTTTTTTTTTTTTTTTTGGTGATGATGAGACTATAGGAACATTTTGCCCAGAGAAGCTGTGGGTGCTCCATCCCTGAAAGTGTTTAAGATCAGCTTGGACAGGACATTGAGCAATCTGATGAAGTGCAAGATGTCCCTACTTATGGCAGTGGGGTTGGATTAGACGGTCTTTAAAGTCCCCTTTAAATTCAAACCAGTCTATATTTCTATGACAGAGGGTCTGTTAATACCATACAGCTTGGGTGGACTAGAAAGGGTAGGTCCCAGTTCTCCTGCCTCCTTGCTGTTGCATTCCCATTCCTTTTTGTCCATGTTATTTCTCTAACCACACATTGAGCAGTTGCCTGTCTTAAGTGAGTAGGAGTCGCAAGTCACTGATCAGGTGCCCATTGTATCAGATACCACATGGATTCAGAAGGGAAAAATTATTTCTACCTTCACAAAGATGATGTTTGTTGCAAATCAAATCACTGTGAATGTCTGGGGATGTATTGACTTCTGTGGGCAGCCCTCAGAGTTGGTCTGATGTCCTTGTAGATCAGACTGCACAGCAAAGTGTTGCTGATGCCTGCCTTGCCATGGTTTTGTGAAGCTGTTAGCATAGAAGGAGTTTGGAGGGCGGGATTACTTTTGGTTCTCTTATACTTAGCAGGTAGTGCTGCTTCAAAAGTGTCTGTATAAAAATACTGAAATTGTCTTTTTTTTTTGTTGCATGTTTCCCAATCCCATTTGTGTGATACTTATTCTCAAGGATTACAAATCCCTTGAGCTGGGACCAGCTTCTCTCTTTGTTTGCCAGTCATAATTGGACACTGGGCCCTGAGACCTCTGACCAAGTTTACAATAGCAATACTAACAGCAAGAATATTTTTTCTATTTCTGCACTTGTTTATTTTTTGCATACCTCTCAGTTGTATGATGAAAATCAATTGCATCAGTTTCACTCCATTTATAATTCTGTATTTTTGGTATAACACTGTTAGGTTTGTTGTAAATATGGATTTAAAGATAATGTTGACTCTCTCTGTATCTTTCTTACAAAACACAAAATTGGACCTGTAGGATATTATTTTTCTCAGTAATAGTGCTTTTTTTTTTTTTTAGTAGCTTTATAAAAATTCTATTCCATCTGGTTTGGCAGTATAAAAACTGTGGAGATTTCCACAGTGGTAGGACTTTACTTTTTCATTACTTTGCCTGCAGCCTTAGGAACCTGACCAAGAGGCCACCAGATCTTCAACTCTCTATCTGTACCATATGGAAGGCAGCATTAACAAGTGCCTGCCACATCTGAGACTCAGTTCTAAGTACACTGTTATTTTTCTGTGATCATTTTGTGTGAAATTCATGAAGACATCAGGTGTAGAACATTTCTCTGGAACAGGCTTTTATACGTAGTAATGATGCCATTCCTGTGACATTTATGCAGCCAAGTCACTTCTGAATGGGGAACTTGTGAAACGCTGAGTTGGGCTTTATTCTCACAATCCTACATTTGGCCATTAAAATTCTGTTTGATAATTGAATAATTTCATATATTTTGATTAACACCCTCTCCCATCTCCTTTTCTCCATTTTTGGTAGCACGTTTCAAAAAAGTGGTATCTTTTTATTTCAGTCTTTACAGAAAAATACTGCACTGCTAACCATGTGGATAAACTTCCTGGTCCTAGGGACTGGGTCCAGATTCTTCAGGATCAAATTAAACTTGCAAGAAGACGATTAAAAAGAGGCTCAGGTATGTATAAAATATGAGGAACAACATGTGAGTGTAAGATTAAAAGCTTAGAGCCTTTGTATCCACAGAAGTATTTTTCCTGTTGACTGTAGAGTTGTACGTTTTCATTCTATGAAAATTAGAACTCTAACACTTTAGAAAGTTTCTGTGGGTTTAGAATGGTAGCAGGTTTAGGAGCTGTCTCTACAGACAAGTTAAGTTTGAGTGTTTCTCAAATGTTGTCTCCTTTCCTTTAGCATCCAAACTCTTCTTCCCAGAAATTAGCTGATCCATCCAGGGTTACAGATAGAAGTTTTTTAATTCTGTGTTATTTAGTCTGACAAGCCACTGACTGTACTGTTAAGACATAACCCAACTGACCTTTCCCTCTAAACTGTATGTGTCTGGAAGAATAGATGAGTCTTCTCACATTCCTTGTGAAAGAATCAGAAAAAAAACCCCAAAATAAAAAAGAAAACCCAGCCACCCACCCTGGTTGTGCCAGCAAGGCTCTGCAATACGTGGGAGGCAGCTTGCCAGCAGTGACAGGTAATCTAGGCAGGGTTTTGCAGCAAAGCTACTCAGCTTGGGCTGGGATAACCTGGATGCTTGGGACCAGCCTGCAGTGAGCTCAGTGCTGAGATTTCACCCTGACAGCTCCTGAGCCCTCAGCTCCAGCCATGAGCGTGCAGCCTGGGAATCCCCAGTAGGGTTCTTGGGAAAGCAATGCTACTGATTGAGAGACATGTAATTACCTTATAAACCATAACTACTCTCCTTCCTATCTTCATCCCTCCAGTCCTACAAGGGGCTTTCTCCATACGAGGCTTCACTTCCCCTTTCTCAGCCTGCAGATTTCTTAAGGCTCTCTCAGGGTTGTATTTCTTGTCTGTCTCTCCCTGGGCATATCTGACACTGTTATCTGAGGCCCTTCACTTGTGCCACCTCCTTAAACCCAGTCCTTTGCTGTTACTGTATTTAGCTGCCTGCCTTTTCCCCTCTTCTCTTCTGCCCATCACCACAATTAAGTGCCTGTTAGCATCCATGGGATGGGAAACCTGATGGCTCCACAGGGGATGCTCACCCTGTGGTCCCTGGTGGTGAGTGAGACCGCAGGAAATGTCCTCTCCATCTCCCTGTCTCACAGGGCCAACCTTTTCTGTCCAAAGCTGCATCTCTGAAACACACACTTAGGCTGGCATCTGAAATCATTCTCCACAACGTTATTAATGCCAGGAGGGAAATGCATAAGACAGAGGAAAATGAGAAACACCCAGAAACAGAAATAACGCAGGGGGAGGACAAAAGTGCAGATTATTCGGTAGCATAAGCTTCCCAGGGTAGAGAAACAAACCAGCACTGGCCTTAAAAAGGGTTTCTTGTGTGTGGGGGGAGGGAGGACAGAGGGATACAAGATAATCTTGTTAAAGGCAGTGTCAGATTACTGGTTGTACAACAGGATTGCTTTCTGCCCCTTCCTTCTGCCTTTCGGCCTCCCCAGGACAGGAGGGTGGAAGTGGAATGTCAGGCTAAAGTAAGGTGAAGGGTGCAGTGCAGTATGTGGGGATCAGAGGGTCCTTGGGTTGTCTGCAGAAGATCCCTCAGGAAAGAGGATTGACCTAATTTTGTTTTGATTTTTATTTTCTTTCATCCTTTTTTATTTGCTTTTCTTCTTGCCTCTGCAGGATATTAATTAAAATGACAATGACGTTCAGCTTTTGCTTTTCAAATGGGGCCACCTCTTTCTCTGGTCCTTGCTCAGGATGGGAGAATCTAAGCAGAGGATATTGTATGTAAGCTAGCAAGACTATGAAGGAAAATAAGTGAAGCTGAGTAGTGTGCCAGAATCAGATAGGCTCCCCTGTCTGTGCTGCAGAGGGAAGGTAACTTGTTCACCTGTATGTGGATGCATAGTGAGCAGCAGTGTACCTAGCAGCCCCACAAGTTTATTTGTTGAAAAAAACCCTGCACAATACCTAGACTGATAGAAAAGCTCTTTTTTTGTGCTGTTTACTGGCCAATCCCTGAAGTGCCCCAGTTTCTCTCTAATGTGGCCACAGGCAGACATGCTGTTTTCAGTGTGTCAGGAGTGACTGAACACACCACTGTGGCCACTTGCAACTTTCCAGCCACTGCCATCTCCTCTGGTGGCTGTAGCTAACCTAACCTGACCTTGCACTGAAGCAAAGAAGTTTCTCAGGCCTTTGTGACAGCAAAAGAGTAGATGGGAGCAGAGAGGCAGGAGCAGACAGCTGGTTGCAGTAACATCCTCATTTGTTGAAATAAGATTTGTTGGTACTTTTATGCTACAATTGTGAGCTTCTGATACGAGGAATCTAGAGCTGACCAGGCAACAGATCCGTCTACTCCCGTATTTTGTGTCCAGCTTTGGCTGTTAGCTGATGCCTGGGGAGGTCTGTAGGACCGAGGGAAGGATGTTGTGGTGTTTGGTAGGATAGTATCTCAGCCCTCAGCAGCTTTATCCTGATATAGAACTAGTGATGTTGGAATTATGCACAATTTCTCTATTTATTGTGAAACCATACCAAAATGTGTGTAATTTACAGAAACCAAACCAGGAGAAGAGGGCAAACATGGAGGGAAAAGCTCTTCCAGGACTTCATGTTGTAAACCTTAGCTTTTAAGTATTTTAAAACTATGGGACTTGCAGCCACCGAGATGTGGGATTCATCACTCTTCTGGCTGAGCTCTTGAGCTCTTCCAGTCTGCCTGTGGCCAGTGGAGGAGAAGCTGAGCAAGTGTCCTGTGTCCATACTCCCAGGTCATTATCTCTGAGTTTTTTCTCCACTTGCTCACTGGAACATGCCAGCTGATCTTGTGGGGATAGGCTAAGGTGCCCAGAGAACAAATCTGAGCCACCATTAATCTAACTTCACCCAGGACTTTCTGAACCAATGTATCTCTCTGGTGCTTGATCACATTATTTATCTACATCAGTTCCCGGTTTGTCATAATGCACAGGCTTTATATGGAGATGATCTATTTATTTCAGAGGTCACAAGACAACTTTTTAATCAGCACTGTGTTGGGCTAAATTTTAACAGCAGAAGCATTTAAGAGAGGAGGGACAGGCGTTTCATCCTGCTTGCTTTCCCCCAAGCCATTCAGTACATCCTCTGATGAGTTTTGCATTTCAAACCAGACAGTGAGACACTGCATTCATGAGCAGCCCTCTCCACTTTATCCTGTGAAACATTATTTCAGTCTGAAAACATAAATCCTGCTCTATCTTTCAATTACAGTAATAATTTAAGAGAATTCTATCAAATGACTGGGGTGGATCTGCTTTTTGTAGCCCCTTCTATAGGGTGTACTCCCATGAGTGTTTCCAAATTAAATGAAATTATGATCACTAGATCATAGATGCTGTCCAGCTTCAACCTTATTTACCATATTTGGCTCATCTCCTAGAATTAGGGACTGAAAAAGCTCCTTATTTCAAAAGCTAATCAAAAAAACCACTTAAAAATTCTGCTTTCTAGAAAATAGTTCCCCCGTGTAGATTTTGAAAGGTTGTTATCCTAAGCCAAATAAAAATTCATTTACATTCTGAATCAATGACAATATTTTTCATAGCTGGGAATAGTCTATTTTTTTAATTTATTTATTTTGCTTCGGCTTTTTCTTAGTTCTTTTAGATTATTGCCTGAGATCTGAGACTTGAGTAGGGTTTTTTTATTTGTTAGATCTGAGAATAAAGCTGCCGCTGCCATTAAATTTTTATTGGCCCTGTTCAGTCTTTTCAAAATTTCACAAGTTAGCTGTCACAAAGGGGAGAAGAGACTGCGAGGTTAATGTTACAAACAGATGTTATAATTAAAATTAAAGAGTATGATAATATTCTTCAGCCTTGACTACTGGTCCCATGTCATGCCAACAGCAGAGCATAGTGAAGCACAGCTCCATGATGCCAGGTCTGTCTTCTCCCAGAAGAGAAGCTGAACCGTTTTGGTGGATGGGATGGGATGCAAAGTTGCCCTGGAAGGAAAGTCAAAGGAAGTGCGTGTGCATGGCTTTCCTCTCTGAAAGCAGCATGAATTACAATGCAAATTGCCTCATAATTTACGATGCTGGGCTTGCCCCAGCGTGGTCCCTTCACCCTGCAAAAGAGAACACGAGCAGGTGTCTGGTGGCCTTGCCAGTGGCAGCACAGAGGGAGACAGTCAGCCATTATCACAGAGATCTTAAAACGGGTAAAATCAGAGGGAGCTGGCTGGCTGTTCCTGTCACCTCTGTGCAGGCACCACATTTGAGCCTTTTGATTACTAAACTCTCCATCCATAAAAAAGCAGCAGGTCAGGGTTCACACATCTCCCACAGTAAGTTCTTCCTCCCTTTTTATGTTTTGAAGAGCCCGTGAGCCATTATTGCATAGGGGCTGTCCATGGGAAAGCTGATGCTGTGAGGGTAATATGTAATAACAGTAATATGTAAATTACCACACTGTGGGATTCCTGGGGCTGTCCTGTGCAGGGCCAGGGGTTGGATGATCCTTTTGGGTCCCTTCCAACTCAGGATATGCTGTGGTTCTGTTCTAACACTGCCACAGTACATGGGCTAGGAGCTGTTCAAGTGATTACTTTATGCATAACCTGGAACCTTTGGATAGCCTGACTCCTTAAAGGAAAATAAAGCAATTTTGGAAAACATGCTGAAAATGTTCAGCCAAGATTCATTTAAATAAATCACGTGCCATGATGCTTCATCCTTGAATTGTTGTTTAAAATTAATATTACTTTGTTGCAATGTAAAATAGTGGGGAGGAAGGAAAAAAATTTTCCTGGAAATATGATTTATTTATTATTATTTTTTTCCTGGGAATATGCTTTTTCTCCCATGTCTTTGTTCAAACTTCTGCTTCCATTGTTTTGCATGAGGTTTTTTTTCTTCTTTCCTTTTTTCTTCAGCCTTCTGATTCCCTGGTTTCTGCTTTTGACATGATATCTACATGCTACAAGAGATTGGGTTGATTTTTGCTTAGCAATACACACAGGGCCAGGAAGGATGTAGGGTGAAGTCCAGCATGTGGTACAGTGTGTTTATGGCCACTATTTTAGATAAAAACCAGCAATATTAAAATAGTAACTGCTATATTCAACTTCCCAGCCCTGAGCACGTGTGTACTTTTTTCCAGGAGAGCAGCAAGTGTACACTTAACAGACAGACATGTACCTCAGAAGCTACACAATTTGGGGGGGAATCTAAGGAAATGACTACCAGCATTATTTTGCAAGAGCTGCTGCACCCTATCTAAGGAAAGGACAGAGAAGAGGCTCTGAGTTCCCACAGTAGGCTCTCTTCCTGCTTGCCTTGTCTTGAAAGCTGGCTCAAGACAGTGAGGTTTGGCTGGCAGTCTGTGGGTGTGGTTGTCGAAGGCAAACCTTCCTTTCTTCTTGGAATGACATGTAAGAGACTGGTGGTTTATATCCATGTTAGGAGGTTGAGATGTTTGCCATTCCCCTGTGTTGTACTTCACCTGGAGCTGCAGTTACACATCCAGTTTCATAAAATAAATCCTGGCAGCTGCTGAGAAGAATGAGTAGCTCTCTGGGCATCTGCTGCAGTCCCACTCCCTTTCTGGCCCTGGCGCAGGCATTCCTGTGGCCATGTTGTCAGTTTTTAACTGGATATGATCTTGGTGACTGTATAAACATTTGTGCTGGCATGAGGAATGAGGCTGGAACAATTGGTGGAGAGCTGAACCACATTTATCCGTCTTCTGCCACATTAAAATGGCCAGGTAACTTCTGGTTCTGCACAGTTGGAGACTCAAGTCCTTACCTTCTGAAAGTTCCTTGTTTCCATTTGTTTCTTTCTGTATTATTGCCTTCCTCTGGTGTAAGAAGAGCAGTTAGGCAGAAAGGTGACCACATCTCTGGAGCTACTTCACAAATTGCTGCAGAGATTTCTAGAGAAGCTGTCACTACAGTGAGCAGCCCACTGGCATCACCCCTGATATTCACAGAGGGAAGGCTCTCCAGTCCCTTGCCAGCACTGAGATCCGGCTTCCCCCATTTTCATACCTTGGATCCCTTCTACCCAAGGGGCCAGATGCAGCTTTGTCCCTTGTATGCTGAGCTGCTGTGCCACAGAATCACCTGGTGCAGGTAGTTCTTCACAGCATTGCTAGAAGCTGGCCTCAGACTGACATGATTTTTAAAGCCATGTATATCCCATTGGCTGAGTTTCGGCTTCTCATTGCACCATGCTTTCTCCTCCCTTGCACATCCAGTCCTTCCATCACTGAGAGTCTGGTCCAGATTTAAACCAGCCTAGGTGATCCCTTCCCACTTAGTGAGCCACCTGTCCCTTCCAAAATTCAAGGTTTTCACAGTGAGCTGTACCAGGCACTGAATTTGTTCCTGCTCAGGGTGCCACCTTCTCACAGAAAGCAGAAAAAGGTATCAATTCCAGGCACCAAGTCACTTGCAAGTCTGTGCCATGAATTTATCAGGGCTCTGCATTTCAACCTTTTGTGGGAGGAAAGCTGCCTGATACTAGGGTTTTAGTTTGTTTATGTTTCCTTTGGATCAGTTAATCTTGAACAACTGAGAGCATATAGCTAAAAACTAACCTGACATCCAGGCATGTGGGAGAGACAGCAGTCTCTTGGACCAAGGATGGAGAGACAAGGGTTGATGGATTACATTAGAAAACTAATGTAGATTAGGAGGTGGATTAGACATTATCATCATGAAGGCAACAACTGAACATCCTTGTATGCAGAGCCACGATAAAGATGATCAGGACAGTTAGCTGAGTCTCAAGTGGGAGCTGAACTGAGTTGCTTAGTTTATCTGCAGCCTTGGTTTTAATCCCTGTGGATATTGTGCAGTGAATGGATGTGAGCAGATATATATCCACCACAAAGACCTTGTACAATGTAGTTCGTAGGACAAGGGGTGATAATTTTAAATGACAACATGGTTGATTTAGATTAGATATAAGGAAGAATTTTTTACAATGAGGGTGCTGAAACACTGGCACAGGCTGCTCAGAGAGATGCTGGATGCCCCATCCCTGGAATTATTCAAGGTCAGGGCTCTGAGCAACGTGATCTAGTTGAAGCTCTCTCCCTGCTAATTTCAGGAGGGTTGGACTGGGTGACCTTTAAGGTCCCTTCCAACCCAAACTATTCTGTGATTCAGTGATAATAGGCTTGTCCCTTATGACCACACCTCATTTGCATAAGTGCCCTCAAAGATCTCATTGTGCTTCAGAGGCCTTAAATATCATGCTGCAGTGCCAAAAGACAAAGGTAATAGGATTTTGAATAGGGCTTGTTTAGGTTAGGCGCGGATTTCCTGTTACACACCTTTGATTTACTCAGGGTTCACATGCACGTCCCGGGTACTACAGCCTAACAAGTCCCTGCACATCTGCTGAGTGAGGCGAGCGATGTCTGTGCATTCCCTTGGCCTCTGGCAAACACAAAATGAACAAATTAGACTTTTAGCCTCCCTTCACCATGGGCCAAATTAAGTCAAATGCCTCTTGCATAAGCTGTGGGTTGAAAGCACGTGTGTATATACACGTTAATTGCCAGTGTGGTCACGTGCTTTTTTAATTACACTGGGCACCCACCTGCATCTTTGAAGACGCTTTGCTGTAGTAAATCTGTCCCCTGCAAAATGAGCTTGCCTGTGGTCATGGGAAGTTTGGGTGCAGAAATGGGAGTGTTCCTTTCCCTGCAGGCATTGGATGACTGCCGGTGGGTGGAGTTCCAGCCTGCAAGGCTCTTCCTCTAAGGACCGCTGGGGACTTTTCTTGTGAATTTATCAAGTGATCACAACTCCTCTTATCATACAGATATCCTGAAACCTTGAAAAGAACAAGTGTTACTCCATCCCATTGCTGGCACAATTGCTTCTTAATACCCAACTCCCTCTTCCAAGTTTGCATTTTTATTATATGACCTTTTTCTCCAAGCAGTGAGTTTTTAACAGAGCACTTGCAAATTTGCAGCTGAGGAAAGTAGATAGAAAATGCAAAATCACTTCACAGTCTGTAGCTTTTTAATCGCATTCCCATATTCAGTAAAAGTAATGAGATTTCTTGTTTATATTTGTAATCAGCAGAGGCAACTGACTGTGATGAGAAGCCGGACATTTCTCTACTACAAACAGGTAAAATGCATTAAAATTTTTATCAGTCTTCCATATGTGTTTTTGTTTATTTATGGCACAGAAGCACTTTTCAGTAATCCTGACTTGCCACGTACAGCTGGGTAATTGCACACAGGACTCTGCTATCTAAAGTTTTGAATGGTCTGTGTTAAAAAACAAATGCATCAGAATCTTACAATTTTCCCCTCAATTTCATATTCATAAAACCTCAAGGTCTGTGGGAGCAGCTAAGCTAATAAGGCCTGAAAGTTACACTTCTTATGCCAGATAGGGACTTGTGCTCATCCCTGATATTTCTGGGAGTATTTTTTATCTCTTAACAGAGTTATTGGTAGGGACAAACACAATCACTTGTAGTGCCACATCTGTTGAGTTGTTGGAGGTATTAGCCATAATATCTTGGACTCACAGAAGGATTGCAGACGTATTTACATGCTAGTTAAGTGTTAGTTTACTTATTCTTGAAGTGCAGCCACCCTGCCTTAAAAGCCTGACAATTGCTGTGCAGCAGCTTGGCTGTGCAGCTGTGTAGACTGGGAAATAGCATTTTTCCACACTGTTGAATTTGGTGTTAAATCACCAGTCTCAGCAGACTGAGACTGAAATTTGAAGCACCCTCACATTAAGAGTTGGTCCATCAGTAGGTGCCATGATGGTAGGAGCTGAACTGCCATCCTCTGAAAATCCAGTGGGGCCAGAGTCTGGGGAGATGGTCATTTCCCTACATTTCAGAGTCTGTAATGTCACTGAGATGCTGCTTCTTATTCCCAAAGGAGAGAGGATCTTGGGCAGACGAATAACATCATCGATTATAGTGCCGTTTTGTGTTATTTCATTTAACAACAAAGGCTGATTGGAGATCAGCAATGCCATTGCTGGAAGAGCAGGACAGGGCTGGTACTGGGTTTCTGAGCACATCACACGGTACCTGACAGCTGTGGGGAGGACGGGAGACTACTGGTGACCATCACAGCATCTGTCTCCTGTGCCAGGACTCCCTAATCTCTCTTGCGTAAGGGCTGGAGAAGGAGCTTTCACACCCCGCTGCTGTGTGCTGGAGCAGCAGCTGCCAGCCGTGGAGCGCTGTCGGAGCACGTGCAGTTACTAAGGAATAGGACCAGCGGAGCAGTTGGGAGGACAAGCAGCCATAGTCTGGTTCTGGCATGGACCCAGGGGGGGCTGGGAGCACGCGCTGCCTGGGAGCCGCCGTCCTGCTTTCCTGGCCAGCCGCTGAATAATATGTCAGGGTACGGCTGTGATGAAAGATGCAGGAAGCTCTGCATTGAAAGGTCCCTTCCAAGCAACATCCTGTTGGTTTCTTTTATCAGGGAGGGAAGCAATTCCGCTGCGAGAGGACCCTAATAAAGGTTGTTAATGCGATGCAGTGTTATCTTCTCATTGCTCCGGTAATCACATTAAGGAGCAGAATTAACAGTTTGCTGTACGTTTCTTGGAGCAGTTTCTGTAGTCGCTGCTCGGGTCGTACATCAGGGATGGAGGTGAACATGCTGAGATGGTTGTGGTAGAGAAGGCTACTCCCTTTCCACTCCACTGCAGATCACCCTTGTGGTCTGCTTGCTTGTACACCTTTGAGCATCCATGCATGCAGCTTGTGAGCTGAAATGCTTGTGTGTGATGTGTACTGCTCCACACTACCTGTGGAAGGATGCCTAAATAAACCACGCTGCAGTTTGCATTGGGGGGGAGGTGATGCTCACAGGCTGTGAGCCAAGAATTTGACTCACACCCTTTATTATATGTGTGCCAGTGCCTCTTTATAGGACAGATCTGTGTAATATCATACTGTTGTTGGAAGCAGATTTTTTTAAAGTGATACACAGACAGTATAATGACAGTAATTATGAGACAGAGCCAAAATATAGCTGCTTTGTATCAAGGAATGTAGCAAAAGAGGTGGAATATGATTTCTACAGGGGTCTTTCCCTGTTTTAGTACAGCTGGTTTTACAAAAGGGTGCTTGACAGATTCTTTAAAGAGAGTCTGCGTGCAATTTATTCAGCTGTCTTCTCTGTTTAGCTTGAAAAATCTTTGGGGAAAAGTCTCTCTGACTGTGTTTGTACAGTGCCTCATGCAATGGGCCTTGGTTGCAGATGACAGCTAATATCAGATAAATCATGGCTCAGGTATTAGGAAAAAATTCTTCCCCAAAAGTATTGTCAAGCACCAGAACAGGCTGTCCAGGGAAGTGGTCGAGTCACGGTCCTGGGAGGTATTGAAAGATGTGTAGATGTGGCACTTGGGGATATGGTTGTTGGTGGACTTAGTAGTGCAGGATCTTAAGTATCTTTTCCAACCTAAATGATCCTGTAACTCTGTGATCAGTGGTTAACCTGGTGCTTTGGTGTAATAAAACCAGAGTGAATTGGGTTGGTTGAGGGGATCTTGCAGGAGACTGGATGGGGAGAAAAGATGGGATATGGGAGCTATCCATGAACAGTTGCTCCCTTGATCTTCAATAAATGAACAAACTGTGAAGCAGAAGCACCCAGGGAGAATTATTAGAATCAGTGATAAGTGTTGGTGCAAAAAAACAAGGGAAAACTCAGATGCCTTAAATCTGCCTTTCCAGCTCTGTCAGTCCTGCCTGTGACATAATGACATTATGAACGAGATCTGGGTATATGTGGACTAGCAATGCTGAAATGTCTCAGTCTGTATGATTTTGGATTGTAGCCTCTGGCTGACACTTCATTTGGGACACCTCAGTCAGAGGTGTGGTTGCTCTCAACTATCTCCATCATTGGTGGGAAGACCGCTGCTTCCAGAGGGAAGGCCAGGTCAGCTGCAGTTGTGTTTGGAGGTGTCTCTCTTTTGGTGCCAGCAGGACCAGGCTCCGAGTGCAGTTAGTTGGTGCCAGTGCCCACAGCCAGGTCTGAAACAGCTCCCTCTGTGCCCACAAACTGGCAAAGTCCTGGGATTTGAGGAGAGCAGGGGGTGCTTTGTTTTCTGAAACCTCTTTTGGAACTCAAAAGCCTGGTAAAAAATAATGAAGCTGGTACATCCTCATAAAGCTAAGGAAGACATTTTTTCCAATTATATTTTAGCACTCCTGAGCAGAAATGATGCTCCTGTGTTAAAATCACCCTCTATACTAAGAGGGCCTTGGCTTTAAAGGCTGTTGATTGAAGGGTGTTTAAAGTAAATTGGAAGAACTGTGGCAGTTAAACTTGCTGGGAACTTCGGTTCATTGACAGATAAATCTCAAGAAAATACTAGAAGAATTGTCCCTAACAAATGTTATCAAAGCTCAGGTCTCGGAGAGTTCCAGCTTTTGCACCTAGCCAAAGCTGCAGGCTGTGTCCAGACCTGAGCTGAGACAGATCAGACAGCTCTGGGGGTAATTATCGTGGGCTCAGTGGAAAGGCTGATTGTTTCTTGGTGATACAGGATACCTGGAGGGTGTGAGATAGATCTTTATCAGGATGAGGATGTGGCATCTTTTAGAGTCTTTCTGTGTAGGTTGGTATTGTGAAAAGGCTCATCTTATTTTAGTGTACAATTTACGCAAAGCATTGGGATTTTGTGGTTTCAAAGAAAAACAAAAGGAAGGCATAACCCGTAAGTTCTGCATGTGAGAACAAATGTAAGCCAGCTGCAACACCCTTTTCTTGAATCCTCATCTTGTAAATTGGAATGGAAAGATGTAGGCAGGTTTAGGACCATGAGGTAGCACTCCTTACCCCTGCTTTGGACCACAGCCATGCTGAGAGTTTGTGTAGTTTCTCCACACTGGGGTTAATTTCGAGATGAGAAAGAATTTTGATATCCCTAACGGAAGCTGAAACACTAACATCCCAATCCTCAGGTCTAGGGGTGATACAGCTTTGTGAAAAGATGAGAGCAATCTCTTGGTAAAGAAACGGATGATAAGAAAACAGCAACAATCCAATTCTATATAGGTTGTCTCCTTTTCTCTTGAAATACAATATCAAGAAAATGAAACTTGGGGGGGAAAGAAAAAGAAAAAAAAAGAAAAACCTTTTCCAAAACCTTAAATATAAATCCTTTATTGTAATATAAATCTTTATCCTTTCAATGCGTGATTGTATGAGTCTTCCCTTTTCATTGGGATGTATTTGCCTCTCAGGCTGATTGATGTCTGTCTTCTCTTTGCCCTGTGTTCTTAGCGCTCTCGTAGTAATTCTTCTGTCCATCTTTTCATTGTTCTGTTTAGAAAAAGCACATTCTTAAAGCGCTTTTAAAAAGATGGGATATAATCATACAGTGCACCTTTTATAGGTGTGTGTGTGTATATATATATTTTTTTTTTCTCCTATATGCATTTAGACTGCTGTGGAGTGGTGGGGGTTTTTACCAAATAAGATCCAAAAGTATGTACTCAAGGTTTAAAATTCATGGGGTGCTTTTTTCACTTCTTCAGAACCTAAACTTCAAAGGGGTGAGCGTAGCAGTGCAGTTTGTGCTGAAGACTAATGGAGCGCTTTACATCTGAAGTGGGCTGCACTGTATGTTGTGTGAAAAACTTGGCTGGCAAATTTTGTATTCAAAAAATCTATTTAATTTGCTTTTCTTTAGCCAATTGAGCTCTACTCTAAATGGAATTCAGCAGCACTGCCTGTGTGCACACCAGCAGTTCAGCCTCATCACTAATTAAAATTAAAACTCAAATACATTATTTCCATAATTCTAAAATACTAATTTTTGTTTCAAATTACTGATACCTTAAATTCTTACATTTTTTTCACTGATTCCTTCAAACTCTTTCTCCCTTCAGGTAACCTTTTCGACACCACAACAGACCATCTGATAGATGCAAACCCAGATTTTTCAGTTTGAATTTCACATCCTGCATCAGTGTTCTTAGCGGATAGAAACATCCTCTCCTTTGAGTAATGTTCCTGCAAGCTCAGCACGAGAACTTCAGTATACTACAAGACATGGGCATCCATACAGTTTTTCTTACAAGTCTGTGTTTTTTCATGCATTTTCCATGTAACCTCAAGTAATGAAACCACCAGATCACTTCATTGTTCTTAAGATGATTTCCCTCCGCATCCCATGCATTACTGAATTAGCGGGGTATCCACTCTGAGGTCATTCTCTTGCCTATGTTTCTCCTCCATGATTGTATTTTTCCACATGTTTGTATGCTTGCCAGCAGTGTCTCATCTTAAACCACAAAGAAGTTGTGACTCTTCCTGTCCCCAGGGACCAGGGTGACCTCTCTCTCCACCATGAACCCTGGTGGCTTAATGAGCATCTGACTTGGTGAAGCTCTTTGCTTCTGCAGACCCACTTTTCCTTTCCTGGCTGCTGCAGTACCAATGACCAGTTGCACACAGCTCTGATTAAAAAGTCCTTACTGGGCTTAGGAGGGAATAAAGCAGGATTTCTCCCAGCAGTGCCCGGGTTCCTAGTTATAGCAAGGAGAAGCTATTCCTCAAACAATTTCCCATACGTGACCCTAGTGGGATGGCTCTTGAGCATCTTTGTAGTGCAGATTGCTGGAGGTGGTCATTTTCCCCTCACTGTTGCCCCCAGCTTGCTCAATCATGTATTAATTTTCTGTTTTCTAAGAAGAGGATCTGCTCACTGTGATTTTTCAGCCACTGTCCTTGGCAACAATACTCACCTATTTAAAAAAAACAAGTCACCTTTCAACTGGCACTGTATTGATATCTCAGCAGTTAAGACAAGTGAATTGATCAAGAAATTGCACTACCCTCTTAGACACTGAAAGGGTCAGGTCAGGGCTAAGGTAAAACCATGTGCGGCCCTCCCTGTGAACCTTGATTTCTGCACCTTTCATCAGCACTAAATTCACTTTAAAAATGTCACGAAGAAATCTGGAAGGTCTTACCTGCAACACCTATTGATCACCAGGCAGTTTGAGCCCGTTTCCTGCAATTCGAGGGAGAGCTTGCTAGAGCCTTTGCCATTGTGTTTCCATTCCCTGTGTCTATCTTATCTTAGGTACTTTTTTATTTTTTGGAAACTATTTGGCCTTTGAGTGTCTCAACAGAAGTGCTATTAAAGAGTGGGATGGTTTTCAAAATGTTCAACCTCTTTTTTTAACAATCCCAATGCCTGTTTCTCAGGTGTCACAGAATGCCCACAAATAACACTGAAGCCAACATGAACAGTTTGTTCTCTTGGCACCTGAGAAACCAGACTCCCAGCTGTTCCCCGCCCACCTTCCATGGACTTTTAGGAATGACCATGTTCTCTCTGAAACTGTGGAATAGATTGAATGTGCACTGCAAACCTTAAATTTTGAGTCTTTCCTTCGTTCATGGCTTGGAGCTGCCTGCCTTGGGCAGGGGGCACCGGTCCGTTGTGTTGTAACCCTTCAGCAATGAAATCAGCGTTTTGTAAATTTGGAAGATTGCATTTGTGTTTACTTACTGTGACTACTGTTCAGACTTTCTTCAGAAATCTTTTTATAGGGTTTATTAGAGAGAAAAAAAAATCATTCCATATTTAGGTAAAAATGTCTCAATCTTCTGTATATATGTTTTATTAATATGTAAATATTTAGATATTTTTAAATTACTATGTTCTTAATAAAGCGACAAGGGACTAGTTGTGAAATGGTGTATAACATTGTGTCGTGTTACCGATCTCTGGGAAATCCTCTTTGTCAGTTCAGAAAAGAAAACCTACAATAAATAACTTTACTTGCATGTGTGTTCCTGTGTTCTATGCTGGATTCCCGTATTTTACAGGAATTACTTTGCCACCAGTGGACTACACATAGGAAAACCCTGAAAGTTACCACCAGGATACTGTTTTTCCAGCTGGCTCAGCCAGAAACCACACTGGCCTTGCCAATCACAACATCTATATCCAATCATGTAATAACTCTTGAGTATTACGAACTGATATGCTTGAAGTCTAATTTTAATTGAATTAGGTGCCTTTATAATCTGCACTTAAAAGGTTAAGCTCTGCTTCTATGGAAACAACACACAGGAAGGACAAACCAATACTCATAGGTTGGAGTAGCTGCAAAGATATATGCTTGGTAATTCATTATCACACCCTCATCAAATGTTTAGCCTTAGAAAAGACTTCCTGCAAAAACATGTTCCTGGTAATCTTCCATCAATTCCAGGGAGCCAGTGAAGTGAAGTGAAGCAGCAGCTCACCACACCTTTCTGGCTTTATACAAGGAGCACTATGGAGACACTGCTGGTAAAAAGTCCCAACGAGAGCTTCCTTCACATTTCAGTGGCTGCCCAGATCGGCTGAAGCCTGGTGCACATCCTGCATCCGCGTGGCGTGACAGGAGCCAGTGCAGGCCCTCCCCTCTGGGGGGTGCTGAAAGAGCATCTCGGTCACCGATCACAGAATGGTTTAGGTTAGAAGGGACCTTGAAAGCTCCAACCCCTGCCATGGGCAGGAGCATCTTGCACAAGATAAAGCTGGCCAAAGCCCCGTCCAAACTGGTGTTGAACACTTCCAAGGATGGAGCATCCACAGCTTCTCTGGGCAACCTTTTACAGAGCCTCATTGTAAACCAATCACATTGTAAAATCGGTTTTCTTAATAGCTAATGTAAATCTAACCCTCTTTTAGTTTAAAACTGCTGTCCCTTGTCCTGTCCCTACAGGGTCTAGTAGGCAGTCTCCAAGCCCTCTCCATCTTTCTTACAAGCCCCCTTTAAGTACTGAAATGCCACTCTAAAGTTTCCTTTTCTCTGGGCTGAGCCTCCCAGCTCTGTTGACCTTCTCTGGACAAGCTCCAGTACCTCAATGTCTTTGTTGTAGTAGGGAACTCAAAAGTGTCCCCAGGATTCAAAGTGTGGCCTTACCAGTGCCACGTTCAGGGGGGACAATCACTGTCTTGGTCCTGCTGATACAGGCCAGGATGTTAAAGCATGGCTTGTTTGGCTTGTGTTTTAAAAACAGGGACCAGGTTAATACACTGTTCCTTGCAACATTTAAGTGGAGCACCTTAAATTGAGTTTAAGGTACAATTATGAGCAATTCCTGTGTGCTGCGATCTGCACGGCACTAATCTCATCTGTGCTGCAGAGCCACCAGCACGTGCTGCTGCCAGGCTGCAGGTTCACCTGTTGGAACAGCTTTGGGATGGAGCAAGTGACTCTGCCAGCACCCACAGCTGAGCTCCAGCCACGCTCCTGCTTCCTTGCTGGCCCAGTCGGCCAGTGCATCCCTCTGTCCTGTGTACAGGACACTGGAGATTAATACTTTGGGTGAAAAAAAATCCTTCTGAAGCTGAAGAGGAAAAAGGATATCCTCCTGGTAACATGAAAGGAAACTGAAGCCTGGGCTTTATAAAAAATGCATTAATTGTGAGACAAGAAGAAAGTCATCTCAAGTGCCTGTGACACGTTGGTTTAGAAACGGCTGGCTGAGTCTTTCGGGGGAAACACATTCTGTCACATCAGAGTGGTTTGGGGGTGGGTGGTCCTGATGCAGCCACCCCTCCTCTAGAGAAACCTTCTCCCCAAAAAGCCTACCCCCTGCTGAGGCCTCGCTGGGAAGCACATTTCTCCTTCACTGGGGAAGGGAGGGGGCACAGTCCTAGGAAAAAACCCATGAGGCCACGTCCTCCTAGAGAAACAGATGTTGCCAGCATTTTGTAAGACTTTTTAAAAATAACCCCCTTGTGCATGTTCTCCCCCAAACCTAAAGCAGCAAAATGCCTTGTAGGAGGTGCTGAGGTATCTCTTCTCCCTCCACTGGCTCTTCCACTGCTTGAGCATCCCCAGAGCTGGGCTGGGGTAAGCACCTTCACTCCTTCCTGCCACGCTGTCATCACTGAGAGGCACAAGAGGAGTTTGTACAAGTAGGTCAGGTATGATTTCTCATCTGCCGACTGCTAATAAAAGCCACTGATGTGAAACCGATAACATTATGTGTATAAATAATTTAGCTCCGGTGTGTAAACATCAATTCTGGGTTTTAAAAAAACTTAAATAATTCCATCAGCTTTTTCTGTTTCATCAGTAACATATATTGTTACACCCAGCTGATAACAAGGGCAGTAACTTCATGTTAAAGTGTTCACAACACCACCGTTGCCCCTGAAGCTACCAACAAGCATGGGGTGAAGGGCTTCATCCACCTCTGCCCAGCAAGAGACAGATGAGAGTACCATGGTGGCCCATGGCTCCTGCTGGAGCCTGGCCACAGGGCCAACTTGGAGTGGCAACCATCACCATGGGCAGAGATGTCCCCTGGCCGTGTCCATCACCAACAGACCCAGGAGAAATGTCATTTTCAGGTGACGCCTGGACAGGTCGGGGTGGATGGAAAAAGCCAACCCACATAGTTCTGCCATCCACTGACCCTCAGGTGGCCTGGAGGATCTTTCCTGCTCCAGGGTGGTTCAGCGAATCATATGGACTGCATGTGCACTCCAGCAAAGGAAATCAGTCCAGAAGACTTTAAAAAACCTCACTGGCAGCAATGCTCCCACATCACAGGATCCCTGCTGTACTTTTGCTCCATGCCCAGCACTGCCCTGGAGACATCAGGTGAAAGGGGTGTCAGCTAGAGAAGGATGAGAGGGGCATTTGTGTGTCAGGACAGTGTGAGCCCATGCCAGCTCCCCAGCGAGTCACTGGGAAGTTAGCAGGGATGGATCTGGACTGGAACCAGCATGTGGCTGCTGCCATTACCACGGCTTAGAGAAAGCAAAGATTAATGTAATCATTTAATCCCGAGAGATTTCAGGATTCACCAACTGTATCTCATGTCTCCATTCATCACGGCACAGGGGATGTGTGTAAACTGCTCTGCTCTTAGCTGGACCTCTGCTCCCTCCTGATTTCCCTTTTCCTGAGTTCCTGGACAGGCCCTCAGTGCCCAGCTCTCCCCACTGCCACATCCCTGCCTCCTGACACAGCTGTGGTAGGCCCTGCCTCACTTTTTGGCTGGTGACAATGGTGACATCATCTACCCTTTGTTTTCTTGACTTTTTCCTGGTGATGGCTCCATCCTCGAAATTGACAGACCTCCACCTCCCTGGTCTGATGCTGGCAGCACCAGTGGGGTATCCACTTCCTGCATCTCCATCTGCCCTTCAGGTACTGCTCTGATGCTGTAAGGAGAACCAAGACTGGGCTGGACACTCTGCAGGGAATGCGGTTTGCCTCAGGGTTATAAGTGACCTTTGCCTGCATAAAATTTGCCCAACCACCATGGTCTGGCTGGACAACAGAACAGCATCAGTGACAGCCGATGACTCGCCGTGGATTTGTCCTTTCTGTCCCTCTGGTCCAGGGTACCACATGTGATCTGACACCACATAGTCCCATCCTGCTTGGAGGTCCTGCTGCCTTCACTCCTTCCCCCGGGTCTAAAACACAGACAGAGGCTCCTGAGCAGCCCATGGCCACCCTGCACACCCAGGTGCTGCTGCCAGCCCCAAGGAATGGCAGTGGATGTGCTGCATCCCACAGAGATGGAGCGCTGCTCCAAGACCTCCACTTCCTAGAACCTCTGCTCATCAGGGCATCATGTTCCCAGCTTCATCACCTGGACAGCATAGAGTGCCAAACCCCAGTGCATGAACATAGATTTTACATTTAACATTCATTACAAATGGGCTCCCACACGGCTCCTTTGCTGCCTTTCACTGAGCATGGTGCATCATCTCTCACCTCTCATTTAAAGTCCCTTTGGGGAGGCCTTGAAGCAGTGGAGATTCCTGCCTCATGCAGGCCCACCAGCACCCATCCCAGTGGGATAGTGTCCCTGGGGATTCCCCTGACCCAGATGCCAGACCTTGCACTCAGCCTTGTTGAACCTCATGAGGTTCACACAGACCCACTCCTCAAGCCTGTGCAAGTCCCTCTGGAATATCCCTTCCCTCTGGCACATCAGCAGCACCACTCAGCCTGGTGTCACCTGCAAACCTGCTGAGGGTGCTGTAGAAACCACTGCCTGTGTTGCTGATGACAATATTAAATAGTTTTGATACAAGCCCTTAAGGAACACCACTCCTCACTGGTTTCCACGTGGACATGAAATGTTTGACCGAACTCTTTGGACATGACCATCCAGCCAGTTCCTTATACACCTAACAGCTCCTCCATCAAACTCATACCTCTCCATCTAGAGGCCAAAGTGATGGGGAATGACCATATCAAAAGCCTTACAGAAGCCCTGAACCCCATTTCTGTAGCTTGTAGGTCACACAGGATCTAACACCATTTGAAGAGCAATCAGGTGGCAGCCTGTCTCACCCAGATTTTACCCTGTCACAGAGTCAGAGACACTCCCATCCACTGAAACACCTCCGTGCTGGATCTAAGGGTGCTGTGGGGCTGAGACCTCTTCTCCTGACCTGGCAAATCAGATGCTGCAGATGCACACAGGATGCTGGCACAGCAACGCCCCCGGGAGGCTCTGATCCAGCAAAACCACGCAGAGCCAGGGCTCAGAGGCTCCGTGTCGGGGCGTGCAAACCCTCTCTGCTTCACGCTGCAAGTTTTGGTCCTTGAAACCGTGAGGCAGAACACTGCTGGGCCGACCTTGAGCGGCTCTCCCATGTTCTCCATCCTCCTCCGAGGGGGGGAGGTGAACCCACCCACCCCATGCATGAACCGCTTTGCTTTGCTCGGCCACAGACCCCTCTGCGAGTGCCGAGGTTAATGCACAGCAGTGCTGCCCTCCCAGAGAGGGTTCGCTGCCGAACCCCAGAGCTCTTCCTCCAGAAACAAATTGCTCTTCAACTATTGCCATCTTGTGGCGTCTGTGACCCGTTACTTGTTCTTTTTATCTGCTAATGGTGTTGGTGAGAATCAGCAGTGTACACAGGCAATTTTAAAATGAAATGTAAATGAATCAGAAATGCCTACGGAGGAGCCATTAGCATAAATCCAATCAAAGGGCTTTGTTTAACTTGTTAAAAATGACTAAATATTTAGTGAGTGTGGGTGGGTAAGGTGGTTCTTGCTCACACTTGGGAAGTTTTAGAAGCAAAACTAATGCTGATATCCTAAATGGCTGAACTTATAAGCAATTTTCTACCCCAAACTGAGCCTCCTTGGTCTATAACTCACTGGAATATTGTCCCCTGTTCAAGATCACCTCTAAAATATTATCATAGAATATGCTGAGTTGGAAGGGACCTACAAGGATTATCAAGTCCAGCTCCTGGCCCTGCACAGGACACCCCGAGAGTCACACCCTGTGCCTGAGAGCGTTATGCAAACACTTCTTGAACTCTGCCAGGCGGGTGCTGTGACCACTGCCCTGGGGAGCCTGTTCCAGTGCCCAGCCACCCTCTGGTGAAGAACCTTTTTCTATTATCCAACCTAACCTCCCCTGACACAACTTCAGGCCATTCTCTCCAGTGCTGTCACTGGTCAGCACAGAGAAGAGTTCAATGCCTGCCCCTCCTCTTCCCCTTTGAGGATGTTGAAGGGCACAACAAGGTCTCCCCTCAGTCTCAGCTTTCTCCAGGCTGAACCTCAAGGACCTGGAAACCAGGTGACTGGACAAGAAAACCAAGTGACCTCAGCCCCTACACATACAGCTTCCCCCTCCAGACCCTTCACCATCCTCGTGGCCTTCCTTTGCACACTCTCTAATAGTTTAACATCTTTCTCATATTGTGGTGCCCAAAACTGCACACAGTATTTGCTTCTAGGAGTGGCTGACTCGCTCAATGAGATATTTGGACTCTTGTGAGCACTGCAGGCATCTCCTGGGAGTGGGAATTCCCTTGGAGCAAACCCTGCCCATCTCTGTCATGCCAATGGTCCCACACAGGTGGGAAGCTGAGGGTGCAATGCAAGATGGCACCACCAGCAGTACAGGACCACCATGACCACCTGTGTTGTGCACCACAAAGATCACCTTGGGGATGGTAGACTCAATAGAAGGGAAATATTTTTTACAGTGAAAGTGATGAAACACTAGAAGAGGTTGCCCAGAGAGGAGGTACATGCCTCATCCCTGGAAACATTCAGTCAGGTTTGTTGGGGCTCTGAACAACCTGATTTAGTTGAAGATGTCCCTGTTCATGGCAGAGGGTTTGGAACCAGGTGACTTCTAAAGGCGCCTTCCAACCCAAGCCATTCTGTGATTCCATGAACAAGAGACATTCCAGTGCATATAGATTTTATCCAAACTGGCAGGAATGGGAAGGGGCCACTCCTTTGGCCCCAGTGTTACCTGCTGAGTGTCAGGATGTGCACATGAAGCTGGTGTTTGGTGGCAGTTTCAGTGGCACGAGCAGACCAGCCCCAGCTCCCTGTGTTCCTCTGCCGCAATCCACCCATCCTTCCTCCACTCCTCACGCTCCCACATTCACAGCAGCTTATGCAGAGCCACCCTGATCAAACCAACCCTAAAGTAAAGTGGAGAAACTCCATTTTTTGGAGTACACATCAATTCCCTGATCCATAGGTTACACTCTAGCTATATGGATAATGCTAAGGATATTGGTCATACAAAATGTAGCTCTGCAGCTTGGATTAAATCAAAAATTGAGTTAAAAACAGCGCTCAGACTTGGCTCTGCTGACTCCTTGGGCTCCACAGGGATCACTCAAGCTGGCAGCAGACTGGGCTTGGGGCAATGCTTTGCATTTGGGAAGACCAGCTATTTCCTGCTGCTTTGCTCTCTGGAATGGAGTTGCAGCGGGTAGGTGTTAATTGCCTTTCTGGAAATCAAAGCAGCCGGCACGGGGGCTGTCTGCTGGTCTTCGCTTCCCCCAGGCGCTGCCCATCAGCCGGCTTTGCCTTCCCGTCTGCACAGGGAAATACCTCACCTGGAGGGATGTCTCTCCCCAGGGACCCCCAGGCCGCTCCGGGCGTTTGCCCCTTTCCACAGCCTCATCCCCTGTCCAAGTGTGAGGTCCTGCAAAGGCAGATGCTGCTGTGGAGAGTTTACTTAATGCCAATGCTGGGCACAAATCCTGGGAAAACACACTCAAGTCTGGCTGCAGGGAGGGGAGGAGGAGCAGTGGGATGCAGGGAATGGGAAAGAAATGGAGAAATGGGAAGACTTAATGTGTGATTGTTTCCCTCCCTGTGTGATTTTGTGGGTTTTACTTTTAAATGCTGGGGAAAAGCCCTTTAGGATAATGTAGAACACCACATTAGAGCACTTCCCACTACTGCCAGGTGCATCTGCTAAGTGCAGGGCTGCATTTGGGGGTACAGAGATATGGGGAGCCCTGACACCCTCCTCCATCCACCCCCACATCCCAGCCAGTCCCACCAGAGGGGTCTCACCTCCTGGCAGCTCCAAGGATCCATCACTCCATTGAAACAGCCTTTGCATGTCTTGGTGCATGTAAATCAGGGGCTTTCCAGGGGTTTCTTGGGGGAGCCACTGCCTGTGGGCTCAGCCATCCTCATTCTTCCTGCTAGCTTGGACTGGGAGCAGGAGAAATGTTTCAGTGCCTCCTCTGCTGTGAGACTGTTATGGCAACACACTCACATCCAACCCCTCAAGGAGATCAAACCACCCAGCCCCTGCTTAGGGGCTTGGGTTTGGTTTATTTTTGCTTTTCCAACAGGGAAAACACACCATTACACAGTGGTTATCCCCGAGGAGATGAGAGGTGGTATTGGGCACACCTGGTCTCTTTCAGGGCACCTCACCTGCAGCTCTGAGAGTGCTTTGCTGATGTCACACCTGTTTCCCATATAAACCACTTTTCCCCATTTGCTCAAGCTTTGTGCCTGGTTGGCACAATTCTGGGTGGGATTCAGCTTTGTTTCAACAGACAGCAGTTCAGGTGCTCTTAGGGGATCCTAATTACACGCTCATCTAATGGATACTGCTGGGGCAGAAGAAGGAGAAGGGACAGGGACAGACCTGGAGGGCTGACTGCATGTCACCCTAGGGAGGGAAAAGGGAAGCTGGGAGCAGCAGCATCCTTCACTCCCACACCCCTGGTTTCCAGCAGGTTTGCCAAGGTCATTTTGCTCCTTACAATAGCCACCTGCTTTCCAGGGGAGCTGCTTGTTTCCCTGCTTGTGCATCCAACCAGCCTTAGTTCAGCATCAAGAAGTGCCTGGCATCTCAAAAAGCTGTGGATGCCCCATCCCTGGAAGTGTTCAAGGCCAGGCTGGCCTTGAGCAATCCAATATATCAAAAGCTGTCCCTGTCCATGGCAGGGGCTTTGGACTAGATGAACTTTAAAGGTCCCTTCCAACTCAAACCAGTCTGTGATTCTAAAATTCTATGGTTTAAACAGCACATTTGCCCTCTGCTGTGCTTTGGCAGCAGGACATTTCCCCTATGGATCCACCTAAATTCCCACCCATCAGTACCAACCCCCCCCAGCTACCGCACAGGGCTGGCAGCAGAGGAAAGCAGGAAAATCCTGGATGGAGAATAAGATAGAAGACTCCTTGCCAGAGAAATTATCTGAAGCAGGTGGTTCCAGCTCGGAGGAACTCAATTTATATTCCCAAATGACATGCTGGGAGCTGCTCACAGCTCCATCAACAAGCAGAGCACAGGCAGGCAGATGTTTTGGCGAGTGCCAGCAGCTGGAATAGGATTGCTGGCTCAGCTCGGCTGCACCCATCGCTCCAGACAGCAATTTGGGAAGTCAGTGTTCAAGGCTCATCCCAAGGGAGCCTGTATCGGGTGCCTGCAGCTCTGGCTGGCAGAATCCTTCTGAAACAGCTCCTTCTGAAACAAAGAGAGGTAGCAGAGTGCAGAGCTGGGCAGGAGGAGACACTCCTGGATTATTTACAGGCTCCAGCCTTGGGAAAACCCTGGCACAGAAAAGCACCGGCTGTGCTTGGGACCAAAGGCCATGGTGGTGATGATGGGGTTGTGCCCCTGCCATCCACACTGCAGGAGCAGCTCTGCCCAGGGCACATCCCGGCCAAAGGAAGTGGGAAATGTCTGGGGATGCCCAGGCTCAGTGTGGTGGGATGTGGCTTAGGGACACCAAGCCCTGCAAAGGGAGAAGGACACAAGGAGCACTCTAGTGGGCAATGCAAGGCACGAGGCTTGTCCCCAGTGCAGATTCTGTCAGCACAGGTGAACTTCCAGGTCTGGAGGGGGAAGGACTTGGTTCCCACACAGGCTGGGCAGTGGCACCGAGGGAAGTGTGGCAGAGGCTGCTGCTCCACCAAGCCCCGTGTGATTGTTTTATTTTCCATGTGGTGTGGTGGCCAGTAACAAAGAGCAGCTGTGCTGTGCCTGCTGCCCCAGACTGGCAGAACAGACTCCATGAAATGTTTCCCCCACATGTGACACCATGAGGACGTGACAGGCCAAGAGAGCAAAGGCAGGGTGGGAATACCAAATCCAATGCAGTTTTGCAGAGATGTGTGTAAATCCAAGAGGGGTTCAGCAGAAGCCACCCCTAATGCTGCAAGAAGCCATGGGAGAGCACACAGGCACATCTCAGACACAAAATGCCACCTTCCCAAACTGCCTACAAGGCTTCCCAGAGCCAGGCATGCTTCCACCTGAGGTACAGCTCAGCCTGCCTGCCCTGGGGAGAGCCCTCACCAACCCAGCCCAGGGCTGGTGGCTGCTTGTACAAGCCATGTAGGGGCCTGGGCAAAAAAACCAAATAACTGGAAGTGGACTTTCCCTTGTGGCTTTTGGGGTGGCCAAGTGCAGGAGCAAAGTGTGAAATGCTGCAAAAGGGATGAGGAAGAGACAGATGTTGTGAGGGTGCCTCTTCATAGGAAGGGTTAGAGCAGCTTTATAGCACAGTGGTGTTTAACTGCTGGTGCAAAAGCAGCCAGGAGCCCCTCACTGGGCACACAGAAAGGGAACAAGCACCAAGACCCCAGCAGCAGCTGTGTACACACCACCCTCCCCAGCCCACATCAGCAACTGATGGAAAATGGGGTCCAGGCGAGTCTAGTCAGACCCCATTGATCACTGACAGGCAATATCACCCTGTTTGACTGCAAGGGACTGGTGCTGGAGCAACATCCAGGAGCAGAACCCCAGGAGCCCTGCCATGGGTGCTCTCTCCATGGAGGATGCTCACCTGGGTGCAGGGGATAAATACAGCCTGCAAAAACACAGACGAAACTGCACTTTCTTGAACTGCTGTAAACCATGATGGGAATGTTTAAAAGAAGCTGCCAGGCAGGTATGATTTACTTGGCTTTTGATAAAATCTCACATCAGAGACTATTAAAGCACCTTATCAGAGGTTAAAGGGGCAAAGTCCCCATTTGGCAACAGAAGACAAAGACAGAGAACATCTGCTCCTTGAAGCAAAAATGAGCAAACACCAAAGCACAGCAGAGGTCAATACTGGCATCATTACTATTTAATACCACTTGTATATTAATGAGAGGCAGGAAAAAGACAAAAAACAAGGCAAAGAAAGCCAACAATAGTCCAAACTTACTTTACTTTGTCAAAACAGAGGGAGGTAGGGAAAAAGCCATGCTGTGAGATGTGCTTTACATGAAAAATTAAATTATCACACTAAAGTTTGCCAGTGGAAGTAGTTTTAGCACATTAAATATTGTATTCAGCCCAAGTGGGGCTGAACCAGCTGGTCCCATTTTACCAGCCACTTCACTGTGAATTCTGAAATGAGGAAAAAAAAAAGACAACACTTTCGCTGTCGTTTCTTACCCTGTTTTTAATCAGCCAGTATTTCCTCATGCTCTTGTGATGCCACAGTTTCTTGGTTACAAACATTGCAGGGGAAGGCTGCATTGTTTTATTTAAAAAAAAAGTTTCTGCTGACATTTAAGAAGCACAACAGGGAGAGTGCAAACTCTGATCATTTTGTAAACACCAAAGATGCAGGACCAAGTCAGAAGCCTACATGGATCAGAAATATTGCTTAGATTTAACCCGGATGTGTACACAACAAAGCACCTTGGCCAAAGAAATCTGAGCTGCTAATAACCCACACTCCAGGTCATCCATGGAAAAAAGACTGATGAAATGCAGGCCCTGCACCTGTAAAGGCTACAGACATCTGTCACGTCCTCAAGTCAGCACAGGAGGCAGCTGGCTTTGATGAGTGATCAGATGCAGCACAGAGGGCTTTACCTTCTTTTCTTTCTCCTTTTTGCTCTTCCTAAGGTGTGTGGAGCAGTCCCTTCTCATGGCATTGGACCAAATTGCTCCAATCATGGAGTTTCTGCTGGAGGTTTTGGACACAGATGACAAAAAAGCCTTTGGGAGGGAGTGTGGAAAGGAAATTTGATCAATTTTCAAGTCTAGAAAACCACAATTGGACTCCAGGAAAATGTTCCATGAAGCTGGTGGTTCCAGCAGTGTGGGCCCTCCCCAGGGCTGCTGGATCCATCCCTGCTCTTTCAGGGTTTTGTTTATGATCCTGCATGAAAAGGACATTCTCCTGTGTGCACAGGATTCCCTTCCTGATCCCACACTTCCTCCAGCAGCTGTTCCAAGCGTGGAGCCCCTGGAGAAGCACGGGGCACATGAGTGCTGGGTGCAGCAGCACACCTGAAGCTGCAGTGCAGAGGTGGCTCGCTGCTCCTCTTGGCTTGGCTTCCTTGGCAAAGCCACTTTTCTACCCCTTGCCTGCCCACGCAAAGCCTCACCCCAGCACTTCGAGCAGGGCCTGGTGCACACGTCCACTGGGACATGTGCAGATCCACCCAAGGATGCTCCATCATTGTCTGTGCCAAGAAATTGCTTTTAATTAATCAGGGCTTCAATTATGTGCAGTTCTCATCTCTATACCCTGGTCCTGGTTAGCTTCAGCTCTACAGAGTCACATCTGTGCCAGTACTAATGAGCATGAATTTCCAAGTGTTCATGCTTTCTTTCAGCCATGTTACCACCTGGAAACCTCAATTTATTTTATTTTCCCCTCTGTTAAGGAAGTGTCTAGTCCTCACAGATGTGGGGGGGAAAAAAGAAGATAAAAATATGATCCAATTCCCTCTTCCCTCCAAAAATATCAGAAAGGAAAAACATGTAAGTCAGGGCTCAAAATCAGCAACATTTATCTCATGGTTTTCCTTATGCTTCATGTTTGTTTTTTTTTTTTAATGAGGTGCTGGTTGTAGAGGCAATGGCTAAATGCTGGAGAAATGCTAGATCAGAGCATCTGATTTCCAGCTCTCAAGATACTTACAGGTTTTTTTTCAGATTGAAATCATCTCTCAAGGAACACACAAACGTGATACGAAGCCAGTGCTCAGCAAAATCAGATCGATGGCAATCAGAAGATTCCGAGATCTTCGCCTCCTCTCCGTCTGGGAGGAGGGAGAGGCACTAAAGGGTTCAAATTCCAGGTCAGGACTGCAGATGCCACGTCCTCAATTCATCTCTGCTGTCAAAACCATCAGCCAAATGCCCCACAGCTGCTCACAGAGAACAGCTTCTGTGTGTCGAGAGCTTGAAATGCTTTCAGAGAGCAGCATGGAGGAGCCTGAAAATCAATTAATTATACAAATATTAGTGACTTCCTAAATGTGCTCAGTGTCGGGAGCTCCCATGCACCTCTGGTCCCCTGCACCACAGTCCTGGGGCACTACATTCTCTGGGAGATAAAAAGGGTAATTAAAATCAACCAAGAAAAGCAACACTTCAAAATTTTCTCTTTCTGCTTGTTTTTACACAGGACTTTTTCAAAGCCAGTTGTATGAAAAGCAATCTTTGAATTAACAGGCAATTACTTAATTAGGTACTTAGCTGCAAATTACATGAAGCAAAGTGCCTATTTTATATATTTGGAAATGTAAACTGGGCCCTGTGCTATCCCTAACACAGAAATTCCCTCCTTTCTAGAGAAAACTTGTCTTGCACATAAAGCAAGAGACTCATCTGAATTCTGACTTTAATAATTTGGGGAAAGGGTCTTTGGAAGCACAAAAAGCACTTTCAGGGAGAAAAATTAACTGAGAAGACACTGGAAATCAGACATGTTAAAAACATGTTAGATTCCTGTGATTTGTATATTAAATGTATAAGAAAAAATGGGATGCTTTGCAAATCAGTGATGGAAAAGGGTTGACTTGAGCAAGTAGTCTGTGACAATCCTGGCTGTTGGGTATTAAAACACAGCCCAGCTTCCTAGAGTTGTGCTGAACCCATCACCACCTGCTGCAAAACAGGATTACATTTTTCCTGAAGCATACTCAAAAACACATTCTGGGTAAAAAAGTCACCAGCTGACACACCCAGCCACATTGCAGTGCTCCTGCTGTGGTACCTGCAGCCTTCCATGGGCCACACACTGATCAAACCCCTTGGAGATGACACCTCTATCGCCCTGGGCCCACAGTCTTGGCTCTGCACTCAGAAAAATTTAATGTTGGCCAAATTTTGCCCATTTGTCAGGTCCATTTGAACCCCTCACTTTCCTTCTTGCCCAACATTTCAGTGTGACATGGATCAAATGTGACTTTTTGTCCAGTTTCTGGGCAAAATTCAGCATCGATGGAGGACCTGGCTCTGCAGGTGCCAGGTCTCCTCAGCTCTGGTTAAATTTCCCACACAGACTGTTCCCAACCTCCAAGTTTTCATATTGAAGGAGAAGATGTCAGAGCAAGTAATTCTACAGGCAGAGTCTTGCTTCTCAGGGGAAGCATCAGCGTGTGTGCGGAAGAATTTCTTCACAGAAAGGATGATTAGACATTAGAACAGGTTCCCAAGGAGGTGGTGGAGTCACCACCCCTGGAGGTGTTCACTGAAAGCCTGGACGTGGCACTCAGTGCCATGGTCTGGTTGACAAGGTGGCGTTTGGTCACAGGTTGGACTCGATCTCAGAGGTCTTTTCCAATCGATTTCTAATCGATTCTGGGATGAGGGGAAATGGCCTTAAACAGAAACAGGGGAGATTCAGATTAGATATAAAGAAGTATTTTTCCCTGTGAGGTTGCCCAGGCAGGTGGTGGAGTCACGGTCCCCGGCGTTAAGTTTAAGAGGCGCCTGGATCGGGCGCTGGTTGATGAGGTTTAGTGTCTAAGGGGTTACAGCGGCAATGCTGGCTTGGAGTGCATGATCTTAAAGGTCTCTTCCAACCTCGATGATTCCGGCATTGCACGAAGGGACCAGACCCCACACACACACCCGGGCTGCCCACACGTGCCGAGCTGAGGGGCGGGGGCGTAGGGGGGGCGGTGTCGCGACATGTCGCGCCGCAACGGCGCGCGCCCCCGCGCGGGAACGC
>VXBC01004820.1:167554-196563 GCA_013399945.1 Ploceus nigricollis | reverse complement strand
GAGGGGGGGGCTGCTCCCAACATCCCACCGGCCGTCCCCGCCAGCGAGGGGTGAACCCCGCCCCGGTGACACCGTACCTGCACGTGGGGACACGGGGGACACCGGGGTCGGACACCCGCGGGCTCCGTCCCCGCCGCACCTCGGGAAGGAGCCGCTGCCACCGCCGCTCCGCGCGCAGCTTCTTCCTTGTCCTCTTCCCCCGCCGCCTCTCCGGCTGCACAAAGAGCGGCAGCGAAGGCCCCGGGTTTGCCTCTAAAGGCAGCGGCTGGAAATTTAAGGTGTCCCGGAGCCATGTCTGCCCGCAGCGCTCCCCGCCGCATTCCCCGGATCGATGGTGGTTGCAGCGCCTCGCCTCGTGTGTCTCGGGCGGTCGGGCTGGCGGTGGGTGCGCTGGGGTTTGTTTGGGGTATGTAGCTGGCTCCAGTTCTCCCTCCCTCCTCCCCTTTTCACTCCTGTGCTCCCCTCTCTCTGCTGTTTAGGAAGGCAAGGGTTAAACTTTAGCTTTTAATATTTATTATGCCGCTCTTTTAAAGTAAGAAACGTCTGGGTTAGGAGGTGTTGTCTGCTGCTGGGGAAGGATGCTTGTCGCTCACATCGCAATTCTGCATCGGCTGCCAGAATCGCAGAATGTTCTGAGTTGCAAGGGACTCACAAGAGCCATCAGTCCAGCTGCTGGCTCTGCACAGGACGGCCCCAGGAATCACACCTTGTGCATGAGAGTTGTCCAAACTCTTCGTGAATTCTGCTAGGCTCGGTGCTGTGACCACCAAAGTCACCAAAACTCGGTCTTGCAGGGAATGTTGCTCCCATGGGAGTCTGCGAATTACACAGTTGCACGCAGCTTTAATCAGCTCTTTATTAGAAAAGTTACCGTATTCTTGCACTGGGGATGTTTTCCATTAAATGAAATCATCTTGTTTGTTTTACGAGTTGTTTTCAAACGGGGGAACTGTGTCCTTACAGTCCTCAAGGCTGCAAAAAGTTCCTGGTAGGCTGTGGCCTCTGCATCCATCCATCCCTGTGTAAGTAGGCAGGGGGTGCTAAGCTTGTTGCACTTATTGGTTAGATGAAGGAAGATGTTTCTCTTGTGGGCCAAGCTGCTTTTTATTATTTTCTGGAATTAATTAGAATGAAGTGTTAAAAAAGAATGAAGAAAAAAAATGCCCCCCTCCTTGAAAAGCTTTTATCTCCTATTTCTGTTGACAGGTTGTTTTCCAGACACTTTTTTTTTTTTTTTTGCAAGTGCTTAGTGTCTTGCATTGGAAGACAACAGCTAGGAACTGAATTCATTGCTCATCCAAGACACGTTCTTGTAACTAGAGTTTGGATTTCTGCCCGAGCCTAGGCTTTGGAAGATTTGTTTTAAATAAGTGCCACACCTCCCAGAGAAGGAGGGAAAACACAGTGAAGGGGAGTTGGGCTCCACATCAAAAGTTCTCAGGGAACTTAAAACTTCAGTTCCTACAAATTACAGTCAATAAATTGACTTAAAGGTTTATGGAACAGATGTGCTTGTTAATAAGTGCTCTGTAGGGCAGATAAAGTGCAGTCTGTAGATTTACTTCTTTCCTTCATTTAGCAAAGTTGAACTTGGCAAATACCAGTCACTTGAATTCTTTTCAGTTTAACCTCATTAAGGCACGACCATCAGTATCAGGTTTTGTCAGTGATGACACTCAACTCTGTTCTTGTTGCTATTACATAGGATCCTTGCTTTCTAAGAAACTACTGCTAGACAGGTTGCTTTTAGTAATTGCTGAAAACTTGTTCTCTGAGAAAGATGAATTGTATTTTATCACAGCCGTTCCTGTTTAGAAGTCAGTGTCTCGGTTAGGCCTCTTATTAGTTTTGGAGTGTGGTGGATGTGAGTCAGAGTGGAAAAACGTTCTAAAATTAGACATGCATTGTTAAGAATTTTATTAAATGAATTGCATCAGTGTCTTTTTACATTACTATTTTAATGGACAATTCTCTGATTTTCTGTATCATTAGTTGACTAAAAAAGGGCTGAAGAGGCCAGAAACTTAACTTCTCAGCATTTTTTTGTCTGTGAACATGCTAAAAGGTAAACTGACATGCTTGTAGGTGAACCACTCTGCTTAAATACAGCCTCTTTGTTCTTCTGCTACCTGTACCAACAGGACACCAGGACTGTGTTTTCTCCCAAGGAGAACAGGTGTATTATGAAGCTTCAGCTTCTTACTTCAGGACTGAAGCAGAGCCATTATTTGAAAAGCATCTTATTTTTGAGATTAATATGTTAATGGCTAAAATTGTGACCCCACACTGAGCTGAGTACAAACAGATGTCTCTGCTGAGCATGCTGCAGGATCAGGGCCCAGGTTGTCTTTTGGCCTCTGTGCTCTGGGAACTATTATTTCTTTCATTACCTCTGTGTTAAATGAGGTTGGTAAGTGTGTTAGAGTCTTTTTTAAATGAAAACCTTGTGCAGCATATCTGGAAAATAACTTAATTCATTGATTCACCTGGCATAGTTATAGTTTCAAATGTCAGAAGGTAGGATGAGGAGTCATCCCTTTGTAGTTGTTGGGAAATGAGTTGTGTGAGATGTGCACACCTGTCTTAACAGGTGAACAACCACAACGAGCACTTTCTTCTTTTTTTTAACTTGCACCATATGGAAAACATGTTGTCTTGCAGGTCAAGGACTTTCCAATGTTCCCTTTTTTTTTTTTTCTTAATTGTTATTTTTATTTTTTAATAAGACTGATCAGCAGAGAAACTGATCCCGTTGCTCTGGGGTGGGAGAGGCCGGCAGTCTGTGGGAGAGAACCATGTCTGTGCGGGAGTCCTTTAACCCAGAAAGTTACGAACTGGACAAGAGCTTCCGTCTGACCCGATTCACTGAACTGAAGGGCACAGGCTGCAAAGTGCCACAGGATGTCTTACAGAAACTGCTTGAATCTCTACAAGAAAACCATTTTCAGGAAGATGAACAGTTCTTGGGGGCAGTTATGCCCAGGTTGGGTAAGTAGTTGCTGCTCTGGACATTGGTGATCCTTCTGCTCGGTTTACATAGTGACACAATCACATTTGTGGTTTGTTTAACCAGTTTGAAAATTGTGTGTTGTATAATGCATGCACAGCATCCAGAAAGCTGAAGAATGAATCTCATGCTGTCATTTGTTGGCATCTGGGATACAAGAATATTATCTTAATTATTTAACATCCTGCAGTGCACTCAGCTACAAAGGCAAAATGCTCAGGAGTGGCCATTGTGATGGGCACATGCTTAGGTGTTAGTCTGCTCCTCCCTTTCCCCCCAGTAGATGCTGTGCAAACTGAAGTCCTGTCAGTTAATTTCTAGTCTTTTATGTTCATGCATTGCGTTTGAAATTTGATGCAATGGATGAATAAATTTGGATGACTCCCAGGTGAATTTCCCCTCTCCCTCCCCTCCCCTCTGTTCCTGGATCACAGAAAGTGAGCAAGAGAACTTCCTTGCTTCAGCTGACTGGGAGCGAATTGTTTGACAATTGTCATTATTCCTTTGAGTCCTTTCATTGTTCCCCACTCTAACTCTTTTGCTCACCTGTAGAAGCTGCCTGGGAAAGGCTGCCTTTCCAAGACCTCTGTGTTCTTGCCAGCTTCACTTTCTCTTTGATATTTGCACAATGATGCAAGCAATAAGGGAAAACAACCTGCACAAGCCACCTACATGGGGAACAGGGCAAACGTAGGTATTTTGATACCAGCTACTGTACCTAATATTGATATAGATAAATTAATGTAGATAATGTGTTTAATGACACTTTTAATTCTGTTTGTCTATTTCCTCAGCCCTGCATATTCAATCTCTTTGCAGTGCAGAATGGTTTTTTTTCCCCCTCAACTTAGGAATATCAATGGATCATTTACTCTGAAGTTATTTCATTATCAGTTTAGTGTTCAAAAACATTATTTAAAATTATATAAACATTGCTAATTGTCCATTAGCAGGCTAACAGGTTGCAACCCACTATTCTGGTAGAGATTGAATATAATCAGAGATTAGTAAGGCACCCATGCTCTTGTTTAAACAATGAGGATCTTTGTATGAAGTGTCTAAGCAGCAATTGTGTGTGAAGCTGGGGTGGCACTATAATTTAATATTCCCTGATGGAGGACACTTCCATCATTTTTCATCCCCAAATTGCCATTTATATGTATTTTTCTAAATTAAGTAAGCTGTTTACAGCAGCATTTCAGTTTGGCAATTTTCTAAAATCAGCAATAGTTTGGTTTAGATTTCTTTTCTCTTACAAACTTAGAGGCCCTAAACAATAATGGAGCTGCGAGTAGACTTTTTTCCTACAGCTATATGAAAAGGTATGAAAGTAGATTTATGCCATCAGTGTGTAGGTGTGATACTATGTAGCAGAAAATCTGTTAGTAATAGAAGGTGAAGAGTTCAGATTTCTTTCAAAATATGCTTTTGTGATGTGTCCCTTTAGCAAATGTGTCTTTGGATAAGTTTGGTGTGAGATTTGCCTTTGATGTCTTGTACTTAAAAGGTATAGACAGGTAACTTTGCCACCTATGCACAGGCACCACGCTTTTGAAATACATCAGAAGGGAGATTGCCAGCAGCAGGTTCAAGCTCTCCTGTTTTTAGTTCTGCAAGGGATGTTACCCAGAGCAAACTTAAATAGGACTGTGAGTAAGAAACTGCAAATCTGATGTTTATTCTCAGAGTTGTTACAGATTTGAAATCAGTCACAGCTCTGAACAGATTCACTTGTTATTCAGACCTGTTTTGGTGGAACATGAACACAGCCTCAGAAGGACCATCACTGTAGCCCCTTAGCCTGTCTGTCAAACAGCACTTTTGCTGAAATTGTGGAAAAGTGCTCAAGTCATTCTTGCAGCATTATGGCATGAATAGGTGAACTGAGGGCAAAACTGCACCTGGGCCACTTCTGTGTAACTGCTTATGAGCCCTTCCCTGGAGGCACTGGACATGAGGCATAGTGGCTTGGGAGCTTCTGTGGAGATTGAGCAACCCTAAATTACTGATTTGGAGCTTGTCAGTATGTGTTATCTTCCAAGGCAAGGTCTCCTGCCTCTCTAGGCAAGAGAGGCAAGATCCTTTCCACCTATATGCTGACTGCCTGGCAGACCTCTGTCCCCTCAGTAAGACTCAGATGACAGCAACTTGCTCCATCCCTGTACAGGATACTGCCAAACACTGGTTTGTAGCTCTTGCTAGGGTAGTGTTTCATTAATACATGGTGAAAAGTTCCTGTGTGACATCTGCTCCCTAAAAATGGGCTATTTTGAAGACTCTTGCCCTGTGGGGCATGCAGAGTAATTCCAGGTAGCTTGCTGCCAGCCCAGGAAGGAGGTAAGCTTCCTGCTATTGCTGCAAGGCACAAGGCTATCCACAAGGGAGTGTGGCTCAGCCAGCATGTTGTGATTTGTCACCTGCCCCTTTGGTGTGGGCTCCTCTGTTGCAGCAAATGCTGGAAGGTTCTAATATCATATGTTCTGTTTGAAATATCCACTGTCAGGGGAAAGGTTGTGATGCTCAGAGTAGTGGTTTTCTCCAAGGAGTTCTGTATCTATCAGGTAGTCTGCAACCTTCCAGCCTTGCAAGGCAAGGCTAATGCAGTTGCTAAAGCTCCGGGTGGGTGAATCATCTTTCACCAAGGGCCTGGGCGGTGACACAGGGAGTTCTTGTTGTTTCTGAAGTGAGGAAATGTCCTTTATGAGATGCTGTGTCCCTTCACAACTGTCACTGTGTTTTTGTTGAGATTGGAGGGACAGGAAAACCTATTTGCTTTTGACAATATCAGTGTTCTTAGTTTCTCTTAACTTTAAATGTACTTACATAAAAGCACAGATGTTCTTGATGTGCTATTATGCTGCTGCAAAAGAATAAAAAGCATTGTAGTTTAGTTCTTGCCTTCAGCCATTTGCACTTATGTTCAGTTCCAACCAGGAGTTTTCTTTCTTTGCTTGTTTTTCCTCTTACTTGTGCTATGTGCTTTTTCTGGCAAAGGAATTTGCCTTGTCTGTTTAGGCAAATTAAACTTGTCTGTTAGGGGTTGTATTTCACAGACATATTTTATGAACTCTTTTGTTAAGAGCAACAAATAATTCAGGGTACAGTTACCCCCCTCACTCATGGATTTTTGTCTTTGCAGGAATTGGGATGGACACTTGTGTTATTCCGTTAAGACATGGAGGTTTGTCATTAGTCCAGACAACAGATTATATTTATCCTATTGTGGATGACCCTTATATGATGGTAAGTTGGCTAAACTTGGTTGTTGGGTCTGTTACTGATTTGAGCTTCTCACCAACCTGATGGAGTTCTGACATTTTCTTCTAGATGTGTGGTGCTAATTGTGTGATTAATTGCATTCAGAGTCTTTCCTAAATAGACATGAAGAAGGAAAGGCATAATTTCGTCCTGGAATCCCCCATGTTGGCCAGGAATGCTGCAGTGCTGCTTTCTGTGTAGGTGAAAGTTGGGAGAACTGCCACCTTTAATTCAGATTTCCCTTCATCTCTTGTTCTGTGGGATTTGGTTTGAAGAGCCCAAAAGAGCAGCCTGTGAAGTAGCAGAGAGAAAATTCTACTTACGAGCAGAACCACATTGTAATTGGCCTTTTTTGAGGTATTGAAATAACCAGGTAACCCATTAGAACTGGAAATACCTAATGTGAGTAGTTGGCAATAGCACCTGGCAATTTCAGAGTGAACACCAGCTTTCCTGTGGTGCTGCCTCCACCTGAACATGGACACATTGAAATGGCTGGTTGGAAGGTGTGTGCACTTTGGCCTTGATTCATTCTGTGTTCCTGTCACATTTAGTCTGTCTCAGCAGAGATTCCTGCATGTGTGGCAGTGATCAGTATTGACTTGAACAGATCCTGGGAAACAAATGAGCTTTAAAAAAATACTTTAATGAAGCTATAAGGAAATGTTAAATGAAAAGTGCTAGAATTCATGTTTTCTGTGGTTTGGATGTGACTCATTGCATTTCTTGTTGGTGTGACTGAATGTTTTATGTGCTGCTGTCAGTTTGTTTGCTCTGTGAGACCTCTCTGGTAGGTTTTAGACAGAGTTTGAGATTGAGGCCATCTTTTTTCTTTTTTTTTTTTTTTTCTTATTTTTTTTTTTTAGCATGCTTGACCATGTGTTGTGCACATATGTAAGTTGTAATTTCTTTTCCAGGAGAGCTCTCTTTCTGCAAACTGAGCAGCCTAAAATCTCAGGCTGGCCTCTGGAGTATGGAGTTGTTGAGCTCTCCTGAGAAATTTGGTTCAAGTGGGTTGCTTTAATATCATGTGGGAACTTGTCAGGGACCAGAAGAGAAAAAATGTTTTGGAGATCTGTGTTCAAGCTGAGAAACTCTTTTCTCACCTTGTAACAAAAACTTGAGGGACAGTGTTGAAGGCTGTGGTGAAGGGGGAGGGTTGCTTTGTTTGGAGATACAAATACCACAGGAGTAGATAGATGGGACTGTGCCCAGATGAGGTTTAGGTCAGTGTGGTAGGAGTGGAATGTAAATTTGGCCTTAGTCCAACTTCAGTGGTTGCATCATAGTTACAGTCTGTGCTGTGATCCGCATGCACCAGCAGCTGTAACCTTGGTGCTGTCTGACTCAAGTCCTTCACTTTTCATTCTTGAGGGCATTTATTTTAATCTGGTGGCTAGCCACTTCCTAATCTGTTTACATATGTGTATTTCTTCCTAAGAGCTAACTGAGGATGGGGATTCTGTCTCAAGCCTTCTTGCTGATACCACCAATGATGATCCAGCAGGATATTGCTCCTCTGCTCAGACCTCTCTCTTGAGGGCAAGAGGACCCCAAGGGACAGGATAGATTACCTCTCACTTGTGTGGACCAACATTGGTTAGAGGACAGTCAAATACAATTTGCCACGGGGTTTATGGATGGTTGTTAGAAGCAGAGGAATTGTGAGACTTGGGAATTTTGAGTCAGTGTCCAGGCTGTATAAAGGAGTGTGCTCTGGCCTCCTCTGCTCAAGACACGCTGCTGCTACCCTGCTTCTCCAGCTGCTTCTTTCCTTGGTTTAAGTCCAGGTGTCCCCTGACCCATGCCTGTTGTTACTATGTACCAGTATCACTCACCTGCAGTGCACACTTTCCTTGCCCTTCCCCTCAGTCTCCTTATCCAGGCATTTCTAGTCTGGTTTTGAGAGGGTGTTCCCTGATCTAGAGTCTCTTCCTTTCTCTGTGCACAGGGTTTACCTGCAGCTCCTTATCTGATCTCTCTTCCTAACTGGAGGAGAGGAAGCAAAGAGGGAAAGCCAAAAGTGCTGCAAGGGAGCTCTAAGCTGGGTGCTGTGACAGAATGGATTAGGAAATAGCTGAGGAAGGCAAAACTGCTTGTGGACTCAGCTGAACTTCCTATTTCTGCTTCAGAAAACAGCTTTCACTCTGGTACTGCTTATTTTAAAACTAAGTTCTGCAGTTATATGCAAAATCATTCTTCCTTCTTTTCCTCTTTCTCCTTTACTTTCACTTTGTCCTTGAACACTCAGCCTATGTGCAAAATTATCCCTAGGATGTACAGGTGTATCCTGTAAAATCTGCACCAAGCACAGGATTTATTTAGCTTAAATGGCTTATTAGAAAAGTTACAAGCCATCACAAAAAGGTTTCGTAATAAGTATCAATCCACTGGGACTAGTACTGGATACTGGCCTCTGTTGTAGCACTGTGGAGATACATGTTTGAGTACAGGAGCAGGGAACTGGCTGGTTTGAGAGAGTACATCTTTCCCCGTCCATCCAGAAACCTTTTTGTTGCTATTTTAAGAACCTTCACTCAAGACGGGAGATGGGTGTCTGATTCATCCTTTGCCCTTACAAATAATTCTCAGTAGTGCACACAGATCTTTGTGTTTCAGGGCACTGTGCAAGCAGGACCTGGCCAGGCTGACTCCTGTCTGTGAGCCCTGTTGGGTTTGCTGGTGCTCACAAAAGCCCTGTGTTGTTCTCTCTGCTCCTTAAGACTTGGGAATTGCACTTCCCTGAATTTGTTTCCATAGTGGTTTTGGCAGTTGGCAAAAGCATTATTAGACTGACGTCTGACTATCAGAGGTGTTGTCCTTATGGTTTTAAAAACTTATCTGTCATTCCTAACAGGGCACAAACCAGCAGTTTGCTTGGTAAATACTGACGATAACAGAGAATGGCTTGATAATCCCACAAAAGGGAAATGGCAAGCATATAGAAGTTCAACAGCCAATATCCATCAAATAGTGCAGTACACTATTTTCTTAATAGTTTAGAATTTAAATGATTAAAATATATTCCAGTTCCAAATATCAGGGATTCCCCTGATGCCTCTGAAAACTCTTGAATTTATGAAAAACTCTATTATATTTATTTGTGATTTGGAGATATTGTTTCATGTCATCAGTGAGTGAAGTAACTGCCTGAAAATATTACCTTTTTTGCAAATTGTATCAAATAAACATGTTGTTGATTTTACCATGGTGGTGTGTTGCCTTTGAACATAATGAAAAGCACAGACTTAAAATCATAAAGCAGGTGTTGGTTACAGTTCTGCAGCTGTAAACCTAAAACAGCTTTCATAGAATGCATGGAGTCTTCCAGAGTAACACAACAGAATTTGTCCTATATTTTAAAATATCTTGCCTAGATATCCCTTAGGACACACACTGTATAAGGAAGTTCTGCATCTTCATCAGGAAACTTGATGTTTTACCTGTGCTGGGTCCACACCTCAGAAACCCTGACTCAGATCCATTAATTTAGTAAAATTAGAGTAACTAACCTCATGCAATGTGAGTGGTGGCTTCTCAGTCCTGTCAGCTTCCTGACTTCTTAGAGGAATCTTCAGCAGACAGACAGTTTTGTCTCTTGTACAAGTTTTTGTTAGTGGAGATACTCACATGCACACACAACAGTCAGTAAAGTTGTTGGTGCTGTAGCAAAATTCAGTCTGATCTTGTCACCTGGAAAGTGACAGATAAACAGATCTCTCTCACTTTGTGAGTGGTAGGGGTACACAGCTTCCCCCAGTGGTGGCAAATCCAGTTCCTGGGAGGCCTGAGCTCCTTTATTCCCTGCACATGCTGTCATCCCCAGAGCAGAGGAAGCAGCCCAGTGTGGGTGTGTGCTGGTAGCACAGCTGTATCCTCCTGGAAGAGGAGTTCTATCCTAGAAACTGAGGATTGCAGACATGACCTCCAGAGTAGTGCAGGGAGCAAACATCTTTCTCATGAAGGACCCGTCTCCTGCATATTCTGATGCAGAAGTTCAGCAATATGTGCTTTTTTTATTAACTTCCTAGCAGTTGTGAATTCCATGCCATGGCCATCTCCATCAGGATGTACAGTTTTGTGCTGGAATAAGTTAATAGGAATATACCCTGTTAAATAAACAGCTTGTTATCAAAGATAGACTGTTGATCTTAACTTCAGCCTCTCAGATTGGGCATCCAGTCTGAACTCTGGGATTGCTATGGAGTCAGTGGGAGAGTGTGCTGGCCAAGACAGCTGGAATGAATTCTCTCCATACCTGTAAAAGGAAGGATACCTGCACTTCTAGGTGGGCACATAACACATAAGGCATCATACCACCTCTCTAGCTGGGTTTCTTAATGCTGTGGAGTAAGAAGATGTGTCAGACTCACACTGGAAGCTTTGCTTGTGGAAAGTGTTTAAACATTTACCAGGAGTGCTGCAGATTTTTTCTCTTGTCTCTCTTTGTTTTTCAGGGACGAATAGCGTGTGCCAATGTCCTAAGTGACCTTTATGCCATGGGGGTCACAGAATGTGACAACATGTTGATGCTCCTTGGAATCAGCAATAAAATGACAGATAGGGTAAGACTTTTGACACTTTATCTTGAAGGAAGAGTCAAACAGCTAAATGTGCTCAGAATGTATTTACCTTTAGTGTATTTTCTCTTTAAAGTTTGAAGCTATGCAAAGAAGAGATGGTCTTATTGAATGGCTTAGTTCATAGGATCTTGCCTCATAAACATTCTGTGGTCATGTGCTAAAAGTTCAGTTTTCTGTGGCATTGTAATCTGCTGCCTTCATCCCCACCAAAATGGGGTGCCTCCTTCTATCAAAGGCCAGCATTTGATTGCCAATTCATCTATCAATCTGGATAGATGATTATGGGTTGGTTTTGGTGGGTTTTTGGTTTTGGGGTTTTTTTTTGTTGTTGTTGTTTTTTTGTTTTTTTTTTTTTTTTGGTGGAAGAGATCAGCTTGTGTGTTTGTTTTGCTGTAGTAAAAAAGGGATGTTTATTCTTAGAAGGATGTAAGTTGAAACTTTGATGGTTAATGGAGCCCAAATGCCATCTTGGTTAAATGTTGCCTTTTAGCACTGCTCTGCTGTGGCTGTACCTGATTACAGCAGCAGGATAGTCATTCTGAGTTTCCAGAACTCTGATTACTCTTGTACGACCTTTTGAACAATGTTTCTTCAGTGTAAGAGTGTCTTTGCACCTCTTCTACACAGAGCTGTAAAACTGTAACTCTATGGGATAACATGCAGTTTTCAGGAGGCCAGACTCTTCCTAAGGGTTGCTTTTCTGTCATGAGCTATTTGCCACAAGGGCATTTGGTTGGAATGGTTGAAGCCTTGGACCAGTCTTGCAATGACTAGCACTGCTGTGTATGGAACTCTGACTTCTGTTTTGATCTCTAGGAAAGAGACAAAGTGATGCCTCTAATTATCCAGGGTTTCAAAGATGCAGCAGAAGAGGCAGGAACATCTGTTACTGGTGGCCAAACAGTGTTAAATCCCTGGATTGTTTTAGGAGGAGTGGCCACGACAGTCTGTCAGCCTAATGAATTTATAATGTAAGTTAAATCACTAAACAATCAAAGGCACTGGTCTGAGGGATACAGTAAAAATCCTTTAAGCACTGTGTTGTGATCTGGTATGTCTCCTGATGAATAAAGCAGTACCTTCTCCTGCTTGCATTTGTCCTTAACACTGAACAAGATGCCATATCTCTTTGTACATACTTGCTTTTTTTTTAACAAGATGTCCTTTTACTTCTCCCCACCCCCCAGTCCTTTTTGAGCCTGTTCTCCTTTTGACAGGAGAATTAAGTGTCTAATCTTTAAAGGTAGTGGAGACTGTTTTGAACATTAATTTCTGCCACACTTATACATATATTTCTAAACAATGTCACAGTTATCCTGTTAATGGCTGTAGAGAACTACAGAACTGCTGTCTTTAGAGTATTCTGTCCATTTAACAGTAGCTGATTTTGAATGTCCTACTGGGCATGTTACTCTATACAAATGAACTTGTGCATGATCCTAATGCTGGATACCTTATGCCCTGGGTAAAAAAGGTAAATTTTTTTCCCTTGTCATCTCTTATGTCTTCTCAAAAAATTTGAAAGACGAGGTGTAATTTGATGTAATTTGATGATGACTGCAAGCATTGTTTTTTCCAAAAAAGAAGGATTAGCACTTTTTAAGCAAGTTTGCAGCATTTTCCTCAATCATACTGCATGGCAATGAATCCCAAAGGGTAATTCTGCAATTAGTCAGTTTTTTAACTGTGCAGTAAGATGTGGGTGTCTGTGAAAATGTAATTATCAGCAGTTATTCCTAATAACATGTTTGAATCTCACTGTGTAGTTAACATATGAATTCTTTGTTTCCAGGCCAGACAATGCAGTGCCAGGAGATGTGCTTGTATTAACTAAACCCTTGGGAACACAAGTGGCTGTAGCTGTCCACCAGTGGCTAGATATTGTGAGTAAACTGCAAAAAAAGAAATAGGGAAGAGGTGTAAAGATGACCTTCCTCATTCCCTCAACATGACAAAGTTCAGCTCAGATAGGAGTCATCTGTCACCTCTCTCTCCTCCTTCCTCCTTGATATGCTCCAGCCTTCCCTACTTGTGTGCAACATTCCTTTGGTATCAAGGCAATTTACAATTTTGTGCTTAGTGAGTCCATCTTAACTGCACCTAATTCTCAGTTATTTCTCAGGCATTGCTGTAATAACCAAAATTGTTTACTAACAGAACAACAGACTATCACCCTGGGCAACATTATGCCCTATTCCACCTGCCAAAGTAATTGGCAACACTTGCTGATGGCAATTAGGCCAAGAATGCTCTCTCTGTGTTCTTGGGCTTTCTGCTTGTGTACATGGAAGTTTATCTGCGTTTCACATGTATTGCCCTGTGCATTCAGTAAGAATATTTCTAGCAGCATTATGGATGTAGACATACTTCCATCTGTTAGTTCAGGCAAAAATGTAACTACTGAACTGAAAAGTAACTGCAAAATTGGCATCTGCTTATGTTGTCTGGCTCCCAGTACGTGACTTCCGAATTAAAACTGCTCAGTTTAGACTCTAAAAAGATGCATCTTTTCTACTTTTGGGACTCCTGAGCCAAAAGACTGGCAGAGGAGTGAGCTGGAATCTACTTTGGTTTGGCTGTTGGCCACTGCATTGTCAGATGAATTCTAATTAACACAGCTAGTGTTAGCAAAGTGGGAGAGAACCAGCTTAAGCCTTCATTGGAGTCTGAAGTGTGAGCAACAAGGGAAAAATAATTTTCTCCTTCTTCATAGGGTCTGGCCTAGCAACTTTGACCTCTTCAGAATCCCGTGTTTTCCACAGATATAAGGATCAGGGCCTCAGATAATCTTGATATGAAAATGAAGTGAACAAAGATCCCAATTCCATAGTATGTTTTCTGGCCATAATCTCACTTCTTAACATATCTTGGTGCTTTTCTGACAAGCAGACTTGCAAATTAAGGCTATTCTGAATTTCCACATATTTCAAATACTACTAATTTCCTCAACTGTCAAACAGAAAAACCTTCTGGTCTGAAAAATGAGAACGGCCAGGAAATCAATACTGCTATTATTATGTGTAAACAGAATATATCTTTGATTGTGGTAGGAAAATTTCTGAGTAGCTAATGCTACCTTTTCTTTAGCTTTGTTTTGTGAAAGTGTGGGGAAAGTGAAACTAGAATTAATTACCCATCACAAATCCACCTGTAAATCAAATTTTGGTGGGGAATTGGACTTCATATAAAAAAGTGTGTGGGAGAAGGTATAGTATAGCAAGTTTATGCGTAACTGGATTGTAGAGATATGCATGCTTAAAGGCATGAAAGGGGCTGTGATGTGCCTCTTCAGAGAAGAGAGGGTTTTCTTGCTCTTTGCTGTTGTCTACAGACCCTTCCTATTGGGAAATCCAATCTTGTTTTTATAACCTGTTTGGGAGTTTTTGCAAATTTTTCCACCTAAATTCCCTGTTGACTAACGCAGTATCTTGATCGCTCTAGTGGAGAGGAATTTTCTTCCAGTTCATATCTTACCTGTGGTTGTGGCTCTTCTACCCTCAGCCTCGAGTTCTGCTTCCACATTGCCATCATCTGACCAGTTTCTGTCCTGTGATCAGCCTCAGAGCTGTTTTTGAAACCTAAGGCAGAATGGCTGCTCAGATTTTTTTCAGTCATTCCCAGAGCAAGAATAATCACTATTGTCATCTCTGTAGCAGCCACATCTTATTTTTTGACTTGGTCTCTCATTTGTGTAAACAAAAATGCTTTTCTTTAATTGGTAGATCCAGTTCAACCTAATATTAGAAACTCTGGTCCCACTGCCGTCGTTCCTTGCTCCTTAGCTATTTATTATTTAGGCTGACTAGTCTTTCCCCCTTTTGCCATTTCTGGATTCTCTCTTACACCCCTTGAAGTCAGCACTCATTTGTTAGGACAAGATCCTTCCCAGTGTAGCATCACCTACCATTTCTTAGTAGTTCCTTCACCTTCTATTAAGTAAATTGTTTGTTCTATACATTTACTCTATGGAATGGCAGCGTAGGTATTGTGGCTTCAAAAATCCTGTGTTTTCCGACTTTCAGTTCTCTGTAATTTTATTTTCAGAGCAAAAAAAAAAAAAAAAGTTAAATCAGTTTGTAGTGTGGCTTTTATAAATAAAATAGTTGCTTTGTTTCATTCTGGATCTGGAATCACTTCGGCTTTAAATGAAACAATTACCCTTCATAAAGGTACTGTTTCCTAAATTGTGGTGAAGCCCTTCTGGGATGAAGAGCATTTATGGGAATATGATGAAGAGATGAGACCATACCAGACACTGGAGAATGGGTGGAAGATGCTGGTATTAAATTGTAAAGGAGGCTTATGAAACTGCCTTAATCCTAAACTAGAGTGATTATATCCTGCCTTAGCATACATTCCTCTGACCAGGACTGGTGGATATCAGTGGTCTTTCCTGATCAAAGTGCCTAGGTGTGAAATCAAGAACAATCTCTTAAAAACCCAAGAAGCCAGAAATTACAAATCTCAACATCTGGCAACAAATTTGGCTGTGGGAGTTCAGTCCAGAGAGTTGCCTTGAAAGAGTTCTTTCCCTAGGGTAGTTTATTCCACTCCACTCAGCTGCTGAAAGTAGGATTTGAGGTACTTAGTGTCTAATAGATCTTTAATGAACTTTGATTGGGTACAGCAGACTAAAGCACACGCCTCTGACTGGAACGTTCTGCCCCTGTCTTTAACTATTAAAAAAAAAAAGTACATTTTGGATTAAAGGTTTGGGGTTTTTTAAGTGGTCAGGGTGTGCTTTGAAATGTACAGCTGAAAATCTAAAACATTTTTATTTCATCCATTAGCCTGAAAAGTGGAATAAAATCAAACTCGTGGTAACGCAGGAAGATGTAGAACTAGCATATCAGGAGGCAATGATGAATATGGCACGGCTGAACAGGACAGGTAAGAAGAGATGTCTGTGTTGGAGGGGAGGGGTTGTGAGTATTTCCAATTCCGTATCAATTTCATTTCACTGCCTTGGGGAATTGTGACACAGCCACTTTGTCCCTTTCATTCTGCCCCATCTCTCTGCTGTTCAGTGTTAGTGAAACCAGCAAATTGAAATCAAACGCCCTCTTGTAATTATACAGCAAAAACACAAAGCTGCTGGATATGATTGACTCATGTGAGTGCTGCAAGTAACATCCCAGTGAGTTAAAGGATGTTTTAAAGCGAAAAATATTGGATTTGTTCCTTATTTTCTTGCATAGAGAAGGCCTGGCTGTGATAATATTAAAAGAATTTGAAATAGAATAAAAAAAGGAAAAGCTCTAAACTTATGTAAGCTTCAATTAAAATTTTGATTTAAAAAAAATTTTTACTTTGTTCTAATTTGGTCTTGTACTATGCTTTCCACAGTGTGGAGTATGTATGTGGAATATACTTTTTTTTCTGTTTGTCTTTTTCCTGTTCCTGTAGTGGGTTTTTTGTTTTGATTTTTTTTTTTCTTTGAATTTTGGTGGAGGAAAGGTTCTGCTTTTACCCTAGAAGTTTTAATCCAGGATTTCCCTTCTTTCCTCAAAGTATCTTTCGGCAGAGTGGAGAATTGAGTTAAGTGTTTCCTTACTTACTTCTCGGTTGAAGGAACAGGAATAGTTAAATATCTCTTTTCCTGTGTATTCAGTTTTCATTTCTTATGTCATCCCCCTGGTTTTTCATTCTTTGTCACAGCCTTCCAGGAAAGATAAATGACCAGCATTGTCTTATGGAAAAGAAGTCGGTCCTGCTCCTGTATTGGGAAGCACCCAAAGAAAGTCCAAGTGTTCTCGGTTTTGTTTTTCTCTACACTTGTCAGACACCTTTAACAACACTTAAATACTCTTAACTGGTGCTATTGTCCTGCATGCAGGGTGCCCTTTCCTCACCCTGGAGCTGCAAATATGCAGGAATTTCATGAATGTATAGGTGGAGAGGCTGGGGCCCTTCCCCCACAGCCGCAGGCTTTGTTCTTCAGCTCTTAAACTTTGAGTGTCCACATCTCAAGTTCTGATGTTACCATTGTAGGGCGGCGGGGGAAAAGGTGTGAGAAAACAGCTGTGTCTGGTCCCTGCCCTTAGTGAAGTAAAGCTGAGCTCAGAACCTCCCTGGCCCTCAGCTTTGGGAAGTTTGGATCTGAAGCAAACCCCTGTTTCTTAGACTGCCAATATAAATGAGCAGCATGCGTTTAATAGCCCATGCTCATAAATGCAACTTCCGTGACGGATTTTCAGCATGATTTAATATTTTAAATACAAATTGAATTTTTAAGTGTTACATGCACTATTGGTGAATTCCAGTTCTCTTCAAGTACAATTTTATTTATTTTATTTAACCCAACCTGGTGTTCATTAAAGGTATGCAACTTCATTCGGACTGTGCACAATATTGTTAAGGCACTTTCCTGATAATTTGTATTTTCTGATTTGGTGTTCTTTCCCCCACCTCTCTTGTAGCTGCTGGACTCATGCACACTTTCAATGCACATGCAGCTACAGACATCACAGGATTTGGGATCCTGGGGCATGCACAGAACCTTGCCAAGCAGCAGCGGAACGAGGTGTCCTTTGTTATCCACAACCTGCCCGTCCTGGCCAAGATGGCTGCTGTCAGTAAGGCCTGTGGCAACATGTTCGGCCTCATGCATGGGACTTGTCCAGAGACTTCAGGTACGTGACAGCTGTGCCACCCTCTTCCTTCCCTACACCTGTGCCTCAGAATTCTATTTCAAATGCACAAATTGGTGCTGTGCATGCAGAGTCACAGCTGGTTTGGCACCTAGCCAGGCTAATGAGCAGCAGCCACACAGCTGTTCACAGCTGACTCCTTCAGCCAGACTTCCAAACCACCATCCTGTCCTGAATGTCTTCTGCTCCCATTGGAACACTTACAGAAACCCTGCAACCCTCCAGTTTTCAGTTAGAAGTTAGTGATGATTCTAAATTATTTTGAAACCTGCTTTTCTCTGTTAACTCTGGAACAGTGGATATCTGGAAATTCCACTACATCTGGGATAGTTTTCTCAAAAGCAAAGCCACTGGCAGTAGTTTTGCCTGACAAAGGATGCTGTTTGGTTTGTTACTATGAAATTTAGTGTTGGATGGGCCAGTGTTGGCAACTGAGGCCTTCTCTGTCCACGGCATACGGACATCCAAGAATACAGCTTACAGCTTTTCTCCTTTACTTTTATGAAATCTGACTTTAGGGATTGTGACAAGCAGCAAAAAAATAAATGTTGCTTTCTGACCCATTTATTACTTGAGTTCAATAAAGCTGCCACTTGCAGTGACAGTGAGTACAAGAGACTGCACTGAAAACCTGGCTGTGGACAAAAACACAGAGTCATCAGGTGATGAGAACTTCTGATGGTTTTTAAGTTGCCTTATTAAGAGTAGGCTCTTCTCTGATGAGCATGATCACTGCTCATCTGCTGGATGTCTTTCTGCTTAACTTTTGTCTTGACTCTTCTGTTTAATTTTATTTTTTCTAATTTAGTCTGACATTTCTTCCTCTTTGGGAAATGGAGAGATGTAGCAATGAATCTGTCTTTTTCTCTTACTTCATTTCCCTGACATCTTCTGGCTCTCCAGAAGTATTATCCACATTCTCTGCAGTTCACAACAGAGGGTGCCCCTTGAAGCAAAACAGTCTGAAGATCTGGAAAAAAGCATCACAGTGAGAGCAATAAACTTTTCCCTTAGTGAATACATAAGTTACCCTGATCTGCTGAGTTGTTCCTTGGCCCTCTGTGCTTGAGCAGATGCTCTGTCCTACAAGAGACTGTGTGGCTCAGATGATGTGTAACAGGATATGGGACGTGAACCCTTTCCAAATGCAGAGTCAGTCAGAAGGGAGCAGAAATATCTGGTGGCAGCTTGGCAAGCTGTGTCAATAAGGTTGGTAGCACCAGTCAAATTCTTAATACCCAGGAGCCCATATAGCTGGAGTGCCAGTAGCATTTATTATTTGGAAGAAGCCCAAAAAATAGCATGATACAGAGCTGGAACTGCAAGGTGCCCTTCCAGGTGAGTGGCTGTAGTAGAGGTTTGGATAGCAGTTGGTGTGGGAATGGTTTAGCTGCAAACCGAGTGCTTACGTCTTCAGAGCTGCCTGTCCTGCACCTTGGGGATACCCAATTCTCTTTTCACTGCAGGAATGTAAAACAGTGCAGATGGATGTACTGCCAGGAAGTGGGAAATGCTTGACTTCAGAATCTCTTCTGGGAGTGAGAGCAAGAGGTCTTTTTGAAATGCTGAGCAGCTTGCATTGTGCAGAGATGGATGATGATGGGAAAAACAGTGAGACAGATCTGGTTGGTGGTGAACTGCGGGTGCCTCAAAACACATCTGTCTGATTTGATCATAGTGCTGTGTTTCTCGCATTAGAGGTGGCCACAGGGATTTGTCACTGGGCAGTGACAAAAGATCTGTCTGCCAGAGCCCCAAAAGATCTGTAGCCATGTGGATACACTGGCCAGGAAGCTGAATAACCACCCACAGCCTTTGGGCTTGCACTGCAGGGCCTGGTGTGTGTCAGCAGTGTGAGCTGGGCAGGCTATGCTGGCATGGCTCGTTAGCATTCAGACCAGGCTGTTTGCACACCTCCTGTCCTGGGCTTGATTTATGTCAGGCCTGCCTTGCTGTGCCTGATACCCAGCTGTGGGGAGGCGTGCTGGGGCTGCTCAAGGCTCTGCTTACTCTAACACTGACACTTCTTCTCTATTGGCTTCAACTTCTAGACACGCTCTGTCTGTAGCTTCTTCATCTGAGAACAGATGTTTTTCAGCAGAGTGCACAGGCAATAAGAAATTTACTGGAAAACTATTTGAATGGATTTCAAGGTTATTGTGTTGGGGTTTTTTTCCCCTATATGCATTTACTGGGCACCTGTTGACAAAAGCCAGTGATGAAAAGATGTATTATGTCATCTGTTCCATCCTTCAGGCAGTCTTGCTAATGGTGTAGTCTCCTAAAATTGCACTATTATATGATTCTGCACTCTCTTTTAGGGAACTCCTTGGTAATGGTTAAAGTTGCAGTCAGGCATTTGGTTTCAAAAGAATGAGTTGTTTGTTAGAGTGGCTACTTGCAGAGATAAGTCACAGAGTTACTCTGTTTGGGACATTGATACATGTGTGTATTTTTCAGGCCTAATAACTTTTGGATGGTGTCAGATGACTCAGTGTAGTAGAGGTATCTCAGTAACTTGGTATTTGTGGAGATTGGGTGGAAATAGGCAGATGGATGGAAAAGAAGGGCTGTGTCAGTGCCTGACAAGAGGCAAGGCTAATGATGTCATGCTGTTATAAGTCATTGCGGGAGAAAGCCATTAGCAGGAGCAACGACTTGATTTGTTTCATGAACTATTTGTATCTCTGCTCCTAATTACAGAGCTTTGCCTGGCCTGCTTTTTAAGTGTTCTGTGTCTGCTTCCCTGCTTGAAATACTACTTGTTAAAACCAGCGATGTTCAAAGCCTCTTACAAAAAAACCCTTTTGTTCTTACAAAGATAAGCCAGGACAGCCACCAAATAGCTGCATCCTTTCAATCCCCAGAAAGCAGAGCAGCTGGGAATGCCAAGAACACAGACTAGCCTAAAAAAGGTAGTGGAGAACCTTAAGGACTTACCCAAAGGGTTAAAGAGTCTGGTCAGTGTCCCAGAGAAATAACTGTAATCCCTGCATACAGAAAGCCTGCTGCTGGTTGAGAGTAGCCCATAGCATTTCAAAGCATTATTGATCAGACTGGGATGTAGCCAGCAGGTGGGAAGTGATTTTTTTTTTCCCACCAGAAACTGGGGTTTTGTTCATGTTTTTGGTCTTGCCGGAGAATGATAAGGGGGTTTGTGTACAAGTGATACAAAATTGCAGGAAGAGCATTTGCGTGAAAAAAAATTTGAGTGAAGATTACTTTCTACTCTTTCTTGTTTCTTTTTTTACCATACTTGCACATCTCCCTTCTGGCTAGTTTGCACCTTCTCTGCACTGCCACTTGCAAACATCTCCCCTGACTCACTTGCACCATGACATAAGTTTCTCTTAAATTGGATTTAGAGCCTTCCATGGGAATGTCACATAATTCCTTTACAATTGATTTGTCTGTTACATCTGGAGTAGTTACAGCCACTGTCATTCAAGCTTATGGGTTTTTTGTTGTTGTGTTTGATGGAAATACCAGGATGTTATTTTGAAATGTCAGAGAGGTAGTACAGAATCTAAAAAAATCACTTTCACACTTCCACTTACCCTTTTAATTAACTCTTCATGTTCAGTAGCTGCTTCTTCATGGCCCTAAATGAAAAGTGTCTTTAGTCACCACTGAGGGGACTGTGTGCTCAGAAAAGCAAACATCAAAGTGCCCACTGTGCTGAGGAGTTGCCTGTGGAGGAGGAGGATGTGGCACCCGAGCCCGGGGTGACCTGCTCAGCAGGTGGCCCTTTGTCCCAGGGCTGGCTCAGAGCTGGTGGCAGAACTTGTGAGGATGAGAATGCTTTGGGTCAAAGAGTAAGTGAAGCTCAGCATGTGCCCAAATTCTGGGCTGTGTGACTCTACTCTTTCCCTGTGTTCTCCAAACATTTTCAATTCACTTGCCAACCTATCTTTTTCAGTGCCTTGGGATTCTAAGAATGGAAGTGCTTTTGGGTCTAATTGTGGAATGGTGAGCTTGCTAACTCATTAGTGTGCTGCTTCTAAAAGCCTTAATTAGTAAATGAAGTAATTTCAATTGTGTCTGAGAAAAAAAACTTACAGGAAAGGCTAAAAAGGTTAGAAAATTGTCAGACAGAGGGGTCACAAGGGCTGTCACAGGGAGCACTGGATCAAGCCTGTGTTTCATGTTCTGCCTCTTGCATTCTCAGCAGGGCAGTGGTCCCTGCTTTGAATAATGATTTCATTGCAGGCAAGGGGATTACTCACAGAATCAGCTGCCACCAATATGTGGTTACAGGTATCTGCATATGACCTTTACCCAAAATGTTTCTGTGTAGAGACACTCTGCAGTCCTGTGAGGAAGGTTACAATGCTGGTGTTGTTTCAGTATGTCATTTGTTGGCATCAATACCACATCCTTCTGCCAACATCTTTTGTGTGTATTTGGCTTCATTTATATGAAACGAGACACTGCATTCAGGCACAGACATCTTGCTGTAGAGCAAGAGCTCAGACTTCTCCTGTGTCTTTTCTTGGAGTCTTTGGGGTTCAGCAGACTCCACTGAAGTCACCAAGTGCTTGTCCAAGTAGGGCTCTGGCAGACCAAGGCTGACGTGCTTTTCAGTCAGATGTTCTGATGCTCTGCTCTCTTTCTTTGCAGGAGGCCTCCTCATCTGCTTACCACGAGAGCAGGCAGCGCGGTTCTGCGCCGAGATCAAGTCCCCGAAATACGGCGAAGGCCACCAGGCGTGGATTATTGGCATCGTAGAGAAGGGCAACCGCACGGCCAGGATTATAGACAAACCCCGGATCATTGAAGTGGCACCACAGGTGGCCACTCAGAACGTGAATCCCACACCCGGTGCCACCTCTTAATAGAGATGAATTAGCTGTTTGTTTTTGAATAGATCTATTCCCTTATCATCCTACAATTTAAAGAACTGTATAAAGAAAAGAAAACTTGTTGTGTCTGCACATCTGGTGGCCTTAGGTCAGTTTATGAGTGGATACAAATAATAAAATCCATTGCCTTTTTTTCCTGTTACATTAACTGAAGATGCACCTAATCTTGAGGCAGCTTCTGAGTTGAGAATTATATTGTTATCCAATACTGTTGATTCATTTTGAATCTTTAGACACTTATCTCTTGCCGCATAGGCTCTTTTTAAAGGTGCTTTCACGTAGCACAGACATTACCAGTAGTAGTGTCGAATAGCAGTTTGTGTCCTTTCATTATGTGTATATTTATCATGAATCTAATTTTGATGCCTTGAGTGATATTCCAGAAAGGCAATAAATTGACAAGAGACACAGTGGGTTACCCAGTAGTAAGAGGTTGCATGATTGCATTCAATCTTCGATTTTTTTTTTTTTTAAATTTTATTTTATTTTCTAAATTTTTTGGTAAAGTTTAGTCTTACCAAGAGCATCTACGACCCTGGACATTGCTTGGTAGTGCACTCAGTTTAAACAGCAAGTGCTGACTTTTTGCATGGAAAGCGCTTCAGAGTCGAAGGAGTCATTTTGAAATTCATTATTTGTAGACCTGACAATATTTACTGTATTATCAATGATTGTTTTCTTTATTGATAGTAAGGACAAATAAATCTTTTTTTTTTTTTTTTGCAACGTGATTGGATGTGCTATAGTGCAACAAAGGTTTTGCAGACCAAAAGGAGGTTACTGTATAATATTCATTTACAATTCACTATATAAATAACTACACAAATAATTTTTAAATATAATCAAACTAAAATAAACCTCTGTTCTGTGGATGGTAGTGTTTAATACATTTTATATTTTGTATAGTGATTACAAGCCTTTTTTGTTTCTTTAAAAATCAGCAGCTGTTTAGTATAATACTTAGTATTATTTTGTTCTTTGCTCAAATACAATTTTCTGCACGCTTTTGTGATCTGTGTTTAAAACCAACATTGCCAACAATGCAGCTTGAACTTAAGCTTGTTATTCAAAATAAATATTTAATTTTTTTTATTGCTCTTGTATAAGTGCATGAACTTTTTTGATTCCTATCTGAATTATTCACTAGAAAGAGGAGAAATCCTATTTTTAACACTTTTATTGCATGTGTGATTATATTGATAATTGTGATCACTCCTTGAATCAGTTCTCCAAGCTGTGATGTCCAGTGGTAACCTCGAGTAAAGCTTGAGGGCAAGTAGGTTATCTCCAAGTATATTACCCACTTGATTTTGTTTATTTTACTTACCAGCACCAAGTCTGCAACATTTTGAATTGTTTCCCCTGCAAGTGCTCCTTTGCCTGCTGTCAGCAAGAGGAGGGCTCGTGGAACGGATGCTGGAGCCCCTGTTTGCCCAGCCAGCACAGGGAGCTGTCCCTTGCAGCAGCCTCACCGCTGACCCTGCTCTGCCCAGACACTCCCTGCGGTCCTGAACTGCACTGAACCCCCTCGTGAAGCTTCTCCCACGTTCTGGAATTTGCTCCTTGATATTCAGACCAGCAAGAAGAAAATCTTGGATAATTGTTACTGCAGCAAGAATTACAAAGGCTTCCATTTATAAAAAAATGAGTTACTGGGTCAGATCGAATCTTGTGCATCATGCACGGTTTAAATTTCCAGTCTTTCTCATAATGGCATCTCTGGCAAAACTTGGCTCATCTTTTTTCCACTCAGTAGTGTGTTCAACAGACACCTTTTGCAAAGCTAGAATGTTTTTTTTTAATTCCCCCCTTGTGAGTAGCTTAAACCACACTGTCCCTCACACTCCTTTTCCTGGAAAAGAAGTCTGAGAGTTGTGGGTTCACCACAAAACCTCAAAGCAGTAACCAAGTTTTTGACTTAGCTTTGAGAAAAAAAAAAAAAACTGTTAGGTTTTTCACGGCAGTTCTGAAAATAAAGTATCAAAAACCAGTTGTGCAAAAAGTACTGATTTAATTATTTTTTTTTTCCCCTGCTGTTTCGTGATGTTTGTTCTGTTCATTTTTCTCTATGGTCGAGTGCAACACTGTATCTATATAGGTTATTTTAATTTTTAAAAAACTAAGTATGGGTGCAGAACAGTTGAGTTCTTCTGCATGGGAGTGCATGCAGAAAGGTCAGTTGTAGTTGAAACTGTCACTGGATGTGTGTCAATTCCCCTCCAGCAGAAGAAGGTCCTTTTCGGTCGGTCGATGCTGTTGGGTTTTTTCACTTGTGATAATCAGCCAGGTGTGAAACCAACACTTGTCCTTGCCTAGACGTGCCCTGAATGGCCGAAGGTCCATCTCCAAGGGAAGGTGTCTAAAGGAGGCTGCTTATCTCTGGACTTTCGGAGGAAGATTTCCTGTCGCGGCCGCTGGAGGCAGCTACAAGGAAAACCTCTCGGGTGAGCCGATTTAAAAACCTCTCTCCCAATGCTTCCCGATGGCTGGAATTTACATCTCAAAGCGCTTCCTGGTGCGCCGCTGAGTGGGTGATAACTTGGGAAGTCCTCTGTGAGCGTCACTTTTGTTGACGAAGTTTTATGATTTGTTTTGCTAAATCAGAGATGGTAGATCCCAGTGAGCTGTAGGATGATATTCTGTAAGGGACTGGCAAATCCTAAAATCTTTCACCATTAAGCAAAACACTTCGAGATGTCTCTTAAATGAAGGGTTTTGAGATGCTGGTGTCAAAAAGCTGTGAGACAGCAACAGTGAAAAGCTGGTTTTAGTAGCCACGTCCAGTCATTTATACAAACATAATGTACGTTGTTCGCATTCACAGGAATCTCTGCATGCACCAGCTCCCATTCCTGCTTGTAAAACTGCATCCAAGTTGTGAAAAGAGTGGAGAAAAAAAATATCTTCCTTTGAAAAGAAAGCATTTAATAATTGAAATATTCACTAGGCTAAACACATTTGATAAGTAGCATATATTTTTGGAAAGTTTGTAACAGTTGTTGCTCTTTAGCCTGTTGTTTTCCTCAGCGTTTTGCTTTCCCCCTGCATCAGGGAAAAACAACACTCTTTAAAATCTGTGGCAGTATATAAACCCAGAATAGTTTGATCCTTTTTGTTAGGTATTTTTTGATTTCATATTCTGCTCTAAATTCAGGATTAAACCTTTTCTAATAAGGAGATAATGAAAGTTAATGTGACTGCTGTGGTGAGAGGGCAGCAAACCTGAGTTACCATAGGGGAGTTGGGTGGGCACAGTGGCTGATATTTAGTGCTTCACTGATTTTTCACTGGAAGTCAGGTGAACAGTTGGGAAGAGCCACCTGAGTTCACGCCTGCATTCTGACCACAAGATGTGATTGCAGTCCCTGTGACTGGTGCTCAAAAAGCAGAAAGGTAATAAAGATAGTAAAATACTCTCTTGTTCAGCCCTTTGGTAGGTGTTTTTCCCAGCTGGGTGGTCATGAGGGAGAATGGGATCCCTTTTGGGAGCTGTGGATGTCAACAGGAGCAACATGTCCACAAGGGAGACTTTTCCTTTCTGGCTCACTGGGTGCTGAGGTTGGCTGACACCACAAGCGCCAACCACAACTGGGTTTTTTACACTCTCTGCTCAGAGCACTGGTGGATCCAGCTGTCTCTGGTGTTTCCAGAAGGGTGTGTCAATAAGGAATGGATGGCCACCCCCAGCTGAGAAGTTTGGGACAGCTGCAGAGAAGCCTAGCAATAGCTTCTCCTTAGGATAAGGGTTGCCCAAAGCTTGGAATTCAGCAGAGGCCAGGAACTGAAGCAAAGCCCAAGGCAGAGAAGTCATGGAGACCCTTGACCCTTTCCACGTCCTTTGCCACTTTGCCCCTTACTTTGTTCTCTAATTAATCCATATCTCCCTTTCCCTCCTTCTCCCTTCTACCATCCATAGGAGCCCTTCTTGGCTCTTCTTGTGATGAGAAATGAACCTGTGCGTTGGTGGTGGATTTTGTTGTTATTGTCTCATCAACATCTGTTTTCCCTGGCATCTCAGTTAAAAAAGCTAATTTTGCTGAGTTGGAGCAGCTGCCACTTCCCACCACAGTAAATTAAGCTTTCAGAAGACCTCATCTTTGGAATTACAGTTCTGATCATAATGTGGATTTTAATAGTCAATTGAGATGCTTATTAAATTATAAGACTGTGCATTAGGAATGTTCCTGTGCTGCTGGAAGAATCTCAATCGTTTAGTTTTTATTAGTTTTGTGATTTAATGAACAGAAAACATTAAAACAAAAAGCCAAATGCAAACCATCTGTATAAAAATGTTCTATAAAATTCAGGAAACTGACAGACATAGCTGTAAAAGTACTTTGCAAAGACACAGCCTTTCTTAAATGCCATCCATTTTAATACAATGATTAATGCCACCATCAGTTTCCTTAACAAAGAAAATTTCTCCCTTGTTTCTTTTCCTGGGTTCATGAGATTCAGCCTGTATTTCAGTGATGCTTATCAATGGATTTGAAAATTATTCACTCTGGACGGTTTAGATGCAAAGGATGGGGTTTTTTTTAGATGTCCACACACTTCTAATCCTAGGGGGTGTGGCTACACCATAAGCAGCCTCCGTGTCCCTGTGTGCTGCCCGAAGCGGCCGAGATCGATCTTTTGTTGTGTTAAAGTTCGATCCATCAGCAGGAGGGTACAAATAGAGGGCAATGACCTCAGCCACCCGCTGCTCCTGCCGAGGTGGGCGAGGTGTCCTGAATTCTTTGGTGTGTGATAGAAAACAACAGGGCAGTCCAGTGACATGGGAGTCACTGGTATTGAGATTGCCAGAGAGGTCGTATGTAAAAGAAATAATGGTATTTAATGCACGGAGATATTAGGGTTTTTGAGGCTCTTCTTGTTTAAAAATGCATATATTAGGAAAGGATTCTTCATCCAGAGGATGGTTGGGCACTGGGACAGGCTCCTCAGGGAAGTGGTCACAGCACCGAGGCTGACAGAGTTCAAGAAGCCTTTGGACAACATTCTCAGGCACAGGGTGGGATTCTTGGACTTGTCTTGTGATGGGCCAGGACTTGGACTGATGGTTCTTGTGGGTCTTTTCCAACCCAGGATGTTCTATGATTCTATCTATATTTATGTACGTGTGTATTATGCATATATAAAAGCATCTTAGTTCTCCTAAATCAGTACAGCCAAATCCTCACTTTTTGTTCATTTTTTACAGGTATGAAAGACACCTTTGCATAAAATGTTGTCAAACACATACCTGTGGAAGAAATATCTACATTGCAAAGGCATGTGTAGTATTATTCTGCTTCGTCTTTTTGATGGGGCTTTTACCTAAACTTTGAAAAGATGAGATTTATTGAGGTTCCTGTTTCAGTTTGGATTGTGAAAGCAATTGCAGCATAGATCTAAATTATATATAGGCCTTTCAATGCAGTTATAATTAGGAGTTCAATAATAAACCTATTACTCTGGTTGCTTTTTTTTCTGCTCCCCCTCACTAGTTTGATTTGAGGGACTTTTAACTTTCTGTTTTCTTATGACTAAGAGTTTTCCTATGGCTCAGGAGTCAAAGGTCTGATTTTGTTAGCAATGAAGGGTGCTGTCACTGCTGCTTTTGTTGTACCTTCACAGTGCTTCTTGCCTCTGTGACTACACAAAATCGTTTAGAGAGGGTTTTTTTCTGGGTTCCCAACCTTGTTTGTCCCACTTCTGTGAACAGCCTGTTCTGTTATACCCCTGAAGGGAGTGCCTCCACCAAGCATACCGTAAGAGCCAAAAACACGAATGCACCACAGACCAGAGCAGTTTGTAAACCTGCTGTAGGTTACTTAAATCAGTGGGAGTTTTGCCACTGAATTTTAAAGGGAACAAGCTTCCAGGATACAAGTTATGTACAGAAGCCCTTCCTACCCATGTCTTGGCTTCTGTTTTATCTGCAGCAGTAACAAGAAGCTTAGTGTAGTGACAGCCGAGTTTTCGATCGACCAACATGTCACCCCAGATTCCAGCAAAACCTGTTCCAGAATGGGAGTTAAGCTTCCTAAAGCAGCTGTAAGCAGAATTTTGCTGCACACCCTGTCATCATGGGCCTGCCTGGAGCTACAGGAGACTTGTGATGGTGCCTCTTTGGCAACAGGGCCTGGACTGCTCATGAGCGAGGGTTTCATGGACAACCTGGCAGCTGTGAGATCTATTTTCACACTGGGGCTGCAAGAATCTCTCCAAACGTTTTCATGGAGGGATGAGGCGAACTCTGACGGTCTCCTTAGAGACAGGAGATAAGGCATCGATCCATGCCGGCCTCACGAGTGCATTGTGCCAAGCGCTGCTCTCCACACAGGGCTGATGAAATTCACTGCTGGCAGAGAATGGGAAAAAGAGAGGAAGCGGGAGGGCGAACGTAAAGAAATCCGCACGGAAAATTCCAAGCTCTCCGCATGCCCAGCCTGGCCTCCCGCAGGCCCTTTCCGCCCGGGGGTGCTGCCGGCCCGCGGCTCCGGCGCTCTGAGTCCTGGTGTGGGATCGGGAAGGGGCGGCAGCAGCACGGAGGCCCCCCGTGGGTCGGGGCTCCGCTTCCCCCAGCCCGGCGCGCTTTGCCGCTCGCTCCCCGCGCCCTTGTGGGCCCGTGGTTTGTCCGACAGGGACACCGGCCTGTGGGGGG